>CM067335.1:98715000-99315000 GCA_034376525.1 Nicotiana benthamiana
ATAATTTTATACAGACTGAGGAAAAATCATACTAGCCGACTAGTTTACTTTTTCTGGGTGACTTTCTTTTTAGGAGGAAGCACAATCTCTCCTATAAAGCTAGGATTGTCATAATTTGTGACAAACTAGTTGTAGGTATTAAAGTTGCTTCATCTTATTCAAGCCCGTTCACAAACCCGTGCAAAACGACTTAATGAAAAATTTTCAAGTTTTTTTTACTATAGAAAAAGGGTTGAAAAAATTTCTTTCTTTCCATTCCATTGAATGAAGCCCGACTCGAGAATTGGGTCGAGAAGGACAGAAAATTTTGGAAGAAGAATAAGAATGTTAGTAGAATGTGAATTAAATTGGGTAAAAAAGATAAGAGAGGCCCATTTTGTCTTCTTCAAATTTCTCAATGGTGTTTTCTAGTTTCTTCAGCAAATCAATATTTTAGTGTTGTATTCACAATTATAGACTCAAATCAGTAACAATAAATGAATTTCACCAATATTTTTTGACTTTTTTGGTAATTAAATCCTTGTATTAATTATCAAAGTAATATTTACAAAGCAATAGGTTAGCTCAACCTAACTTCCTTACTAGATACAATCAATCTATCCTTCATCTAACTACCTAAAACTATATCTATTAGTAATTATATTTTGCTAACAAAACTTTAGTAAATCCCTCAGCTCTCATACTTCATACACATGCTATCTTTTTTGCGAGGATGTACCATATTGTAGCTATTTTCTCAAAGACTCTTAAGTTTCTTTCAATCCACAATGCATATACATATTCTGCAACTAACATTTTGAGCATTCTAGTCATTTGAGATTTTCCTTTTGTCTTTTGTACTAGCCATACCATGAAGATAGACTAGTTTGCATTTGAATCCATTGAATGAGTCGGCTCCACAATTCTCTGCCATATGCACATTCTGCAAACATATGTTTCTTTGTTTCCGAAGTTTGCTTACAAAAACATCATATTTCATCCACTTGAATCTTCCATTTCTTCAATCTATCATCAATTTGGAGTCTACCATGCATTAGCAACCATGGTATAAATACTATTTTTGCCCTGGCGTGATTCTGATATATTAGAACCTTCCATGCTATCTTTGGAATCTCTCTTATCAGCTTCATGTGTACTTGTTTGATCATTGTCTTCTGTTTTTCTTGATTGTTATTGATACTTTCCACATAACTTCTTGCTTCAAATACTTTCTTCAGCATCCAGGAAATCTATTGTGGTACCCTCGTAGTAAAAAAAGCGACAGATCTTTAATGTAATAACTATGGATCCATTTGATCCACAATTTATCCTTCTTATTTTCCAGCTCCCATGCAAATTTTGTTATTGCTGCTTTATTCCAGAATGCCAGATTAACCAAATTTAGTCCCCCTTACGGGTTTAGGTGAGCATATCTTCTCCCAAGATATTAGAGCTTTTTTTGAGATCACATTCTCCCCTGACCAGACATAACTTCTACAATAAGCTTCAATTGTCTTAAAAACTTTCGCTGGCATAATGAAAATCTGAGCTCAGTATGCTTGAGTATCAAATATGACATGCTAGACCAATTGTATTCAACCTCATATGACAATTTCTTAGATACCAAGATGAAATTCTTGCCACTATTTTGTCAATAAGTGGTTGTCATTGCATGATTGATAGCTTCTTAGAATCAAGTGGTATGCTTAAAAATTTGAAAGGCAGTGACCCCTGACTATACCCCAATTTTCCTTATATCTCCTTTTGAGCCTCCACACTCACTCCTCCATAATCGATGGAACTTTTTGCTAGGTTAGCACTAATTCCTGAAGCTGCTGGAAAAATCTGGAATCTGTCATGTATTAAACTTATTGAAGTTGTATCTCCTCTGGCAATAATCAAAAGGTCATCTGCAAAACTCAAATGAGTTAAGTCCAACCTTTAACACAAAGGATAGAAATAGTATTCTTTCTCATGCTTTAAGGTCTTTAAGTTCCTGCTGAGATACTCCATGGCTATGGAAAATAAGAAAAGTGACATAGGGTCCTCTTACTTCAGTCCTCTAGCTGCATCAAAAGGTTTTGTTATTTTACCATTTACAAGAATATGTAGTTTACTATTGTCACACATTCCATGATCCAGTTAATGAATTTGGTTGGGAAGCCCAGTTCATCTGGCGCTTAATGAAAGTATCTCCAATTTACTATGTCATAAGCTTTTTGGATGTCCACTTTGATAAGGCATCTAGGAGAAATGTTCTTCCTAGAATAAGATTTGACTAGTTTATGAGCAAGTATCACATTATCTGCAACCTTTCTTCCGGAGATGAACCCATCCTGAGTCTCTGATATGATGGATGCAATGACTTTCTGTATTCTATTAGCTAGAACCTTAACTATCGGTTTATATAATACAATGCAGCAAGTTATAAGTCTATATTCTCTGATGCTTGTAGGATTTGGGACTTTAGGAAGAATGGTGATAGCTGTACAATTCACTGCCCTATATAACATCCATGTGGTAAAAAATCTTTTGACTGCTTGGCAAACATCATCCTCTATAATTTTCCACCCTTTCTTGAAAAATACTGCATTGTAACCATCAACCCCTGGAACTTTATCATTTCCAATAGCACATATACCTTCATATATTTCTTTCTCAGTAACTTCTGTAATCAAGTTCATCTGTTGTTCATGATTAAGAACTGGCCCATTCTTCATTGTTTGTTTATTGACTGCAGGTAAACTCCAAATTATTGCCCCCATCAAGGCTTTGTAGAAATTGATGATCTCTGCTTGTATCTGTTGCATGTTAGTTATTTTATTTCCAAAGCTATCTTGTATCTCTGTGATAACTTTTCTCTACCTTCTTTCCTTCATTACTGCTGAGAAATATTTAGAATTAGCATTCCCTAATCTTAACCATGTAGCTCGAGTCTTCTGTTACAGTATGCTTTCTTCAATTAATGACCATTTCTCCAAGTTCTATAAGGCTTGTTTTTCCTCAATAGCTAGTTTGTCTGAATAACCTTTTGATTTTTGAGTTTGAATATCCTGTAGTAAACTCCTTGTTATTTCCAGCTTATCTGTGATTCCCTTGAATTCAGTGTTGTTGAGTTGCTTCAAAAAAGACCTTAGAATCTTCAACTTCTACCATATATTCTTTATAGGGTAATGATCATATTATTCTTTCCATACTCCTTCCACAAGTGACATAAAGCTTGGATGTTGCGCCCAAACATTAAAAAATCTTAGAGGAATCTTGCCACTTGGTACTAGTCTTCTTATATAGATAACGATTGGAGCATGATCTGAAATGAATGGAAGTCTATATTCTACTTCCATATGTCCATAAGCTTGCATCCATTCATCATTCCCTAAAACTCTATCAATCGTACTATATACTTTATCTGCTCCTTGTTGTTTATTCGATCATGTATACTAATCTCCTCTCCAAGCCAGTTCATTCAAATTCAGAGTCTGCATACATGCATTAAAGTCTTGTATTTCATTGCTTGTAACTGTTTTCGCACAAATTTTGTCTTGAATTGTTAAGACACAGTTAAAGTCCCCCCAGATGATCCATGGTTCAATATTCTGAGGTGTATCAGCCTTTAGTTGTTGCCATAAAGGTTTTCTTGCTTCAGTAGTATTAAATCCATTACTTTTGTCATAAGACAATTTATAGTATTTTATCTTTCTACAACTCTACAATGAATTGTTTGAGCAGATTTTCTTAAAACTGTAATGACATAACTCTAAGGATCCCAAAGAATGCAAACTCTCCCATTTATTTCATAATCATAATTGTAGTGAGCTTGCCAAGTAGGTGCCACTAACTATAAAATCTGAGCTGCATTTTTCCTTCTTTACTCTAGTTTACACTAACCCCAATAGCTTTATATTATTCTTCTTTATATAGGTACCCAACTTCTTTTGTTTATATCTCTTGTTGGTAACTCTAATGTTCCATACCATCCAAGACGTAATCAAAGTTGAGAATGACCACCTATATTGGATTGTTTTAAGGTTGCTATCACAGCTGCACTCGGGAGTGTTTGAGATCTTTGTTTCACTGGAGATATTATAGCTTTGACATAGGTCATTGGAGTGTCATTTGCTTTCATTTTCCGTTTTTCTACCTGCGTGCTTACTTCTACTGCTTCTTCTTCTTACTGATGATCTTCCTTACCTTTTGTTAGCTTAGAAGTACTCACATCTTCCTTGATAGCTTCTTCAACTTATTTTTGGCTCATTTCATCAGTTGTACCTATTTCTGGCACCTTATTCCTCCATATATATTTCACTGGCGGTAGCATCCTTTTCCTTGGGCTGAGGAATTTGTTTGTCACCTTCCTTTGGAATTCTACTACAATTATGTCCTGCTTTTAAGCATTTGTCATTGAATTCCATTTTCTAATCAAATTCAACTGCTTGCTCAAAAAATCACCCCTTCATCATTCATGACTGGAATGCTAGTTGGCAAAGGCTTTGTAACATTCACTTCTATTAAGATTCTAGCATAGGAAATTCTTGTCTGTTTGGCAGTACACTCATCTGCAAACATAGGAATCCCTATTGTGCTCGCTATTCTACTCAGTGAGTTCTCACTCCAGCAATTCATGGGAAGTTTTGGAAACCTAATGAAATGTCTGTCATGAATTCTACTGCAAAATCAAAGTAAGGAGACCAGTGTTTCATTATCATTGGTCTATTATTCACTATATAAGGCCCAACACACATTATTTCCTTCATATCCTCCAATGATTGAAATCTCACAATATAATACCATTCGTCATGATAAAATAAATCTGGCATGGCAATTGTGTTCAACATCTGATTTATGTACCTTTACATATAGTTGTAGCCTAGTTTTTCACCCAAAACATAGACTATTAAGGCACTCTTCCATTTTAGATTTTCCAGCTCAATTTCTGACTTCTCAAGCTTAGCTACTAGATTTCTTCTATAATTTTAGGAGTAATATATTTCGGTGTCATACCATTTGTTGCAGATCTATTGCATGTGAGTACTTTAGCCTAAGTAGACAAACAGCTTGGTTTTGCCCCTTGTTCACCAATGGAATAGTAATTCCAGCTTGTGCATTAGCTGTATTTATCTAATTTGCTTGCTTATGTTGCTGTTTAGCCAATCTTGAAGCTTCTCCATGGTAGATCTGTGTTAGAGAAATAGATCCAGTACTCACCTTCGATGGTGCATAAATAGTTTCCATGAACTCTGTTGAGCTCCTTTCCATGGCATTGTTTAGGTATTTTGTCATCAATTTGCTGCTTTCTAGGACGTCCGTGAGCCTTCTTACCGGTCATGGCGAAGAAGGCACACGTTTGCTTAATATACGCCGAGAGAACTTGAAAAAGAAAGCATTTATAGGGATGTTTTTCTTCAAGTAAGGCAGTTGAACTTTTAGAGTATATTTTTTGACTTCTTTTTTAGATCTAGATTCGATCCAAAAGCTTCAATATGTCATAAATGGTGGGTTTCGACTTTACCATCAACTTCTTCCAACCAATAGTATTATAATTTATATCTAAGCACAACAAACAATATAAAATAAGATTTCAATAATGTAAATCCCAAATTAATCATTAGATTAAAGGACCCATTAGAAAATCATACTTAGAAATGAGCGTCAAAACTCGTCAATAAAAGTGCTAGCGTTCCAACTCTTCAAACCAAGATATTGGAGTACCATTTCAAAAGGGTTGAAGCTTTATTCCATTAGCTTCAATTGATTTCAACACAAAATGTATTAGATTTCTTTTTAATGAATAAGAGCAATATAGTAGAATGCTTATCTGAGATTGAGTTCAAGACCTCAATCTCTTCAGAGTAGCGGGTAATAGGGGTTGGATCTAATTTAAGAGCAAATGAACCATAAGCCTTGGATGCGTACCAAGTGTACAGTCTGTCAACTTAGGGTATATGTGGTTGAATAATAAGACGGTACGAGTTTTTTTTATCCAATAATATAAGGAAGGTTAATTTTAAACAATATCTAATATATCATGATATTTTCCGTATTTTTAAACAATTTGAACAGAGAGAGTAAAATTTCCATGAAATTTTGAATTGTTATAAAATAAAAGCAAATTGTTAAAATATAAATAAGAAATAGAGATAGAAAGAAGGAGTATTTCACTTTCTTTTGGTGTATCTTTCCACTGCAATTTCATAGAATTTTAAAGACACATAAAGTAAAGATTACTATAGTAAAATAGCATAAGGGATGGACATAAAGTGGAAACCAATCTACAAACTATTCATACATAAACTTCATTCACATACTATTTACAACACTCCCCCTTGAATGGACATATAAACAAAAATGCATCATTAAGAGCTTAATAGGGAAACATGGGAAATACATATTTATTTTCAATACGCATTATTTCCTGCCTTATTAAAAACCTTACTAGAAAACCCCAAGGGGACAAAACCTTAGTTAAGGAAAAAAAGAGTACATGCATATTTATACTCCCCAGGATTGAAATATCTTTTAAGGTTTCGGAGACGTCCCATTCCAATTTTGTCTATTAACTTCTCAAATGTTGAGGTTGGCAATGCCTTAGTAAACAAATCTGCCAAATTATCACTTGAACGAACTTGTTGAACATCAAGTTCACCACTCTTTTCAAGATCATGAGTGAAGAAGAATTTTGGTGAAATATGTTTTATTCTGTCTCCTTTAATGTATTCACCTTTCAGTTGAGCTATACATGGAATTGTCTTAAAACAATATTGTTGAAATATTTTCTTTCGAAGAAAGACCACATGTTTACTGAATATTTTGAGTTATTGCTCTCAACCAAATATATTCTCGACTTGCTTCATGAATGGCTATTATCTCTGCATGGTTTGAAGAAGTAGCAACCGCGGTCTGTTTTGTTGAATGCCACGATATGGTTGTATATCCACATGCAAATAAGTATCATGTCTAAAATCGAGCTTTATGTGGATCATATAAATATCCTGCATCTGCATAACCAACTAATGTTGACTTCATCTCTGATAACCAACTAATGTTGACTTCATCTCCGTTCTTGCAGGTAAAATCCCCAACCTTTTTCATTGGTTTTTAGATTTAAACAAAAAGAGGGATTCTCATGCATTGATTCTTGAATATATAAGTTGAAATACACATACATGTTCTTTAAAACCTAAAATCTACTAAGACGAATAGGGTAGAAGTAAAGATTTGTAAAAGTGGGGTTGATAACCCAGGTAAGTTCAGGTTGTGTTTGTGAACTTTAATTCTAAGTTATATATGTTAACTTTTGAACTAGATTGACAATACTAGGTTGTTGGTGAATTGAAAGTAGAAGTTAAATTTGACTCCAGGTATGTATGACTAACTTTAACCTTTGTAAACTCACCTTATTTGGTGTACGAGTAATTGATATGTGTTTACTTATGTGGACTATTTTGAATTCTTGTGATTAATGTGACTTGAATATTGTTGGTTAAGTGTCCCGATATGATGGTGTAAATGAATGGCAACAAACCAAGTGTATGTGTAAATGTGTTTATGTGGTAAGAGTTGTGTAACAAATGATAGAAAGAAATCGTAATTGATACAATTGAAACAACTGTGGTAATATCATATGTGACTTGTCATGGGCAATTATCGTTGTGTCTTAAATTATATACGGGTTGTTGGATATGATGGAAATGGTACTGAGGTTGATGAAAACTCATTATGAAATTGTTATTGTTGTTGTGAAATGTTATTCTGGATGTCCTGAAGCCATGCGTTTGAGCTGTGAATTATTGTTGTGTTGTGAAATGTGATTGTCCGGTGGGATCGCGTTGCGCGTTGCAACACGAAGTTATAAGGTATGGGTTGTGGTGATAAGGGTGGCTGAGGTAATAAGGGCGGAAAAGTGAGCGAAATCTCTATTAAAATGAAAATATGTGAAATTGGTGAAATCATTGATGTAATAAAATAATGTTGAAAAGGGAACATGAGAGATTGTGAAACTTGCTTGGCTTTGGTTGTTCCTTTCATGTGCATTTGAGCATTGATTCTATCATTGTTTTTATCTATACATTGATTGATTTTACTTGGGGTAAAGTTTGTTCATACATACCAGTACAATTCAAATGTACTAACGTCCCTTTTGCCGGGGGCACTACATTCTTGTTATGATTGTAGGTGGTTCTATAGCAGGTACTCCGATTCACCGATAGTAGCACTCCTTCACTTCCCGTCAGTTGAATTGGTGAGCCCCTTTCCTCTAGGGCCATGCGTGGATCATACCTCTTTTATTCCAGAATATTATTTTGGTATTTGGGTAAGGTATAGACGGGGCCTTGTTACCGGCAATTATTATATCACCCTTTTGTATCCTTAGAGGCTCCGTAGATAGGAAATGTGGGATATGTACTTATGTATTTATTATTTAGGCAGTATAACTTGTAAACCACGCAAAGTAACCGTATATGTTATGTATATCTCGTAAAAAGGTGTTTAAGTTATAAATGGCTATTTCACTTGATTAATGAGTAATGAAAACACGGGGTAACACGTGGGATAGGAAAAGCACCCAGGTTCACTTGACTGGAGCTACCCAGTCGAGCGTCGGTCCTGTCCCTCGGTTTGGGGCGTGACACATATGGTAATTAGAGCCAGACTTGTGACATTTCCTTGATCGAGACGAGTGAATTCCTATTAACCTAGATTTATGTGCTAATACTCTAAAAGGTGAGGTTTGCTAGGGAAGAGTTGAGGATGTCCGAGTTTCGGTTCCACAACGACCAAAAAAATTGAGAGAGTTCTTTGATGTAATGAGTCAACTCTTGATGCTCTTGTTCCACACTTGATCCATAGTTTTTCAAAGTTTACAGGTTGTTAATGATTCATTCGTATTTAGGGCAATTGCTACTCCCAATTAATGCGTGTGAGGTTGCTCTAGGATAGCTGAAAATACTTGGATATCCCTTAAGAGGTGGGTATTATTTTGTTTGCTTGAGTAAAAGAAAAAGCTTAAGTTTGGGGGAGTTGATAACTAGGAATTTTAACGTGTTTCATGCTCCTTCTTTCGTATGATTTGATTATAAATTGTGACAAAATAGTCCCAAAAGGCTCATAAGTTGTGCTTGACAAAGTGACGAAATATCAAGGATCGACTCAAAAGGAGTGAGACCTGCTCAAGTATCATAGACAAGGCAAACTGAGGGCAAACATGCCTAGTATGGCCGCATTCGACTTTGTGCGAACCGCTCTAGGTGATTCAAAGAGTTGGCAAAAATGGGCTTCAAGGTGTTAGAATATACGCTTAACGCTAGAGGGGGGTGAATAGCGGTATAATAAAAAACAGCGTAAACTTGCGGAATTTAAAAATTGCAGAAATGAAATAAGTGCGATAAGTAAATAATAAGGAACGAACGCACCGATGTTATCCTGGTTCACCACAACCCGTGGCTAGTCCAGTCCCCGAGAGACTCTCTCGAGATTTCCACTAACTTCGTTAAGCTTACGGGTGCTTAACAAACCGTTACAAACTGAGAACTTGAGTCACACAAGCCTCAACAACCTTTGCTCGAAGATACAACACTTCAAGACTTCAACCAAAGGAATCACAATGTTCCTTCTTACAATACAAGGGATTAACACTTCTCTTCAAGTGTATAAAAACACTTTGCACTCAAAACAAGACTCTCCTTAAGAGTAGATATGAGTAAAATACATACGCTCAAGAACGCAACAACTTTCATCAAGAATTTGGCTCTCAAAAACTTATGTAATGAATAGAAAATGATGAACAAGAGAGTATGCAAGCTTTAGCAATAATATGATCAGTTGTTGTGTTTAGAAGACTGATTTGAAGATGTATTTATAGTGTCAAAAACATGCATAACCGTTGCCTAATTGCCAATTAAGAATTGCTGATTTTGTGCTACGACAATCGATTGTCTAATTGGCACAATCGATTGTTTTCCAATCGTTCCAAAAATCATTCCCAGATTTTACGCAGCATAATCGATTATCTAAGACGTATAATCGATTACTGGCAACGTTCAAAAAATCATTTCCAGATTTTACTTAAAACAATCGATTATAAGAAATATACAATCGATTACTTGGCAACATTCAAAAAATCTTTTTCAGATTTTACTTCAAACAATCGATTATCAGAAATATACAATCGATTACTTGGCAACGTTCAAAAAATCTTTTTCAGATTTTACTTTAAACAATCGATTATTAAAATCCTATAATGGATTATCTGACGGAGTTTGAAAATATTTTGGCAACGGTCATTTACATAATCGATTATGCTATATGGACAATCGATTATTTTTCAGTCTTGAAAAATCTAATAGACACTGCCTCAACACAATCGATTGTCATAAGGTTCACAATCGATTATTTTGTAGCTTTGAAAAATCTGATGGACACTGTCTCAACACAATCGATTTCATAAGGTACACAATCGATTGTCATGCAGATTTCAAACATCTGATGGACATTGCCTTAACACAATCGATTGTCATAAGGTACACAATCGATTGTCTTGCAGCTGCCTTAACATAATCGATTATCATAAGTACATAATCGATTATCTTTGTCCAGATTTTAGAGGCATGTTTAAAAATTATTTTGCTAAAATAAATATGCAGATTTAAAATCATTTTGCTCTAAATTAAATATGCATGATTTGATAAAAATGCTTTTACTAGAGAAGCCAAGTTTTGAGTTAAATTGTCGGATCAAGATCACAATTAAAGAGCGACTCATGTATAACTTTGTTTAATCTTGATCTTTGATTGTCTTGTGCTTGAACTTCATTACGTGATATTTGCACGCTTGTGCTTGGACCTCGTCATATGTCAATTGCGCATCGTTTTTCATTTATCAAAACCTACAAATATGAACACACGTTTAGTTTAGTGCCTTGAAAACGTGTTTCAACAATTTCCCCCTTTTTGATAATGGCAAACCTTAATCGGGATATGCATATTAGGTAATTCATAATGACGATCCAAGACAAGTATTATATGCAATTAGTTCCCCCTCAACATATGAATTCCCCCTCAATTTGTGCCAATAAGTATTAAGTGCATAGCCCCTTATTTTTCCCCCTTTTGACATTAGCAAAAAAATTGGTAAATAACTTGTTTATTGATTAATCAAAAATTTCAACTTCATAAAAGGGATAATAAAGCAAATAATGTCAACATAATCGATTATTGATACTTGATTATCGATTATATACTAAATAGAAATCGATTATTCTAAAGAGGAATCGATTATTCTGCACCAGTCTTTATAATTCCCCCTGCTTTTAGGGCGATACCTGCAAAAATAAGTTAGACGCCTCCGACGCTCAAGTTAGTAATCATGTGAAAGGGAAAATGCAATGCATGACTTAGATCAATGTGGAGTCAAGAATCCCGAGTTCACTACGAATTCGGAAGAAGGACTCTTTCTCTAAAGGTTTTGTGAAGATGTCGGCCAATAGATCTTTGGTTTCAACAAATTCAATTTCGACATCACCTTTGAGAACGTGATCTCTTATAAAATGATGCCTATATTCAATGTGCTTTGTTCTTGAATGAAGAACGGGGTTCTTCGTCAAGCATATGACGCTAGTATTATCACATCTAAGAGGGATATGATCGATACTTAGGCCATAGTCCAAGAGTTGTTGTTTCATCCAAAGAATTTGAGCGCAACAACTCCTCGCAGCTACATATTCAGCCTCGGTTGTGGACAACGCAACACTTACTTGTTTCTAGCTAAACCAAGAAACTAGAGAGCTACCGAGCAAATGGCAAGTGCCACTAGTGCTCTTGCGGTCCAATTTGCATCCAGCGAAATCGGAATCGGAATAGCCAACAAGTTGGCATGAAGAACCTTTGGGGTACCATAGACCCACATTTACAGTACCAACAAGATATTTCACTATCCATTTCACCGCAGTTAGGTGAGACTCCTTAGGACATGACTGATAACGAGCGCATAAGCACACGCTAAACATGATGTCCGGTCTACTAGCAGTAAGATAAAGGAGAGATCCAATCATACCTCGATACTTCTTGGTGTCGACTTCCTTATCTTTCTCATCTTTGTCTAGATGGTCGGATGTGCTTATGGGAGTGGCCATTGCTTTTGCGTTGCTCATTTCAAATCGTTTTAGCAATTCTTTGCAATATTTAGCTTGACAAATGAAGGTTCGTTCTTTCATTTGCTTTACTTGCAGCCCCAAAAAGAAGGTTAGCTCACCCATCATAAACATTTCAAATTCGCTTGTCATTAAATCAGAAAATTCCTTGCACAAAGCATTGTTAGTAGCACCAAAAATAATATCATCCACATAGATATGAACTAATAAAATATCATTGTTTTTATGCTTAACAAATAGAGTGGTGTCAACTTTCCCCCTAATGAATTTATTTTCCAAAAGAAATTTGCTCAATCGTTCATACCAAGCTCGGGGAGCTTGTTTGAGACCATAAAGCGCCTTTTTAAGTTTGAAAACATGATTGGGAGATATAAAATCTTCAAAGCCCGGGGGTTGTTCTACATAAACTTCTTCTTGAATAACACCATTTAGAAAAGCACTTTTTACATCCATTTGATATAAATTGAAATTCATAGAAGAGGCAAAACCAAGCAATAAACGAATAGCTTCTAACCTTGCTACGGGTGCATATGTTTCTTCATAGTCAATTCCCTCTTCTTGATTATAGACTTTTGCTACAAGCCTAGCTTTGTTTCTAGTGATTACGCCATTTTCATCTAGTTTGTTTCGAAAAACCCATTTCGTACCAATTATGGTATGATTTTGGGGTCTTGGAACCAAATCCCAAACGTCATTTCGTTTGAATTGGTTAAGCTCCTCTTGCATTGCCAAGGTCCAAAATTCATCCCCAATTGCTTCGGAGATGGTTGAAGGTTCAATTTGAGAAACGAAAGCAGTATGTCCTAAGGTCTTCTTAAGAGTGTTTCGAGTACTTACCTGTTGTTCAATATCGCCAATTACCTGTTCGAGAGGATGGTCTTTGATTGTCCTCCACGCGTTAGGCAGTTTCGTTTCTTTTTCCAGTTGTGGCGATTCCTCCGATAATTGTTCCAAGATTTCATCTTGAATTTCCTTAGGAGTTTCCTCTTGTACTTTGTCTTGAGGACTCATTGAGTTTAAAATACCTGCAAGTTCAAAACCAGAATCCTTTCTCGCCAAGCGAGCATTATTTTCGGAAAACACAATATGAGGGAATTCCTCCACAGTTTCGGTTCTATTATTGAATACTCTATATGCTTTGCTACGTGAAGAATAACCAATAAAGATTCCTTCATCGGATTTGGCATCAAACTTTCCCATATTATCTTTACCATTGTTATGAATAAAACATTTACAACCGAATACTCTAAGATGGGAGATATTTGGTTTCCTTCCCTTGTAGAGTTCATAGGGAGTTTTCATGAGCATTGGCCTTATGACTACTCTGTTTAAAATGTAGCATGCGGTACTCACGGCATCAGCCCAAAAATGTTTGGGAATCTTAGCCTCATCGAGCATGGTTCTAGCCATCTCTTCGAGACACCTATTTTTCCTTTCCACCACTCCATTTTGTTGTGGTGTGCGTGGAGCAGAGAAGGTGTGCTCGATACCGAGTTCGTCACAAAAATCCGCGAAGAGATTGTGATCGAACTCTCCCCCATGATCACTTCTTATTGAAGTGACGGTTGTGTCCTTTTCATTTTGAACACGTTTAAGAAAACATTTAAAATTATGAAAAGCTTCACTTTTATGAGCAAGAAATAGTGTCCATATAAATCTAGAATAATCATCAACAATAACAAAAGCATAACGATTTCTACCAAGACTTTCAATGCGAGATGGTCCAAAAAGGTCCATGTGAAGAAGTTGCAATGTTCTAGTAGTTGAAACAATAATTTTTCGATTTAAAAGATGCTTTTGTTTGCTTCCCTTTTTGACAAGAATCGCAAATGGAGTCTTTTTCAAATTTCAAATTTGGAAGACCAATAACTAAATTTTGTGAAACCAATTTGTTTAAAAGATGCATGTTGATGTGAGCTACTCTACGATGCCATAACCACATATCATCTTCTTCGCTCATAAGACAATTCACATACTCAGATGAAGAATTTTCGAGATCAACCATATAGATGTTATCCATTCTAAAACCACGAAGGATAATTTTAAAAGCGCTACGGCGAAAAACTAAGCATTCATCTGAATCAAATAAAACAAGATTTCCCTTGTCACATAATTGACTTATGCTCAAGAGATTATGTTTTAGACCTTTAACTAGCAATATATGCTTAATGGAAGAAGGTTCATCCTTACCGACCGATCCAATGCCGATAAGTTTTCCCTTGTTGTTATCTCCAAAAATAACGTTTCCTCCTTCCTTGTGTTCTAGTTGAAGGAACTTGGATTCGTCTCCGGTCATGTGTTTGGAGCATCCACTATCAAGGTACCAAAGTACACTTGATCCCTTCAAACATACCTACAAGACAAATTAATGAGTCTTTGGTACCCAAGCTGTTTTGGGTCCTTGAGAGTTAGGTGTAACATGCTGTTGTGCTTGACATGCAGTTAAGTGTCTATGTCTAGTGAAGCAATAAGGAGCAATATGTCCAATTCGATTGCAATAATGACAAATGACATTAGGATTATGCATTCGTCTAGGTTGATAGTAGTTGGACGGACGAAATTTGTTTACTCTATTTTCGACAATATGACTATTGCGCATTTCATGAAACTCATTTCTCCTACTATTTGTTCTAGGATATGCAGCATTTCTAGAATAGTTATTTCTAGGTTGAAAGCCATTTCTAGGTGTCCTAAAATGTTCAACGTTTCTTCTAGTGTTTGGTCTAGCATGCATGTTGATTCTAGGATTGTTATCTCTAGGATGAACATTTGTTTTATTTGTCCTAGGTTGAGCCTTAGGTGGTTGGGGTTTGGCTTCAACTTTTTCTTTAGGCTCGTTTTTAAAACATATCCTATGTTTGGTCGATTTCAAATTAACAAGAACTTCAATCAAATTTTTATGAGAAGAGTTGAACTTATCTAAGGTGCCCTTAAGTCTTTCTACCTCATCTTTTAGATGCATGCAAGAAGTACAATTTTTACTAGAACTCTCGGGTTTGTCGGCGCTTCTTTTGCCGAAAAAATTGTTTTCTTCTTTCAACTTCTCATTTTCCAAAATCAGTTTTTCCAAATCCTTTTCTTTCAAAGAGAGTTGTTTTTCAAAATCTTTTTCTTTCAAAGAAGCATTTTCCTTAATGTTCTTAACAGTTTTGGAAGCTTTACTGAATTCACTATACAACTCATCAAAGGCATTTTGCATTTCCTCAAGAGAATAGAAGTTTTTGGAAGAAATTTGGCATACCTCTTCTTGATTGTTTTCGTGAGCCACGAGACAAAGATTTGCGGTTTCGTCTTCTTCTTCCTCACTCGACTCGTCTCCGGAGTCGCCTCCCCAAGATATGTATGCTCGTTGTTTCTTGAAGGGTTTCTTCTCCTTTTTGACATTTGATCAATTTGATTTAATGTGCCCGATTTCTCCGCACCCATAGCACTTTACTTGATCTCCCTGTTGTTTGCCTTTTCGTTCATACTCTTTTCGCATGAACTTTTGAAATCTCTTAATAACGAGTCCGAACTCGTTATCTCCGTCCTCGTTATTTTGAGGTTGGCTTGTGCTTGCCTTTAGGGTGATTCTTTGTTTCCTTTGATCATTAACAAGAGGGTTAAGTATAGTAGATTCATAAGTTTTAAGATTACCTCTTAATCCGTCGACGGTGAAATTTGAAATGCCAATAGACTCTTGAATCGCGTCGGCCTTGGAGCGCCATTCCAGAGTGAGACTTTGGAGAATTTCTCGAACAAGTTCCTTATCTGTGAAGGTCTTCTTAAGAGCATGTAAGTCATTCACGATTTTTGAAAATCGTTCGAACATGTCATCGACCCTTTCGCCTTCCTTCATGTGAAACAGTTCATATGCATGGGTTAGAAAATCAACTTTAGCCTCTCTTACCTGGTGCGTACCTTCGTACGTGATTTCCAGCTTATCCCACATTTGCTTCGCCGTTGTGCAACATGATATTTTTCTGTAATCATCAGCGTTTACAGCACAATATAATAAGTTGATGGCTTTAGCGTTGTTCTGCACTTTTCGGATATCATCCGCATCGTATTCAACTTCGGATTTTGGAACCCATTCATTTTCAACCTTTTTGGTTGGAATTTGTTCTCCCTTCATTATAACCTTCCACAGATGAAAACTATTCGATTGAATGAATATTCTCATCCTTTCCTTCCAGTACGTATAGTTTGTGCCATCGAATAGTGGTGGTCGGGTGGAGCATTGTCCTTCACCTATTCCTGCAAAAGAATCACGAGTAGAAGCCATGGATTGTTTCTCTCAGACGGTTAAGTTTTTCAGAGAGTTGGGCTCTGATACCAATTGTTAGAATATACGCTTAACGCTAGAGGGGGGGGTGAATAGCGTTATAATAAAAAATAGCGTAAACTTGCAGAATTTAAAAAATTGCAGGAATGAAATAAGTGCGATAAGTAAATAATAAGGAACGAACGCACCGATGTTATCCTGGTTCACCACAACCCGTGGCTAGTCCAGTCCCCGAGAGACTCTCTCGAGATCTCCACTAACTTCGTTAAGCTTACGGGTGCTTAACAAACCGTTACAAACTGAGAACTTGAGTCACACAAGCCTCAACAACCTTTGCTCGAAGATACAACACTTCAAGACTTCAACCAAAGGAATCACAACGTTCCTTCTTACAATACAAGGGATTAACACTTCCCTTCAAGTGTATAAAAACACTTTGCACTCAAAACAAGACTCTCCTTAAGAGTAGATATGAGTAAAATAAATACGCTCAAGAACGCAACAACTTTCGTCAAGAATTTGGCTCTCAAAAACTTATGTAATGAATAGAAAATGATGAACAAGAGAGTATGCAAGCTTTAGCAATAATATGATCAGTTGTTGTGTTTAGAAGACTGATTTGAAGATGTATTTATAGTGTCAAAAACATGCATAACCGTTGCCTAATTGCCAATTAAGAATTGCTGATTCTGTGCTACAACAATCGATTGTCTAATTGGCACAATCGATTGTTTTCCAATCGTTCCAAAAATCATTCCCAGATTTTACGCGGCATAATCGATTATCTAAGACGTATAATCGATTACTGGCAACGTTCAAAAAATCATTTTCAGATTTCACTTAAAACAATCGATTATCAGAAATATACAATCGATTACTTGGCAACGTTCAAAAAATCTTTTTCATATTTTACTTCAACAATCGATTATCAGAAATATACAATCGATTACTTGGCCACGTTCAAAAAATCTTTTTCAGATTTTACTTCAAACAATCGATTATTAAAATCCTATAATCGATTATCTGACGGAGTTTGAAAATATTATGGCAACGATCATTTACATAATCGATTATGCTATATGGACAATCGATTATTTTTCAGTCTTGAAAAATCTAATAGACACTGCCTCAACACAATCGATTGTCATAAGGTTCACAATCGATTATTTTGTAGCTTTGAAAAATCTGATGGACACTGTCTCAACACAATCAATTGTCATAAGGTACACAATCGATTGTCATGCAGATTTCAAACATCTGATGGACACTGCCTTAACACAATCGATTTTCATAAGGTACGCAATCGATTGTCTTGCAGCTGCCTTAACATAATCGATTATCATAAGTACATAATCGATTATCTTTGTCCAGATATTAGAGGCATGTTTAAAAATCATTTTGCTAAAATAAATATGCATGATTTAAAATCATTTTGCTCTAAATTAAATATGCATGATTTGATAAAAATGTTTTTACGAGAGAAGCCAAGTTTTGAGTTAAATTGTATCTTGATCTTTGATTGTCTTGTGCTTGAACTTTGTTACGTGACATTTGTGCGCTTGTGCTTGGACCTCGTCATATGTCAATTGCGCATCGTTTGTCATTTATCAAAACCTACAAATATGAACACACGTTTAGTTTAGTGCCATGAAAACGTGTTTCAACACAAGGAAGTGCGACCGCATTGAGTATTGCACGGTCCGCACTAAAGGTTCTGCGGCCCCACTACCATTTAATGCGGTCCGCGGAAGAGAGTTTCAAAGAGGTAAGAATTTCCATGACCCAAGTTGAGCGGTCCGCGGCCATATATGTGTGGACCGCATTAGAGACCATCGTCGTCGCGGTCCATTCTACACGGTCCGCGGAGCCCAAATTCAGAAAGCCAAGATTTGAAGTTCAAGAGCCTAGTGCGGCTGCAATCTATTTTACGCGGCTCACACTGATCTCGCAGGGTATTTTTATCCAGTTTTTCTAGCTTAGTATATATAGAACATTTTGTTATTTTTAGGTTATCTGTTAACTCCAGAACATAGTTGCGCTCATGGGAGCTTCATCTGTAGCTATTTTTGGCATCTTAGCTTGGTTTTAACGATAGATTCTTGTATTTTACTTTAATAATTAATTAATATATCTTGTTCTTCATCTATTTATCTATTTTCTTATTCAAGCATGAGTAGCTAAACCCATTAGCTAGGGTTGTTGCTCAACCCTAGTGTGGGTAATTGATAGGTGTTGCGATTTAAGGCTAGATTGACTATGGGTGTTTGTTATTTAGGTCAATTTTATGGTTTAATTTATGAACTGGTGGTTGCAAATATTGGTTTGTGCTAAGTTGACGTAGCTCTTCTTAAGAAAGAGATCCTAGGTCTCCAAAGTTGACCCAAGAAGTAATTGGGATGGACTCAAGAGAATTAGTAGTCACAATTAAAGGGTTAAACCTCGAGAAAGTAACTACCTGACTTGAACCGTAGTTGCTTGAGCAGATTTGCCTACCCATTTAGTCTAGAGAAAGTCAATTGGGCAAAATCACTCTCACTATCGAGAGGTGTGAGAGTGGGTAAAATTGTGCAACGGTTATAGCATATTCCCCAATCACATCAAGCATGACTTAGAAGCAATTAACCATCAATTAGCCACCTAGGTGAAAGTCACTACGCTAGTGCCTTTTAAACCATTTGATACAACTCTTTGCAAAGTTTCATTTAGCATAATTAGTTATAATTAGTAGTTGATAATATTAGATTGTTAAATAAAACCCAAAAAATAATGAGAAGATCAATTAAGAACACACTCACAATTCTAAGCTAGATAGATACTTAACTCCAATCCTAGCTCTCTGTGGATTTGATCCCGACCCAAAGTCGGGTAAAAGCTATTGTGCCCCTCTCTTGCTACTCTTTATTAGTGCAGAGTTGGTAGCGATCAATGGATATGCTTTATCTATATAGAATTGCTTTACAATCTTTTCAGTGTATGGTGATTGATAGACAAAAATTCCATCTTTCATATACTCAATTTGTAAACCAAGACAAAATCTCGTCTTTCCAAGAACTTTCATTTCAAATTCTTTCTTCAAATAGTTTTTACTGCTTGTGGAAGCTCCCCATGAGTTTTGATGATATTCAAATCATCCACATACATAGCGATTATAACAAATCCAGATCCAGACCTCTTTATAAAGACACAAGGACAAATTGGATCGTTTTTGTACCCTTCTTTCAATATGTACTCACTCAGGCGATTATATCACATGCGCCATGAGATATATAAGATATCTGAACGTGATAGCATCAACCACATGAGAATATATCTCCATATAATCAATGCCAGGTCTTTGCAAAAATCCTTGTGCTACAAGTCGTGCTTTATATCTAACGACTTTATTTTTATCATTTCATTTTCGCACAAAAACTCATTTGTGCCCTATTGGCTTTATACCTTGAGGTATTTGAACTATAGGTCCAAAGACTTTATGTTTTCCAAGTGAAATTAATTCTACCTGGACATCGTCTTTCCATTATAACCAATTATTTCTCTGTCTACATTCATCAACAGATTTTGGTTCAATATTATCATTTTGTTGCATTATTTCAATAGCAATATTATAAGAAAAAATATTATCGATAACAATATTATTTCGGTTCCATCTTTTTTTCGATTGACATATAATTTATTGATATCTCTTCATTCTCATACCTGAACCTCCCCTAAGGTCTTATCATTTGTTATGTCTTGAGTCTCTTCCTGAGCCACTACCTCCGTGTTATGATCACTTTGATCATTTTCTCCTTTTTTCGAGGATTTTTATCTTTAGCATCGATTGGTCGACCACGTTTCAAGCGTGACTTAGACTCATTTTCTTTAATTGATTGTCTTTTCGGGATATCAACTCGAATTGGAGCATTAGCAGCTAGAATATGTGACTTAGTCACCCTTGGTAGGTTAATGAATGCATTTAGCAATTGGTTTGCAATATTTTGCAAATGAATAATCTTTTAAACTTCATGTTCACATTGATTTGTTCGAGGATATAAATGAGACAGTGATAATTCATTCCAAACTATCTCCTTTTTCAGCTGCTTATTTTCTCTCTGGGTATACTGATTCATCAAAATGGCAATCAGAAAATCTTGTCGTAAATAAATCTCCCGTCATCGACTCTAAATACTTTATAATAGAAGGAGATTCATATCTAACATATATCCTCAACCTTCTTTGGGGATCCATTTTTGTATGTTGTGGTGGAGCAATTGGAACATATAACGCACAACTAAAGATTCTAAGATGGGAAATATTTGTTTCTTGACCAAAAGCCAATTGAAATTTGGAGACTTTATGATAACCTGTAGGCGTTATCTGCACAACTGCTGCAGTATGAAAAATAGCATGACCCTATATTGAAACGGGAAGTTTAGGCACTGGTTTAGCAATTATTGGAGGCGTTTGATCAATGATTCCACTAGACCATTTTGTATATGAACATGAGCAACCAGGTGCTCAATTGTTATCCAGTTGATATACAATAATCATTAAAGGCTTGGGATATAAACTCACTAGCATTATCAAGGCAAATTGTCTCAATTGCATAATCTAGAAACTGTGCTCTTAGCTTTATTATTTGAGCCAACAATCTCGCAAATGTCATATCGCGAGTTGTAGTAAGCACATATGTTACCGTCTTGTAGATGCATCTACCAAAATCATATAATATCTGAATGGTTCACATGGAGGTGAATGGGCCCACATATATCATTCTGTATACGTTTCAGAAATGTAGGGGATTCCATCCTAGCTTTAATAATTGATGGTCTAATAATTAATTTGCCTTGAGAGTATGCAACATATGAGATTTCCTTAAATTGAAGAATCTTCTGGTTCTTTATTGAATGTCCATGTGAATTCTCAATAATTTTACGCATCATATTAGAACCAGGATGGCCCAATCGGTCATGCCAGAAAAAGAACATTAAGAAATACATTAGGAATGTAGAAACTAGCAACACATGATGCATTAGGAAAATAAGTTTAAGAAAATAAACTAGTTTCAAATATATAAAAAAATGGCAACTTTTATTATAGCTTCATTCCCCAATAAGAAGATTAGTTCTTCAGTCAATATTCTTAAAAAAGTCTCCGGATATTAAATGAGTAATATTTGTTGGGCCTCCAAAATCATCATCTTTATATGCAAGATGTGTCTCAGAATCATATTTGTTTGAGGGACCTGCTTCATCATTATTACTTTGAAAGGTCAAGTATGCCTCCACATTATTTTCTTTCTTTCTGAGGGAAGCTTGATAAAGTTTGACAAAATGATCTGATGTACGACAAATGTGTGCCCAATGACCTTTATACCACATCTGTAACATATACTAATTTTACCTTTTGAAGGGTTAATATGAGAACCCTTATTGTTCTCCAGTTTATTTCTACCATAATGACGATAATTTTTTTGTCCCCTTCCACGTCCACGTCTACGACCATGTCCACGACTACTGTAAATATTTTATTTTCTTTCAACTTATCATATATTGCTACAGCATTCACTTCCGGGGATAGAGCTGGCCCAGTGGGACAGGCTTCATGATTTTTTATTTAATAGAGTATTATTCTGCTCTATCACAAGTAGGCGTGTGATTAACTCGAAATATTTTTTAATACCCTTGTCACGGTATTGCTGTTGTAGCACCACATTTGAAGCGTGAAAAGTAAAAAACAGATTTCCAATAAGTCCTCATATATGATAATGTCTCCGCATAATTTTGATAGAGAACATACTATAATAATTATACTCACTTACAGTTTTAAAGACTTGAAAATTTAAATATATCCACTCATACCGAACTTTCGGTAATACCATAATTTTTAGGTGGTCATATCAATCTTTCAAATTAATTCATAATTCAAGTGGATCTTTTACGATTAAATATTCAGTTTTTAACCCTTCATACAGATGATGTCGAAGGAAAATTATGGCCTTTGCTTTATCCTGATTTGATGTTTCATTTCCTTGTATACTAGTATTTTCAAGACCTTTAGCATCAAGGACCCATGATAAATAGTTCTTCCCGGTGATGTCAAGTGCCACAAATTCAAGTTTTGATAAATTTGACATAGTGAAAACTATCATTAAAGATAAATAAGTTAGAGAAATAATTATATTAGTAAATAATTAATGAAACAAAATGATTAAGGAAAAAAGGAACGGAAATAGAATAATATCATGTAAAGAACCTACTATTTCATTTTATTCTGGCCATAAAGTGGAAACAACATACTATTTTATTTTATTTTATATTATTGATATATATGTGTTAATATAATTGAAAGTGACTTACAATTTATATTTTCCAATCCAATAAACGTAAAATAATTATACTGATGTAAAATTATTACTTGCCAATTCATTTCTCATAGTTCTTAGATATGCCTTAAAAATATGTTTTGATCCAGAAAATCCATGAATATTATAAGCATGTTATTAGTGGATATATAGTTTTATGGCTTTGAGGTCCTCTAAGAGTTGAGCGCTGAAGAAAATAGTTATTTTATCACTGAAATGTACTTCAACTATTTTAAGATGCCTAAGAGCACAAGTAATCTGAAAACAGTAAGCATGTGATATGTAATGCCATAATAAAATGAATATAATGATACACCCTAATAAAATATGTCTCAACTTAGCGGGGTTAAGAATAAAATATAGCTTCATAATGAAAACGTGTTATAACATAAAAACAAATTAGTAACATATATATATATATATATATATATATATATATATATATATATATATATATATATATATATATATATATATATATAAAGTTGAGAATGAGAAAGATGATGTGGCATCTTTCATTACGAAGGGATTCTATTTATCTTTGTTCTCCTTTTTTGACTTTTTCTTTTATTTTTTTCCCTTTTAATCCTATTTTTAAAAAGTTCACATCCCATAATATACACCTCTTTATTAAAGGTTACATGACTAAAAAATAATAGTACAACCATTAAAAAAAGAATGTAACGGTTGCAATAGATGGGATATTACAATTATGAAAATAATGATAGCAATTAAAATTTTCAAGAATTAATTGTGTACCTTGCGTATTAAGAGTAACATAAGTTTGGGCATTCCTTCCATATTGTGACGTCTCAGAGGGTCATTACCTATTTCTTTAATTTTTCTGTGTCTCCAAGTCCTTGAAAACCTAATTAAGGTTGTCACAATTTGTGTGTGCAGTCGGGGCGCGTAGCCGAAAAGCTTAAATATGAATTCTATAAGAAAAATGCTAAATATTAATATTAAAATGATTAAATTTGACTTTGGTCAATGTTTTGAGTAAACGGATCCGGACTCGTGATTTGCCGGTCCCGGAGGGTCCGTAGACAAATATGGGACTTGGATGTGTGCCCGGAAATAAAATTCGAGGTCCCAAACCCGAGAAATAAATTTTTGAGTAAAATTATTTTCCGGAAATAAGTATGGAAAATGAAAAACAAACTCGATTGAAAGACTATGGTATCGGACCCATATTTTAGTTTCGGTGTCCGGTACAAGCCTTATATGTGATTTAAGCAGTTTTTATAAAGTTTGCTTAAAATCGGACAATGTTTGACGCGATCCGGACCCTAATTGGGAATTTATGCTAAAAAGGGAGATTTGAGAAATTTCATTGATCTTGACCTTCAATTCCATGTTCATGACATTATATTGGTGATTTGATCACATGAATACGTTTGTTAAATGTATTTTAGGTGTGTGTATGCCTGGATTAGAGTTTTGAGGGCTCGAGTGAGTTTCGAGTAGGTTCCGGGGTGCCTTAGGCTTAAAAAGATCAAATGTTGCAGGTTCAGAAAATTGACAGGTATCTGAACCCTCTAGCGTGGCCCGCGGGAAAACGCGTGCGGCCGCGGAGGGGCCAACGCGGCCGCGGTCCCCTTTGCGCGGTTCGCGATGGTGCTGCGCGGCCACGGTCGGCTTAGTGCTGTCCGCACTAGACAAAGACAAGCAGGCCTTCAGCAAGTCTGTGCGGCCGTGGTCCTTTTTACGCGGTCCGCACAGGGGACCTCAGAGGGGTATAAATACACGTAAATTTTAGTTATTTTACACTTTTCAAAAATTCCAAAACATAATAGGCAATTTTCCAAACAACTCTTCTTCTTCAAAACGATTGGTAAGTGATTTCTAACTCATTTTTTCCCTCCTTAACATTTTTTAATATGATTTCAACTTCAAATCAAATATTTTCATTAGAAAATTGGGTGTTTTAGGTAAAACTTGGGTTTTCTAAAATTTGCGGAGTTGGACCTTAATTTGAGGTTCGATTTTCAAATAAATCATATATTTGGATTCGTGGGGGAATGGGTAACAGAGTTTTGGTCTGAACCTCGACTTTCGACCACGTGGGCCCGTGGGCATTTTTTACCTTTCGGGGTAAAAATTTATAAAACTTATTTTGATGCATCGGGGTTGATTTATTTAGCATTTGTTAATGAGATTTAGTAACTCATGATCAGATTCGAGCGGATTGGTGGTGGAACCAAGGAAAGGCTATAATTGAGGCTTGAGTTGAATTCAAGGCACTGAGGTAAGTGTTCCGTCTAACCCTAACTTGAGAAATTAGGAGTTGAGTCTTATGTGCTAATAGCTCTTTGTTGAGTACGACGTATAGGCATGGTGACGAGTATATATACGTTGGTGTCAAGCATGACCGTGGGTCCTAAATTGGAAGTTGTTGTATTCTTAAGTTGTTAGAAAATACGCTTAACGCTAGAGGGGGGGGTGAATAGCGTTATAATAAAAAACAGCGTAAACTTGCGGAATTAAAAAATTGCAGGAATGAAATAAGTGCGATAAGTAAATAATAAGGAACGAATGCACCGATGTATCCTGGTTCACCACAACCCGTGGCTAGTCCAGTCCCCGAGAGACTCTCTCGAGATTTCCACTATCTTCGTCAAGCTTACGGGTGCTTAACAAACCGTTACAGTTGCTCAAGGATACCACACCTTAAGACTTCACTTGCTTGAGGATACCTCACCCCAAGACTTCAACCACTAAGACTTTGGGTACTTAGCAAACCCGACAAATGAGAAGATATGTTCTTCTCAAACAACTCTCTTTTACAACAAATACTCTCTCAATAGAGTGGATAAAGAGATACACAATAAGCTCTATGAACAACACAAAGTTGTCTATCAAATGGCTCAACAAAAGCTCTAAAATGATGCTTGAAAATGATCAATATGTATAACAATGTATGGAGGAGTTGTGTCTTTAAAATCAGCTCAAAAGACCTCTTTTTATAGGTGAAAAAGAGGTGCTGACCGTTGCTTAATTGACAAATAAAATCCCTGATTCTGTGCTCAAACAATCGATTGTTTGGAGTAGATAATCGATTGTTTGACCAACGTTCAAAAGACAGATTCCTGATTTTAGGCTAAACAATCGATTGTATGGACTAAATAATCGATTGTTTTTCAACGTTCAAAAATCAATTTAGGATTCTGTGGGAATGGTCAAAATATAATTGATTCTGTGGGAACGGTCAAAATATAATCGATTGTATGAAAATGACAATAGATTGTTTATGAATATAATCGATTGTATGACAATAACAATCGATTGTTTAGATGTTTAAAAACTTTGGTTGCACACTGTCTCAAAATAATCGGTTGTTAAAAGTAGACAATCGATTGTTTGCTATTTTGAAAAACTTCGGATCACACTGTCTTAATACAATCGATTGTAGGATTCAAATAATCGATTGTTGAGGCCCAGATTTAAAAGACATGTTTAAAAACCTTCAACATCATTTTGTTTTAACACAAAGATGCATGTTTATGATAAATATGATTTAATAAAATATTTTATGCATGTTTATGATGACCTAATGTTGAGCCAAAGGATAAGATAACTTAAACGTTGTCCTTACATTGGTTCTACCAAACGACATACGTCTTGGGTCTTCGGTCTTGAACTTTTTGGCTCGTTCATGCAATTCCCTCATCAGTATGCTTCTCGCCATTTGATTGATTGTCATATTATATCGTTGTTTGACACTTGACTTCATTGTTTGTCATTCATCAAAACCTATACCTGAAAATCATGCTCATACAACCAAAGCGCACATATCATAGATATACATGATTTCCAACAAGTGACATCATGTATGCCTTAACTAATGATCTACCGTATCGGGAAAAGATTTTTATCCTTGTAGATCCTAATTGTGATTGAGTATCTTCATTAATCAAACTGAGTTAAGGTCGGTTATAGTTGATTCCCCCTTGCCGAGATTTCTTTTGATTATGAGATAACATGAAATGGGATCGGGTGGTACGCCTACCACAAGATATTGAAATAGGAGCGGATAGTACGCCTACCACAAGATATTTAAATGGGAGGGGTGGTACAACTATAACAAGATATTAAAATGGGAGTGGGTGGTACGCGTATCACAAGATATTGAAATGGGAGCGGGTGGTACGCATACCACATGATATTGAAATGGGATCGGGTGGTACGCCTACCACAAGATATTGAAATGAGAGTGGGTTGTGCGCCTACTACGAGATATAATAAAATGGAAGTGGGTGGTACGCCTACCATGAGATATAATAAAATGGGAGCGGGTGGTACGCCAACCACAAGATATGAAAATGGGAATGGGTGGTATGCCTACCACGAGATGTAATGAAATGGGATCGGGTGGTACGCCTACCACGAGATGTATTAAAATGGGATCGGGTCGTACTCCTACCACGAGATATAATGAAATGGGATCGGGTTGCACGCAGGCAACAAGGTTGAAACTGAAAGTGAAAGTTGTTTTTACTTCTCTTTACCCGCGTTAGTAGTTAAATTATAATTTTTCCTTATTATTCGTGATATTCTGTTTATCTATCATCCTTACAGCATGTTCCTCTTCCCCAACCTTGAAGTGCTTATTACTTGTTTACTTTTCCGCTATATATTATATAATTACACTGGCTTATCAGGATTCTTGTCCTAGCCTCGTCACTACTTCGCCGGGGCTAGGCCATGCACTTACCAACACATGGGGTTAGTTGTATGATGCAACACTCTGTGCCCTTTTGCACAGATCCAGGTACCAGATTAGCATTTGAGCAACAGCACTAGATTGGGAGCCAGCCTTCAGTCCACCAGGACACCAATGTAGCCCTGCAGACGTCCGTAGGCCTGGAGTCTCCTCTATCTTGATTTTTTTCATCTTGTTGTCTCATGTATTCTGAGACAAACAAGGTTTTATTTTTTTTCAAACGGTTGTATGTAGTACTCTTAGTGGTTCGTGAGTATGTGAAACCAGTTCTTGGGTAGAAATTATGTTGATTTCTCTGTATTATTGTTCAGATTCTTTAAATTAAGACTTCTGTTTTTTTTGTTTCATTCCGTTGTTTCATGGTATTACAGATAATTGCTAAAAAGGAATAAATCAGTTATGAAAAAGGTAGTTAAAGGTTGGCTTGCCTAGCTCTCCATAGTAGGCGCCATCACGACTCCCAAGGGCGGAATTCCGAGTCGTGACAAGTTGGTATCAAAGCTCTAGGTTTCATAGGTCTCAAGAATCACGAACAAGCTTAGTAGAGTCTGAGGGATCGGTACGGAGATGTCTGTATTAATCTCCTAGAGGCTACAGAGTTAGGAAAAGTTTCACATTTGTTCCTTCATGTTGTGCGGTTTGGTTTCTCAATACTAACTATCTTTCTACTCTATTCTATCACAGATTGTGAGAACAGGCGCTTTCTCATCTTCTAATTAGTAGTCCGAGCCCCATGAAGCTCTCACTAGCGGCAGAGGCGAGGCCGGGGTTGTGCTAGAGGCCGAGGTAGGGGCGGAGCTCAGCCCCGAGAAGTAACACCAGTGGCGGAGCCTCAAGTCGACTTTGATGAGGAGGTTCCGGCCCCAGCCCCAGCAGTTTCGGTGGGCCCAGCTCAGGTCCCAGAGGGTTTTACTGCTACCCCAGTTCTTCAGGACGCCCTGGTCCAATTAGCGGGTCTTATGGAAATTGTTACAAGAGCAGGTTTACTTCTAGTAGCACCAGACGTCTCTCAGGCTGGAAGAGGGGCCCAAATTTCTGCTACTCGTACTCAGGAGTAGGTAGCTCCTCATATTCAGACTCCAGGAATTCAGCCAGTTGGAGCAGCTCAGCTGGGTATGGTAGCCCAGGCCGGTGATGGGGCAGCTATGACTACTGATACTGTATGGAGGTTGGATAGGTTCACCAAGCAATTTACTACTACCTTCAGTGGTGCATTGACCGAGGATCCTTTGGATTATTTGGAAAATTGCCACGAGGTTCTTCGGAACATGGGTATTGTTTAGGCTAATGGGGTTGATTTTGGCTACTTTCTGGTTGTCTGGATCTTCCAAGACTTGGTGGAGGGATTATTGTTTAGCTAGGCCAGCAGGATCTCCGGCCTTAACCTGGGAGCAGTTTACACATGTATTTCTGGAGAAGTTTCTCCCTTTTACTCAACGAGAGGCCTATCAGAGGCAGTTCGAGCATCTCCATCAAGGATCCATGACAGTTACCCAGTATGAGACCAGGTTTATTGATTTGGCTCGCCATGCTCTTGTTATACTTCCCACTGAGATGGAGAGAGAGACGGTTTATTGATGGACTCATTCAGCCTATTCGTCTCCAGATGGCTAGAGAAGTTGGGAGCAAGATATCCTCTCAGGAGGCGGCCAATGTGGCCCGGAGGATTGAGATGGTATTGTCATAGGAGGGGGTCACATACTAGATAAGAGACCCCGTCAGTCAGGCTGATTCAGTGGTGCTTCATCTGAAGGCAGAGATTCGCATGATAGGGGTCATCAACTTAGGCCCTTCCAGTCAGCTCTCCAGGTTTCTCATGGTACTTCAGGTGGTCGTGGTTCTCAGCCGCATTATTCTGATCAACAGCCCTACAGTGCACCATCAGCACCTATCAGTGCACCACCGCTTCAGAGTTTTCAGGGTGGCCAATCACAGCAACTGAGAGCTTTTTTACTTGTGGCGACACGAGGCACATTGCTAGGTATTATCCTCGAGCTTTGAGCAATTCTTCACAGCAGGGTTCCTGTGCTATGGTACATGCACCATATGTTCACAGCCTGTCCAGCCGGCTAGAGGTAGAGGCAAAGGTGCTAGAGCTAGAGGTAGAGATCATAGAGGTGGAGCTCAGACCGCTAGGAGTGGAGGCCATCCAACAGCGGGCCGTCCTACGGAGGTAGATCAGAGTGGTGGGGCCTAACCCCGATGTTATGCTCTTCAAGCTAGGCCCGATGCAGAGGCTTCGGATGTAGTTATTGCAGGTATGGTTCTGGTATGTGATAGAGGTGCTTTAGTGTTCTTTGATCTGAGGTGTAATATTCGTATGTGTCATCTTATTTTTCCCCGAACTTGATCATGCATAGTGATGCATTAGATATACCTGTTTATGTGTCTACACTAGTGGGTGACTCCATTGTGGTCGATCGAGTCCATCGTTCTTGTGTTGTGGTGATTTAGGGTCTTGAGACTCGTGTAGATTTGTTGCTTTTAGATATGGTTGATTTCGACATTATATAGGGGATGGACCGGTTATCACCTTATCACGCTATCTTGGACAGTCATGCCAAGACTGTGACCTTAGCTTTACTGGGTATGCCTCATTTAGAGTGGAGAGGGGACTCCAGGTCATTCTACCCGTAGTGTTATATCATATGTGAAGGATGGGCGTATGGTTGAAAACGGGTGTTTGGCTTATTTGGCTTATGTTCGGGATTCCAGTACCGAGGTTCCCTCTATGGATTCTGTGCCCGTTGTTTCTGAATTCCCTAATGTTTTTCCTTCGGACCTGAATGCGACCCGATAGGGATATTGATTTCTATATTAATTTGGTTCCGGACACTCAGCCCATTTCTATTCCGCCATATCGTATGGCCCCATCTGAGTTGAAAGAGTTAAAGGAACAGTTGCAAGATTTGCTTGAGAAGGGTTTCATTAGACCCGGTGTCTTACCATGGGGTGCGCTAGTGTTATTTGTCAAAAAGAATGATGGGTCAATGAGATTATGTATTGATTATCGACAATTGAACAAGGTAACGATTAAGTTAAGTAGCCACTGCCAAGGATTGATGATTTGTTTGACCAGCTTCAGGGCGGTAGGGTATTTTCCAAGATTGACTTCCGATCTGGCTACCATCAGTTGAGGATTAGGGAATCAGATGTCCCTAAGACAGCTTTCCGCACTCAGTACGGGCATTATGACTTGGTTATGTCATTCGGGTTAAAAAATACCCCAACAACTTTCATGGACTTGATGAACCGAGTGTTCAACCCTTATTTGGACTCATTCCTGATAGTTTTCATTGATGATATATGGGCATATTCTTGCAGCCAGGAGAAGCACGAGCAGCACCTTAGAGTGGTTCTTCAGACTCTGAGGGATAGTCGATTATACGCTAAGTTCTCGAAGTGTGAATTCTGGTTGAGTTCAATTGCATTTCTGGGTCATGTTGTATCAGTAGAAGGTATTCCGGTGGACCCAAAGAAGATTGAGGCAGTTAAGAGCTGGCCTAAACCAGCATCAGCTATGGAGATTCGGAGTTTCTTGGGATTGGCAGGCTACTATCGACGGTTCGTGGAGGGGTTTTCATCTATTGTAGCCCTGATGACCAGATTAACCCAGAAGGGTGCTCAGCTTAGATGGTCAGATGAGTGTGTGGCGAGCTTTCAGAAGTCAAGACAGCTTTGACTACAGAACCAATGTTGGTTTTGCCCACAGGTTTAGGGCCTTAAACAATGTTTCCCGTATTAGGCTTGGTGCAGTGTTGCTGCAAGATGGCAAGGTCATTGCCTATGCTTCGAGGTAGTTGAATATTCTCGAGAGGAATTATCCAGTACATGGTTTGGAGTTGGAAGATATTGTCCATGCAGTGAAGATTTGGAGGCACTATTTGTATGGCATGGCATGTGAGGTGTTCACTAATCATAAGAGTATTCAGTATCTGTTCTAGCAGAAGGAAATGAATTTGAGGCAGAGAAGGTGGTTGGAGTTGTTGACGGATTATGATGTCACTATCTTATATCACCCGGGGAAAGCCAATATGGTGGTCGATGCTTTGAGTAGGAAGTCAGCCAGCATGGGTAGTCTTGCTTATATTCCCGTCAGCCAGAGGCCACTTGCTTTAGATGTTCAGACTTTGTCCAATCGATTTGTGAGATTGGATATTTTTTAGCCTAGTCGAATGTTAGCTTTCACAATCGCTCGTTCTTTATTATTGGAGCGTATCCGTGATCAACAGTTTGATGATCCCCACTTATGTGTCCTTAGAGCCACGGTGCAGCGAGGAGGTGCCAAGCAGGTTATATTAAATGCTGATAGAGTCTTGAGATTATGGGCACGAGTTTGTATGTGCAATATGGATGGACTTCGAGAGTTGATCCTTGAGGAGGCCCATAGTTCTCAGTACTTTATTCATCCGGGCGCCGCGAAGATGTATCAGGATTTGCGGCAGCATTATTGGTGGCATAGAATGAAGAAGGGCATTGTAGCATATGTGGCGCGGTGTTTGAATTGTCAATAGGTTAAGTATGAGCATCAGAGGCCTGGTGGTTTATTTCAGAGGGTTGAGCTACCCAAGTGAAAGTGGGAGCAGCTCACTATGGACTTCATCATTGGACTTCTGCTGACTTGGAAGAAGTTCGATGCAGTTTGGGTTATTGCTGATAGGTTGACCAAGTCAGCGCATTTCATTCATGTGGCAGTCTCCTATTCTTCTGAGAGGTTAGCTGAGATCTATATTCGGGAGATTGTTCGCCTTCATGGTGTGCCCGTATCTATCATTTTGGACCGGGGTACGTAGTTTACCTCGCGTTTCTGGAGAGCAGTTCAGCGAGAGTTAGGCACCTAGGTGGAGTTGAGTACAGCATTTCATCCTCTGACGGACGGGAAGTCCGAGCGTACTATTCAGATATTGGAATATATGCTCCGAGCTTTTGGTATTGACTTTAGGGGTTCGTGGGATCAGTTCTTGCCTTTAGCAGAGTTTTCCCACAACAACAGCTACCAAGCAAGTATTCGGATGGCTCCTTATGAGGCTTTATATGGTAGGCGGTGTCGATCTCCGGTTGGATGGTTTGATACGGGAGAGGTTCAGTTGTTGAGTACAGATTTGGTTCAGGAGGTCTTGGACAAGGTCAGGATCATTCAGGATAGGCTTTGTATAGCTCAGTCCAGGCAAAAGAGCTATGCAGATTGTAAGGTTCGAGATGTGGCATTCATGGTTGGTGAGCGGGTATTGCTCCGACTGTCACCTATGAAGGGCGTGATGAGATTTGGAAAGAAGGGCAAGCCTAGCCCTAGGTTCATTGGCCCGTTTGAGATTCTTGACCGAGTGGGAGAGGTGGCTTATAGACTTGCATTTCCGCCTAGCTTATCAGCCGTACGTCCAATTTTTCATGTATCTATGCTTCGGAGGTATCACCACGATCCAGCCCACGTGTTAGATTTCAGCAATGTACGGTTGGACAAGGACTTGCCTTATGAGGAAGAGCCGGTAGCTATTCTGGACCGGCAGGTTTGTCAGTTGAGATCCAAGAGTTTCCTTTCTGTTCGTGTTCAGTGGAGAGGTCAGCCTCCTGAGGCATCGACCTAGGAGTCCGAGTCTGATATGCGGGACCGTTATCCCCACCTTTTCCCCGACTCAGGTACTCATTTCTTCTGTCCGTTCGAGAACGAACGGTTGTTTTAGAGGTGGAGAATGTGAGGGTCATCACCTGTTTCTTTATTCATTCTATGTCTCCGAGGCCTTGAAATCCTAATTTAGGGTTGACTCAATTTAGGTGCACAGTCTACGCGCGTAGCCGAAAAGCTTAAATATGAATTCTGTGAGAAAAATGCTAAATTTTGATATTAAAAAGATTAAATTTGACTTCGGTCAATATTTTGAGTAAACCAACCCAGACCCATGATTTACCGATCCTAGAGGGTCCGTAGAAAAATATGGGACTTGGGCATATTCCCGGACTCGAATTTCGAGGTCCCAAGCCCGAGAAATTAATTTTTGAGTAAAATTATTTTTTGGAAATAATTATAGAAAATGGAAATGAAATTTGATTGGAAGACTATGGTATCGGCCCGTATTTTGATTCCGGCGCCTAGTACAAGTCTTATATGTAATTTAAGCACTTTCTGTTAAGTTTGGTTAAAATCGGACATCGTTTGACGTGATCCGGGCCCCCATTGGGAGTTTATGCTTAAAAGGGAGATTCGAGAAATTTCATTGAGGTTCAATTCCATTTTCATGATGTTATATTGGTGATTTGATCACACGAATACATTTGTAAGATGTTTTTGAGTTGTGTGTATGCCTGGATTAGAGTTTTGAGGGCTCGGGTGAGCTTCGAGTAGGTTCTGAGATGCCTTAGGTTTAAACAGATCAGATGTTGCAGGTTCAGAAAATTAATAGGTCTTTAAACCCTCTAGCGCGGATCGCGAGAAAACGCGTGCGGCAGCAGAGGGATCAGCGCGGCCACGGTCTCCTTTGCGGGGTCCTCAGTAGGTACTGCGTGGCCGTGGTCGGATTAGTGCAGTCCGGACTGGGCAAAGACCCCCAGGCCTTCAGCAAGCCTATGCGGCCGCGGTCCTTTTTGCGCGGTCCGCATAGGGGACCTCATAGGGGTATAAATACACGTGAATTTTAGTTATTTTACACTTTTCAAAACCCCAAAACATAAGAGGCGATTTTCCAAACAACTCTTCTTCTCCAAAATGAATGGTAAGTGATTTCTAACTCATTTTCTTCACTCGTTAACATATTTTAACATGATTTCAACTTCAAATCAAATATTTTCATGGGAAATTGGGTATTTTGGGTAAAACCTAAATTTTTGAAAATTGGGGATTTGGACCTCAATTTGAGGTCCGATTTCAAAATAAATCATATATAGGACTCATGGGGAAATGGTTAACTAGGTTTTGGTCTGAACCTCAAGTTTCAACCACGTGGGCTCGAGGGCATTTTTTACCTTTCGGGGTAAAACTTTGCAAAACTTGTTTTCATGCATCGGATTGATTCATTTAGCATTTGTTGATGAGATTAAGTAACTTATGATTAGATTCGAGCGGATTGGTGGTGGAACCAAGGGAAAAGGCCATAATTCAGGCTTGATCTGAATTCACGGCATTGAGGTAAGTATTTGGCCTAACCCTAGCTTGAGGGATTAGAAGTTGAGTCTTATATGCTAACTACTCTTTGTTGAGTACGACGTATAGGCATGGTGACGAGTATATATACGTTAGTGTCAAGCATGACCGTGGGTTCTAAATTAGAAGTTGTTGTATTCTTAAATGACATCATGTATGCCTTAACTAATGATCTACCGTATCGGGCAAAAATTTGTTTATCCTCGTAGATCATAATTGTGATTGAGTATCTTCGTTAATCAAACTGAGTTAAGGTCGGCTATAGTTGATTCTCCCTTGCCGAGATTTCTTGTGATTATGTAATAACATGAAATGGGATCGGGTAGTACGCCTACCACAAGATATAAAAATGGGAACGGATGATACGTCTACCACAAGATATTGAAATGGGAGCGGGTGGTATGCCTACCGCAAGATATTAAAATGGGAGCGGGTGGTATGCCTACCACAAGATATTAAAATGGAGCGGGTGGTAAGCCTACCACAAGATATTAAAATAGAGCGGGTGGTACGCCTATCACGAGATATAATGAAACGGGAGTGGGTGGTACGCCTACCACGAGATATAATAAAATGGGAGCGGGTGGTACGCCTACCACAAGATATTGAAATGGGAGCAGGTGGTATGCCTACCACGAGATATAATGAAATGGGAGCGGGTAGTATGCTTACCACGAGATGTAATGAAATGGGAACGGGTGGTACGCCTACCATGAGATGTAATCAAATGGGATTGGGTGGTACGCCTACCACGAGATGTAATGAAACGGGAACGGATTGCACGTCTGCAACAAGATTGAAACTGAAAGTGAAAGTTGTTTTTACTTCTCTTTACCTGCGTTAATAGTTAAATTACAGTTTTTCCTTATTGTTCTTGATATTATGTTTATCTGTCATCCCCACAGCATGTTCCCCTTCCCCAGCCTTAAAATGTTTATTACTCGTTTACTTTTTCTCTATATATTATATAATTACACTGGCTTATCTGAAGTCTAGTCATAGCCTCGTCACTACTTCTGGGGTTAGGCCAAACACTTATCAGCACATGGGGTGGGTTGTGCTAATGCAACACTCTGTGCTTTTTTGCACAGATCCAGGTGCTGGAGTAACATTTGCGCAACATCACTAAATCGGGAGCCAGCCTTCAGTCCACCAAGACACCGAGGTAGCATTGCAGACGTCCGCATGCCCGGAGTCTCCTCTAACTTGCTTTTTCATCTAGTTATCTCATGTATTCCGAGACAAACAATGTTACATTCTTTTCAAACGGTTGTGTGTAGTACTCTTAGTGGTTCGTGAGTATGTGACGCCAGTTGTTGGGTAGAGATTATGTTGATTTCTCCGTATTATTGTTCAGATTCTTTAATTTAAGATTTCCACTTATTTATTTTATTCCGTTATTTCATGGTATTACCGATAATTGCTAAAAAGGAATAAATCAGTTATAAAAAAAATAGTTAAAGGTTGGTTTGCCTAGTTCTCCTAATAAGCGCTATCACGATTTTCGAATGTGAAAATTTTGGGTCGAGGAAATTTTTTTTCTATAATGTCTCCTCAAAAGGTGCTCCTCGGAACAACACCACCCTATTTACTGCTTTATATCACCTGATGATGCTCATTCATGTATGTTTTGTTAAATTTTTATTCTTCATCTTTCTATTTTATCATGGTATATTTTTATTATTTTGCTTTTTTCAATTTCTTAATTGTTTCAACCTTTTATGTTTTTAAAATAATTTTTCCAGAGTTAATGTGTTGTGTTGTAATTTCTTGATTGGTCTAGATTAACTTTATTCTAATACTAGAAAAGTATAAAACTCTATTCTAATGCTACAAGAGCATATATAATTAAGTGATATATGTGTGTGTGTTTACACTTATGTTAACATATTTAGATATATACATATATAGATAATACATATATATAATACACATACATATTTTTTAATTAATTGAATTTCATAAACTTTAAACATGTTTTTTATTTATATATTAATTTATAAGATTATAAAATACGAAAAGATTAAACATGAGGCTTACACTCGCTCCGGCTTTTGATTTTTTTTCTTACAGATATTAGCTTAAGTGATTTAGCTAACAGGTTATGCATTGCATAGCTTATGATATGTTTTGTTCTAACATATCGTGCATGCAGTTTCGCAGGGTAAATTCTTTTAGGTTATTAGTTGTTTTCAAAACTTAAAAATCTTTTTAATAAATAATCTAGTAATTCTAATTAACAATTTTGTAATTTTAAACGTTGATACCTGAGGGGATTAATTTTGATCTTAATATACTTCTTTACTTACAAAAAATGGACTAAGCCTTGGCTTTCAAGGGTATTACTACTGCTTGACTCATACTTCATCAAATATTATTTCACAGTGGGTAAACGACTTCAAATATGAACTTTTTTTATTACCTCATATACAATTTGACGTCTTATTTTTATTGTGGAGGGGAATTGTTCTTTCTATGTATTTTATTTTTGTTTAATATAATATCATAAAATACAAAGCTATTGTATAAATATATATGTAGAGAATTTAAAGTTGTGCTGGATATTTGTTGATAGAGATTACTCCCTTAGTGGATAAGTGATACATATGAAACCAAGTTAGTAGTGTTATATTGGAGAAAGCCGTTGAAGCACTCGTAAATATTGAGATTAGACCGAGAAATTATGGAAAATGTAGAGAAAGAAACTAGAGAGAAGGAGGAGCATTTGAGAACTCTCTAGAATAGAGTGAGAATTTATTAAACAGAAAATGAAAATGAAATGAAGTCCGGGTAGGTGAGAAAATATCTCCCGTACACTATATACAAGTTACATACTAACGGGTCGGGTCGGGTGATCCGTCCCAAAGTTAAATAATAGCCTGTTGGCTCAGATACACAATCATCATAGCCCAATTATAAGATATACCATGGATATATCGAAAATATACAATGAGTATACACAAAATGTACAAGGCTATACAAGGCTATATCATGTATTTTCTCTTATCTCAACACCCCCCCTCAATTTGAAGGGGGATACCACCTGCAACTTGAGCAACAATAGATGAAGTATGGTGCCTGGCAAAGGCTTGGTCAGAAGGTCAGCGAGCTAGCGAGTGGTAGGTACATGGAACAGTTGAATAAGGCCATTCTGGAGCAGATCGCGCACAAAATGACAATCCACTTCAATGTGTTTAGTCCGTTCATAAAAAACAGGATTCTTGGCAATGTGAATGGCTGCCTGGCTGTCACAATACACAGAAAAGGGAAGAGAGACAGAAACACCAAGATCAAGTAACAAACGAGACAACCAAGACAGTTCAGCAACAACCTTACTTAGGGCCCTGTATTCAGCCTCAGCAGAAGACAGAGAGACCACTGGTTGTTTCTTAGATTTCCAACTAATCAAAGAACCACAAAGAATGATACAGAACCCAGTCACAGACCTCCTTGTATCAGGGCAAGCAGCCCAGTCACTATCAGAATAACTAATAACATTGAAATCATTGCAAGCAGAATAAAAGAGACCCATAGAAGAAGACCCCTTTAGATATCTCAAGACATGAAGAGCAGCAGTCATATGGGGGAGTCTGGGGCATTTGAGGAATTGACTCAGATGTTGCACAGCAAAACAGATGTCAGGCCTAGTATGGGTCAGAAATAAGAGCTTACCAACAAGACTCCTATACTGATCAGGAGAAGGTAAAAGGTCACCAGAATCAGCATATAATTTTGCATTAATGTCCAAAGGACAGACAACAGAAGAGACATTGACACAGTCAAACTGTTGCAGCAAATCACAAATATATTTGTGCTGATTAAGGATCATTCCACCAGGAACGGATGACATCTGAATGCCTAAAAATTAATGTAAGGACCCTAGGTCCTTAATTTTAAACTGATCATCCAGAAACAGTTTCAGAGCAGTAATTTCATCACAGTCATCCCCAGTAATAATAATATCATCCACATAAACAGCAACAATCACAAGGGACCCTGGTGTACCTTTGATGAATAGGGAATAATCATTCGAAGAATGCCTATAGCCTCTGGAGTATAGGGCAGAAGACAACTTGGCATACCATAGTCTGGAAGCCTGTCTGAGCCCATATAAGGATTTGTTTAACTTAAAAACAAGGGGAGCAGGAGAGGCAGAGGGGGCAGAAACAGATGCAGGAGCAGAAACAGTTAAACCTGGAGGAAGTTTCATATACACCTCCTCATCCAAATCACCATGCAAGAAAGCATTATTAACATCAAGTTGAAATAAATTCCAATGTTTTTTCACAGCCACAGCAATAAGACACTTAACAGTGCACATTTTAACCACAGGGGAAAAGGTGTCAGTGAAGTCAATACCTTCAACCTGAGTATCACCTCTAATAACAAGTCTGGCTTTATACCTTTCAACACAGTCATCAGCCTTGTATTTTATTTTATAAACCCGTTTACAACCAATGGGTTTCTTACCAGGAGGAAGAGGGACAACATCCCAAGTATGGTTAGTGTCCAAAGCATCAAACTCCTGTCTCATGGCAGCTTGCCATGCTGGAACAGATGCAGCCTGAGAGTAATATAGAGGCTCAGATTCCAAAGAGGAGGAAGATGAACCAGAGAAGGCAGGTAGTTGATAGACATAATCCTTAAGATAGGAAGGAGGATTATGCTGTCTTTGAGACTTTCTGGGAGCAGGAATAGAAGGAGAAGAAGCCAAAACAGGAGGTGAGATGTCAGGATTGAAAGAAGAAGGGAAGGCAGGATCAGTAGAGACAGAGACACGATAAGGCACTTGCACAGATGTGGGAGAAGAAGGAGGAGAGAGGAGTATGGGAGAATCAGAATCATCATCATGTTCTCCAGAAGGAACAAAGGGAAAAGATGAAGCAGAAGGATGAGCAAAAGAAGACACAGATTTAAAAAGAAAACATGATTCATGAAATATGACATCCCTGGAGACCAAATACTTCTTTGAAGCAAGGTCATATAATCTATAACCCTTTTTGCCAAAAGGATATCCCAGGAAAACATAAGGAATGGCTCTTGGCTTTAACTTGTCCCTTTGAGGGATTGGGACAGTGGCATAGGCAAGGCAACCAAATGTCCTCAAGTGAGTATAAGTTGGAACTTTCCCATACAAGATTTCATGAGGAGTTATTATGAAGTAATCTGGTGGGTATTCTGTTAAGTAGGTAGGTAGCAGTCAACAAACAATCCCCCCAGAAAGATACAGGCATGCCAGATTGAAAAAGCAAAGCCCTACAGGTTTCAAGGAGAGTTCTATGTTTCCTCTCAACAACACCATTTTGTTGAGGGGTATGAGAGCAGGAGGTTTGATGTATGATCCCCTGGCTGCTAAAAAAGGAAATACTTAAAGGAAATACCCTCATTGCTAGATCCCAATTCTAAGGCATTGTCACTTCTAACAGTCTGAACCACAGCATTAAATTGGGTTTTAACCAGAGAAAGAAATGACATAAGCATAGAAAAAGCATTGTTTTGGATCCCATTAAGTGTGTCCATGTTGCCCTAGAAAAATCATCAACAATTGTAAGGAAATATGTACAACCAGAAGAGGTTGGAGTATGATAAGGTCCCCAAGTGTCCACATGAATCAGTTGAAAGGGTCTAGAAGTCTTAATGGAACTATCAGGAAATGGAAGCCTAGTCTGTCTGGCCATAGGACAGACTGAACATGGAAAAGGTTGTTTGGAAGCAAATGGAAAAGACAAACTAGGAATACATTTCATATGTGCAAAAGGAGTATGAGCAAGTCTTAAGTGCCAAATGTAATTCATGTCAGATATAAGATCATTATTACATATGGAACTTTATACATGTGAAGGCAATGGAACAGCCTTGTTATCAGACAAAATGTCATCATTACAAGAAACAGACACAGAAGGCAGTGCAACAACCTTGCTATCAGACAAAGTCTCATCATTACAAGAAGCAGATACAGAACAAACAGAAGTAGAGGAACAACTAACAGAGGAAGAAGAAGGAGGAGGAACCCAAGCCTGTTTATATAAGCCAGCACCTTCTCTACCAAGATCCATAGGCCTCCTCAGAGAAGGGTCCTGTATCATGTGTAGTAAGCATGAATGTTCAGTGAACATAACTATAAACAATGTAACTGCTTCACTAACTTGTGGACAGAAATCAAGTTGTGTTTAAAAGAAGGAACTAGCAGTACATTGTGAAGAGTGATGGAAGGACTCAATGCAAAAGAGCATGTGCATGTTACTTTCACCTTATAGCCATTATGAAGAGTGACAAGATATGGCAGAGTTAAAGGTATGATGTTACAAAGTAACTGTTTATCATGTGTCATGTGATTAGAGGCACCTGAATCTATAATCCATGTGACAGAGTTGATTTTAGTAAGTAAGCAAAGTTTGGAATCAGAAATAGGGTTCTCAGTTAACACAGTACCAGCAAAATTAGCAGCATATATGGGAGGAGGAGTTTGAGCAGTGGAGTCCCCTAACTTGGTCTGGTGTAATAAATTCATCAACTGGTCATAATCTTGTCTGCTCAACCCTGGTATCACAGAGCTCTGGCCATCTATTTTTGCAACAGGTTGATGGCTTTCAGGAGGATTCCCTTGAGGAACAGACAAAAGTCCTTCAGAATGAGGAAAATCCAGACCAGTACTAAGATGAGCATCAGCAGGTCTCATCCCCTTGTTAAAATTTGTACTTTGTGGATACCCATGGATCTTCAAACACTTATCAATTAAGTGTCCAGATTTCTTACAGTATCTACAGAATAATGGTCCTCTGACTTGATCAAAATTGACTCTCTGTCTGAAAGGAGAAGGAGGAGTAGGAACTGTGGCCTTGTTAAATCCAACAGGCTGCCTATTAGTATGGTCATTGAAAGAGACAGAGTCTAGATTAAAGTGAGAAGAAGACTGGACTTGTCTTTGCTTCTCATCATTGAGGACCATATTATAGACATTGTCAAGAGAAGGTGGAGGCTGCATCATCAAAAGATTACTCCTGACCCCCATATATGCTTCATTCAGACCCATTAAAAACTGAAAGACCTTATTGTCATCACTTTCCTGTACTATACCATCTTTTGCAGCACAAACACATCTTTGACCATGATTAACACACATTGAATCAAGTTCATCCCAAAGACCTTTTAGCTTATTAAAATATGAAGTTATATCTAAGGACCCTTGAGAGGTGTGGGACAACTCTCTTTTCAATTCAAAGATTTTGCTCCTGTTTGCAGTGCCATATCTGGCCTGGAGTTGGGACCATATGCTCTGTGCAGTATCAGAGTACTGCACAGATTCAGCAATTGAAGGGGAGAGGGAAGCCGTTAACCAAGAAATCACCATGTTGTTGCACCTATCCCACAACCTTTGTTGAGCCACATTAATGGCAGGTCGGGAGTATGTGCCATCAACAAAACCAATTTTGTTTTTAGCTGATAAAGCAACAATCATCTTACGTCTCCAGCCCCCACAACCACTACCCGAGAAGGGAGTGGGAACAAGAGAGACCCCAGGGACATCAGAGGAATATACAAAAAGGGGGCTAGAAGAGTCTACAGAGGAGGAGGTACCAGTATTTGTACTAGAAGCCATAATTAGTGAACCGGCTTAAAAATTTCAACAAACAGAGTACAACCAAACCAGATATTCACACATAAAACCAAATACTCACATACGGAGTCAGATAATCACACACAAAGCATACAATACTCAAGATAAAGACAGAGTTACCCTCCTTCTTCGCGACCAGAGAAGATCGGCCTTCAAACGATAGAGAAAACCCTAGGTACAAAACCCTAGGTGTAACCGTCAAAATCCTTACTGGAAGTGTGGTCACTGATGTCGGAAAGGCACCCAAAACATCCAGTGAGTGAGAATCGAGCCATCGGAAAGCAGTAAAACTCTAGGTTAAACCACCAGAAACCCTAGAAGCCGATAGGTCACCGAAAAAATCACCCAAAAATCATCGGAAAACCTCCCAGAACGTCCGAGTGGAGAATATATACTCAGATATCACGAAGAAAATCTCAGAAAAGCATCCGATTTAGGTCGGAATCATCATCGACCATAAGGTCTCAGAAACACCCCCAAAAATCTCGAAACAGACTTCATCCAAGACAACGAGATACAGATAAACATAGTCGGATCGTCGTATAGGCTCTGATACCATGTAAACATTGAGATTAGACCGAGAAATCATGGAAAATGTAGAGAGAGAAACTAGAGAGAAGGAGGAGCGTTTGAGAACTCTCTAGAATAGAGAGAGAATTTATTAAACAGAAAATGAAAATGAAATGAAGTCCGGGTAGGTGAGAAAATATCTTCCCTACACTATATATAAGTTACATACTAACCGGTCGGGTCGGGTGATCCGGCCCAAAGTTAAATAATAGCCTGTGGGCTCAGATACACAATCATCATAGCCCAATTACAAGATATATCATGAATATACTAAAAATATACAATGAGTAAACACAAAATGTACAAGGCTAAACAAGGCTATATCATGTATTTTCTCTTATCTCAACACACTGCCAACAGATTTTGTTGAAACTCGCTTTGCTACATAAAATTTAATATTATTTGTAAGAACAAAACGGGAATAAGAATTATATTTCGTCAATTTTAAGGATAACTTCAAAAGTTTGACTGCATAAGTTATCCTAAGACCATGAGTTTAGAAATTACTTTTATCTCTTTTGGACTATTTGATTAGTAAAGACTGATTCTATATGATAAAAATACTAACGATTACTATTTACATATATTTTTATTCTCTTTTGATGACCATGCAGAGAGCACGGGTAAATTTACTAGTATAAATAAGAAATGGTGATAGAAAAAAGAGTATTTTATTTACTTTTGGTATATTTTTCCACTACAATTATCTAACCTTTTATAGGTATAAAAAGTAAATATTATTATAGTAAAATAGTGTAAGGGATGAAGATAAATTGGAAATCAACCCACGAACTATTCATAAACTATTCATATCCACGTACTATTTACAACATGAATAACAGAAATAGTCATATTACGCAGTTCAGGCTATGCCTGTGGTAGTTGATGAAGACGTTGAATCTCAGATGCCTTTTTTGGAGGCAAATTATGCTTCTTCTTCTTCGACTGCCCTCAAAAGAACAGGTACTTTGTTTACTTGTTTCAATCTTCTCTCTTCTTCAATTATTACATTATTGATCTTTCTGCCACAACTACGTGGTCAATTTTTAACAGCTGCTATCTTTTCTTGTCATATACTTCACTTTTTCCTTCTCTTCTTCAACCCCATTTATCCCCACTTTACCATTTAGGATTCAGTTTTAAAAAGTTTGAGTCTTAATTGTAACAACTTGGATTCATAGTCAAACATCGTCAAGAATCTTGCTTTAACTTGTCCACTGCATATAGTGCTGTCTTATTGAAGTAGATTTTGTCTTAAAGGTATAATCTTGATCTTTTTTAAGAAAAGAACAAAGGGGAAAATGATTTACTGTTGGAGCAGGAGTTGACCATTTGTGAAATAGATTCATTCTAGGTAGGGGTTGCTCTAATGGTAAGCAACCCCACTTTCCACCAGAGAGGTTGCGAGTTCGAGTCTCCCCAAGAGCAAGGTGGGAAGTTCTTGGAGGGAAGGATGACGGAGTTTATTTAAAAACAGCCTCTCTACCCAAGGGTAGAGGTAAGTTCTACGTACACACTAACCTCCCCAGACCCCACTAAGTGAGATTATACTGGGGTTATTGTTGTGTATTCATTTCTAGGTTGGATTGCAGGTCCATTGACCATGCTCTCTTTTGCATCTGTCACTCTTACTTCTGCATTTCTTCTCCGAACTGCTAATAGAAATGCATCTTACCTTGATGCTGTTCTCAATATTTTAGGTAAGAAATTTCAAGTGTACCTTTTGCAATAGCAACTCACTTCTTACCATGCTGAACTCAAAAGAGCTAATTCTTTGCTTCTGGCATCTCAGGAAAAAGAAATGCATGGTTTTGTGGAATCATTGTTCGTATAAACTTCATAAAGGTTGCAATAGTTTATACAATTACGTCTGCTATCAGCATTCGGTATGTCAGTAATCTTTTCTCCACTGGTATTGTCAATGTCTCCTTTCAACAATTTCTGCGCAAACCTTTCCTTTATGAGCTTTGCTGCTTTTCATGCATAATTTTTGTTTTGTTTGTCCATGACCTAAAGGTTGCATTTCAATACTATACAGCTTAATTTTTTGATGGTTGCTTTCTGAAGTAGCTTGGAAAGTTGCGGTTGAATAATCCTATCAGCAGATATATAATTACAAATGAACTCCTAGCCATCAATATATAATGAATTATGGACCCATAGCAACTGTAATGACCTCTCAGTTTATGATATAGTTCATTATCCCGATAAATGGTGGTGTTAATAGCTACATGTTCTAGTAATTACTGAACAAGAAGTGTTTCTGCAACTCTGGCTGAGTAGTGAGTATTAATCATCATAACTGTATTCATCCAAAACCCTTTTTCTCTGATATCATCTCCAAGCCAAATTCAAGTGCTAGACCTCCTATTTTATCTTCTCTAAACTAGTGAGGTTTTCATTTCAAACTATCTTCTGAGATGCCCATAAGCCATAACAACTCTAAGTTAAACTAGTTTGGGAATCTTAAGGGTTCAAGAATTAGCAAGTAATACAGTGTAAATCATCGAAACCTTGTTATAAGCAGAGATATGTACTCAAATCATCATTCCAATCAGATAATTAGAGGGATAAAGAAGATATATCTAATAATTAGTGAAATTAGGAATTATATCCCATTATCAAGGGATAGAAATTCCATAAGTGGAGAAACCAAAGGTAGCATTACAGGACTGCCAAGTTCTACTGCTGCTGAGAAACTATGGTTGGTAGCTCAAGCACTTGGGGACGTTGCCTTTGCCTTTCCATTCTCTCTTATATTTCTGGAGATACAGGTTCTGCTATTTGCTTTATACGTTAAGTAATACGTTATGTTCAAGCAACACTGAAAGAATTAATTAAACATCCAAAAATATGAAGGACACATTGAAGGCGCGTCCTCTAGAAAAGATCACTATGAAGAAAGGTATCACTAATGGCAATCTGTATTACGAAGTTTTTCAACCTTTGCTGTGGGGGATTTGGTTATGCAGCCTTTGGTAATTCCACCCCCGGAAACCTCTTGACAGGATTCGGTTTCTATGAACCTTATTGGCTAGTAGATTTTGCTAATGCATGTGTTTTTCTTCATCTTGTTGGAGGATATCAGGTACCCTTTCCATAAATCTTCTTTCAAGTCTAACAATGTTTCCCCATATTCTCTTAGACAACTTTTGTGTTTTCACAGTTATTTTAAGCAGGAGACTATTTTTGTCAGTGAATATCGTATGGTAGTTCAATTTCTGTTTTAAGTTCTTTGTAAATAGACTTATGCAAAATCCATTATTGAGGTATGGAGGCAGAGATGGAGGCAGTGTGAATGCTGCAATTAGAGGTCCAGAGGCCGACCCTGGAATCTAAAGGCTTCAAGTTGAGCAGAGCCAAGACAAAATATTTGGAGCATAAGTTCAATAGCGAGACTCAAGCGGGGAAGGGGAGGTGAGGTTGGACTCGCAGGTCATCCCTAGGAGAGGGGGTTTTATTTACCTATTATTCATGGGGATCGGAAGATTGATGAAGATGTCACATATCATATTGGGGCCGGATGGATAGATTGATGAATATGTCACACATCGTATTGGGGCCGGATGGATGAAATGAAGACTCGCTTTTGGTGTTTTGTGTTATAAGAAGGTGCCATCGAAACTTAAGGGTAAGTTCTACAGAGTGGTGGGCAGACCAACGATGTTGTATGGGGCTGAATGTTGGCCGGTCAAAATCGCTCATGTCTAGAAGATGAAGGTAGCAAAGATGAGGATGTTGAGATGAATGTGTGCTCACACCAGGTTACATAGGATTTGAAATGAGCTTATTCGCGACAAGGCGGGTGTGGCCAAGATGCGGGAAGCGTGGCTTAGGTAGAGGAGCATAGACGCCGGTGAGGAGGTGTGAGATGTTGACATTAGAGGGCCTACGAAAAGGTAGAGGTAGGCCAAAAAAGAACTGGGGAGAGGTGATTAGGCAAGATATGACGCAGCTTCAGCTGACCGAGGACATGACCCTTGATAGGAAGGTATGGAGGTCGAGGATTAGGGTAGTAGAGTAGGTAGTCTAGAGTGTTCATAACAATAGTATTAGCATGTAGTCTCGCTTTTTGTTGGTAGTAGGTTTTTATGATTAGCCATTGTTTTCTTTTTTTGTTGGTCATCTTATTGTCTTGTTGTTTCTATTCTGCTTTTATATGACTTTTTGGCATTGTCCCTTTTTGTCTATATTTTCATTAATGTGATGCTTATGCTTTCCTGAGCCAAGGGTCTATTGAAAACCACTTCTTTATCCTCACAAGATAGGGTTAAAGTCTGCATACACACTACCCTCCATGACCCTACGATGTGGAATAATACTGGGTATGTTTTTGTTATTGTTAAGAAAAAGTGTTTTTAAACCTGTTTTTGCTAGAACAAAGTTGTAACTCTTTTTAAGGATTTTCCAACTCCGTTATGCCAGCTCAGCTTTTGAAAAACTTCAAATAAACATCGGAAAATGGTCTGATATGTCCCTTTACTATGATAAATTGTTTAAAATTATCTATTCATTATATTATTAGGCCATAAAACTCCATGCCGTCTTACTATCCTAACAAATCTATCCTTAACTAAACGGAGGTGACACGTGGCACCCATCCATGCCCTTTTACATCTGAGAACTTAATCCTTTCCCTTTTACACCCGAGCACATATTAAGTGACCCGCTCCACGAAAACTCATACCCATAACCCGTAACAATTAGTCCATCCGGGTTCTTTTATAATACCCAATACCCTCAAACCCACCTAAAAAAAGACCTGATTAATACTTGTCCAGCAAATAAATCTACTTTTGTCTTTTTTGTTCATGTTTCTTTTCCACTCACTTCTGCCTATGCACCACCAGCGATGAAGTCATAACTGCCAATGCACACGTTCTACACATATGTGTATAACAAAATCAAAACTCAATTCTCCTAAATCAAATAAAAAAGGAAATATCTTCTCAAATCTAAATGGTATTCATATCTATCCTTAAAATTTGGCTACTCCCAATCTCTATTGATCCACTTTCTCCATTATCCAATATAGTTTGGCTTAGGTTCTCAGACATCATAGTTAGAAATTCTAACAAAGAACTTTGAGCAAAACTAAATCACTAATTGGTTCACTTAGTGGCAAAATTTGTCCGAGAATGGGTGGAACCTCCATGGCCGCCGATGTCAAGTTTGCTGGATTGATTTTTTTAGATTCGTGGAACTTGGGATAGTAAATTGATCGGAGCTCCTGTTCACCACCAACAAGGTTTGGAGCATTTTTGAAGGACTTCCCACAGTTGAAACGAACCGAAATCTGAGATGTCAGTATATCCAAGCAAGAGGAAGAGATATCTCGGTTCACATCTTCATTTCGAGCATTTTTTACTCCCCATGGTTGCTGGAGGCGATTTAGAAGAATGGTAGATACTCCAGTTAGGTATAAATGGGTTTAGTAGCCGGCTACGATTCTAGTACTAATATGCATTGTGCTTGTTGTCTGTAAGGATTTGCTGCCGGATAAATGGCTTTGATTGCCGGCGATTTTTGACATTAAAAGTGAAGTTCACCATTTTTATCTTTTGATTTTGGTGTGTTATTTTTGTGGTGCTAATTTTATACTTAAGTCTCTAATGAATTCATAAAAGACAGATTAGTCTTTTTCTAGGTGGGTTTGAGGGTATTGTGTTATAAATCACGGGTTATGGATTATCGTTATGGGTTTTGTGAAGCAAGTCGGTAAATTTGTGCCCAGATGTAAAAAGGCACGGATAGTGCCACGTGTTATTTTCGTTTAATTAGAATAGATTTGTTAGGATAGTAAGACTGGCGGGGAGTTTTATGGCGCAATAGTATAATAAAGAATAACTTTAAATAATTTATCATAATAAGAGGGACAAATCAGACCCTTTTCCGAACAAACATTATTGACTTCCACGGAGTTGATCTTTATATTCACTTGAATATGCTTTACAGATTTTCAGCCAGCCACTATTTGCAGATATTGAGAGTTCAACAATTATTCAATCCCAAATTTGTCGCCATCTAGAAACGAATTCTTCATATTCTCTGTCTATTAGCACATATTTCATTCCAATACTGAATAGTCTTTGTTAAATCGATATTCTCTAAGACTGGAGGTTCCTTCAATCTCACACTTTACTAAGATGGTGCATCAGATAAAAACTCAATCACTCTTACATTTAAAAGCGCTCAACATCCATCGTAAATTTTCCACTTGAACTTTTGGCTTACTGTTTCTTTTCTTACCTGCTTAACAATAGTGCCATCTCTTTTATTGTTGATCACTATGTTTCACGCAAACGGAATCCTACCGGAGGGAAAGAAACGGCAACTGACTCTGAAGAAAGTATCATAGTGCAAATGACTAGCATATCTGGCTTTGCATGAAACCAAAGATTGCAGGAAATGAGACGACCATCATCATGCGAAAACCTTAAAACTTAGGGAGTGGATAGGATCTCATGCTGTGGAAAAGATATCGTGAAGAGGGGGCAGTGGACACCTGTGGAAGACCACAAACCCTCGCTCTTACATTGGAGCACTTAACTGGCATCTCATTCCTAAGCATGCTGGTAAAAAACAAGCTATTAGAGATGGGAAATGACCCAGCTATGCATAAGCAGTAGTTTTCTTGTATCAGTTTGCAGGATTTCACCACAACCTTCAAATCTCTGATTCCTGAGCCAGCGTTTGTGTACCCAAAGCACATGCAGTCACTTGCACAAGAAACTTGATCATGGAAACCATAAGGATTCAGATAACGGAAAGAAGCAAGAAATGGATCAAAGATTTTCAATTCAGATTGTGTTCTGTGGGAGAATATCATCTGAAGACCTCATGAATCCACTAATTAAAGTAGATTTGTATAATATGTAAAGAGGCTGAGTCAAAAATGTCATCATTATCAGAAGAACAATGAAATAAATAATAATAAGAGAAGATAATTTCATTAATGGTCAAACTCAAAAGAAAAACGCCTGTTATTCTCGTTGTTTTATCTTTATTCTATATCTCATGTAAGGTAAACCATGTATATCAGGCAAAGTATGATGAGGACGATGATGTATCAGCCAGAACCTGCAAGAAGTCGCAAACGATCTTGTTAGCTAAGAAAGCACCTATTACATCACTTACAAGGGTGGCTTGTTTCAAATTTTATTTAAGTACTAGCTGTTCTGATAAATCTGATCCCTGTCTGGAACTAGGATTTGAAATATAAAAAATGGAAGTATTCTATTTAAAACTTAAAAGAATACTTCATTTTCACATTCAACAAGTAATTATTTTTGGATGGAATTCAATTTAGCCATGTCATTGTAATAGATTCTCAAGATACACATAACTTAGATGATACAAGATTCTCAAAGCAGTTACACGTGAAGAAAAAAGTTTAAAAACAATTGTGGACAATCAAATACCCTTTTAAACTATCTTACTCAGATTAAACTCTATTAAAAGTGTATGTATTACGAGCTTTCAAGGTGAATTTACAGAAAGTTTTAGAAGAACCTCTAGTTTAATTTTTAATAAAAGCTAATCCATAAATTATATTTAATAACAAGCGTTAGCTCCAAACCACCCCCCCCCCCCCCCCCTCCAAAACCAAAAATAGAAAGAAGTTCATGTCGAAGTCTAACAAGGTTTTTTAATTATAAGAAAACTTTTAATACCTCCATTCGTAGATAAAATTTCAAAGGGTAATCCATGTCAACTCTAAACCTTGGACGGCAAAAAGACTGCATAGAAGGATCTAAGTAACTAGAACTGGGTGGGTACAACTACACTCAGTGCTTCAAGCCGGACCATATACATACATGTCAAACTCTTTTTGTTTGAATATAGGTTTGTACTCGGGTATATACTGAGAATACACACACGCACGCACGCATTCGGACCCATACATCTGCTAAATGCACAAAAATGACAATAAATGTATACATACCTCAAGTTGTTCTTCAGTAAAAGAATCTTTCTGAACATTCCATGTGTCCGCATGAGTGCGCCGAAACTCTGCCACAGCTTTTGTCACGGTAGATTTTAAAGGTGATGGTTCAGATACAAATTGAGCCAATAATGTAACGTGTTCTGGCAACCAACTGCAATAAAATTTGAATATTTTTCACTAATGAGTAGAATTTTCCTCGAGTAAATCCATACAACCGGAACTTCCTAAGATAACACTCAGTGAAATATATCTTCGAATATGAAAATATGTGTTATATAATGGACGTGGCTCAGAATATCAGAAGGAACTGATAGTGAAATATATCTTTGGATATATGAAACTATACTAGATAATGGACATGCCTGGGAATATCATAAGGAACTGATAGCACGCAAGCCGCCAAAGCAAGTATCCGTCCATGTAGGGAAGCTGCGGATAGTCCAGAACTCATGCTTCTGCAATTGCAAATTTGAAACTTTGAATAAGGACATATAGCAGTACTGCATCAGGAACGCTAGAAGCATGCAACACATTAACCCACAGAACACATAAGCGTCAAATTTAGCACCCTACTTCTCTAAGGATCTAACCACACAGCATATTGTCAAAACGCACAAGTGCAAAATGTCAGCACCCCAAGCAGCTAAATGATTATAGACTGAGTGATGAATAAGCAAAAACAAAAAAATAACAAAAGCAGACAAATTTTAGGATTATCATAAGTTCAACAACCAGAAACATTTACATCTTCATTTCCTCAAGTGCATGCATATATCATTATCACTATGATTGCCAGCAAAAACTTAGGCCAAGTCCCAAAGCTTTTGTGTTTGAATGAGTTCTCCACCACCTGCCCATAGTAACAAAATGAGGGCCAGAGATGTAGAGACGAGTATCCCACCACCAGAATAGGAGCATACAAGCATCCAACATTGATCTTGAAACAAAAACATTAGCAGGATGATGATCTACTAATGACTGCTTATTATATACATTCTAGCTTTCCCAATACCACCTTTGATTAGAAGAGTTGAGTCTGGCACTATCTTTTGGTGTGTCTGGACAGAAAAGAACCATAGATGTTTTGATGGGATATCAACTCCAACACACACTTAAAGCTAGATGTCTCTTTTGGTTATTTAGTTGGTAGTATTTAGCCCCTGTAGATTGTCATATTAACTTTTTGGATTTTATCAGCTCTTTTGATTTGGCCTAGTACTTCTCTTTTTTTTATTTTTTTATTTTTGGGTATCAAAGCTGACTCTTTCCCTCTCTCTTGTACTTCTCGCATCTTCTTGATGCTTTTTTCTATAAAACTCATTACTTCATCAAAAAAAATAAAAAGGGGAAGAGAAAGAAAAGGCAGGTACATCTGTAACTACAAGTAGAAGTACCGAAAGATTGCAAGTTTCATTGGTATTAAGCATATAATTAGACGCAATAAATCGTAGATTAGTACCTATTAACTATTAAGAATTTGACAAGATCACATTCATTGTAAAGATGGAAAAGATTTAGAATCCCCAGGGTTGTGTGTAATAATAAATAGGAATTACTTTCTTTTCCTATATTTGGAATCCCCATGGTTGTGTGTAATAATGAATAAGAATTACTTTCTTTTCCATTTTAGGATTACTTGTAAACACTATTAAACCCCAACATGTTTGAGGGAATAATCAAGCAATTAATTCTTCTGACAGTTCTTCTCTTTTCTTTACATGGTATTAGAGCCAAGGGTTTCAATCTCCAATCCAAAAAGAAATCCTTTCTTCCTTCTTTTAATATTACGCTCCTTATCACTTGGCCCAACAGTCCATCCAAAAATGACTCACGTTTGAAGGCCTTACCTAATATGGCCCAGGTTGTACATAATCTGAAAATTACTTTTCACTAATTAGCCAACCCCATTTAATTGTTTTTTTTCGTTTCTTTGTTCTTTTTCCTCTTTCACAACTTTGCACCCCAAAATTTCTCTACCATCATATTTATTCTTCAATCTCATTCCAGATTCAAAGTTGATAACCACTATTTAGATGAGAGGAAAAAATACTACATAAGAGAATTTTTTATTTTAATGTAGCCTTAAAGGTCGTTCGAAGCTTCAATTTCAGAAATTGAATTTTTCGATTTTGTCAGTTATTTCGATTGGGTTTTTGTCCCAATTGATTGAGATATCAAAGGGAGTTCAAAACTCAAATTTGAAATGATTCGGAGCAGACCTAAGCTAGATTTGAGTTGAATTTCAGAAGATGCCCAAGAAAGAAAAAGAAACCTATGAAACTCTATTAAGAGGATTCATATATATAATAATGTCTAATATTATATAAGTAATGTATAATAGTGTTTAAACACCTCTTATACATTATTCTATACAAAGTTGATACATTATTTACAGGTACTGAGTGGATTTCTCACATTTCTTCTTCTCTCCCCCCTATTCTTCTTCTTCAACTACTACACCTATATACATAGTGTATCACTAACATTTTCACTACTGTACTTATACATCTTTATACACTTTTATACAACTATATATATATAATGTACCTCTTTGTATAAAAATATATAATATTGTATAAAAGTATATAAGCATCTCTGACGAACTTCTAGTACGAATTTCACTTGCAATTCGTGTTTAAACTACTCCAAATCTCCATCAAACGACTTCAAACTTTGTACACAACCTACTTAGACTATTTTTAATAAGATCAAACAATACCCACTCCAAATTTCTCACAAAATCATATTCAAATATTAACAAGATTAGCATTAAAAAAGATAGGATTTTAGATTTCTCGCGTCTGTTTTTGCATTTTTTTAGCTGTGATAGGTATGTGGAAACTTGAGGAAAAAGGAGAGTGGAAACTCACGGATGTTTCGCGCTTGAAGATATAGAGAATAAAGAAAACGAAAAAAAATCATATATAAGCTTATTGATATTTGGCTATACATTTGCAAACTTGTAAGTCGGCTAAAATACTAAAAGGTCAACTTACGGAGTGCATTATGCTATAATTTTGTCCTTTTATAACTGTAGTGTGCGCACATGCTTATCCACACCTGGACTATTCCATAGAATACATGCTACCTCCCACGACACATATACCGAGTAACTCTATCCACCACAATTTAGAAAGATGGGAAGACATCACCAAGTGATTTTTCTTCCGTTAGAATTTGAACCTGAGACCTCATGGTTCTAAAGCCACTGCATTAACCACTAGATCTTGGGTGCTCTCGCGTCCTTCTCTTCTATTCAATTACTTGAACCCAAAAAAATTTAAAGAGAGAGAAAGAGAAAAAAGTCTAAAAGACGTGGTTCAGAACAATGAAGCATTATCTAACTTCGCCCGATGCAAAGGACCAAACACCTCATTTTATTAATACGCCAATGCATGTGTCTACCTCTTTTTACTCCTTTTGAACTTGTTTATGGTTCTAATCCCATGTGCCCCCTCTTAATTTACTTCATATTCCTACTAAAAGATCTTGAGTGTTGATGGTAAGAAAAAGACGAAGTGATGAAAAGGCTACATGACAAACCTAGGGCACACCTTGAAATGAAGAACCAAGGAATATACTTCCAAGACGAACCAATAACAGAAGCAAATGATCTTTCAACCGGGTGCTTGAGGAGTGTGAATTCATTGGACGAAGAAGAAGTTTCCTTCAAGAAGGGAAGAGATCAGCCAGAGAGGTTAAAACTTTAGACATATAAAAGGCATACTTTATTCACAGAATTCTACAGTATTTACAGGACAACATGTACAATCGAAGCAGCTAATCAATCCCTTATTCTTAGGAAATCCTTCAATCAAGGGATTACATCTAAACTAGTTTCCTAGAATAAATTCTAATAAATTTTCCTAAATATCTACTGTACCATATTTATAGAAGCAAATTATAATCAAATCTCCCAGCTCATTCAAGGAGCAGATTGTGGTCAAGCTGTCAGCTCATTCAACACTCCCCTCAAGTTGGCATATAAATATTGAACATGCCTAATTTGCTGGGGAAAAAACTCAAAAGTAGTTCTACTTCGACATGCTTTGTTCTGTCATATTGAACTAGATTATGGGCAATGCTTATGGCAGCCTTATTGTCACAGTACACTTTCCTCGGCAAACTCGTAGGTCTTCTTAGCTCTTCCAAAAATCTCTTGAGCCACAACATTTGGCAAATTCAGCGAGATCAATACTCAGCCTCGACACTACTTCGAGCCGCCACATTTTGCTTCTTACTTCTCCATGTTACCAAATTTCCCCAAACAAAAGTACAATATCCAGATGTAGACCTTCTAATCGGTAGATGACTCAGCCCAGTGGGCATCAGTATAAGCCTCAACACTTCTTTGCTCATTCTTCTGGAAGAACAACCCTTTCCCAGGAAATTCCTTTAGATACCTTAGGATTCGATACACAACTTCTTGATGTTCTTCCTGTGGAGAATGCTCCACATAAACTGACTGACTAGGCTCACAGAAAGGCAATATAAGGTCTAGTATGAGACAAGTAAATCAACTTGCCTACCAATCTCTGATATTGGCCCTTATCAATCAATTTCCCTTCCTTAATTCCAAATTTTAGATTTGGGTTGTTAGTTTGATAGTTAAATAGTAGTAAATAACCCTAATCCCATATGTATTAGGAGTAGGACATGTATTATATATATGGCTCATTGTAACATTGTAAATATTAATTAATAATATTTTCTCCCGTGCATTCTCACATGGTATCAGAGCATTGGTGAGATAATTATCATTGTGCGTCATTCCAAGGACATCCGAGAAGAAATCAGTCGTCACTGTGTAATTTTCCGGTGACTTAAGCAGTTGTTTACATCAATCTGAGTTTCAGTAGGGTTTGTACAAATTCCAACACCACCACAAAGTTCTTCTGTCACCGGCGACCAAACCCCAGTTAAGATCTCCGGTGGAACACGTCACACGCGCCGTCATGTACCTGCGACAGTTAGGGTTCCGGCGAGAGTGTCGCCTTACGAGCCGACGCGTGAGGTGGTTTTCCGGCATCTTTCAAGTTAGACTTTTCTACTGGGTCGGTCGTCTGCCTCTTCACGTGAGGTAGTTTTCCGGCATCTTTCAAGTTCGATTTTTCTACTGGGCCGGTCGTCTGGCTCTTCACGTGAGGTAGTTCTCCGGCATCTTTAAGTTCGATTTTTCTACTGGGCTGGTCGTCTACCTCTTCCGACTCGACCCATCAAGATTTTGTGATTTTTCAGTTACCGAAAAAGTGTTTTCCGGCAAGAGCGGTGGTTTTCTCCGACAAGAGGCTATTTCCGATCAGATTCCGGGAAAGCTTCTTCAAAACAGTGTCCTCTCCTCACAAATCCAAGCCTACACATCCAATTTAAATCAAACTCCGACCACTTTTATATTTTTCTGGCAAGAACAGTGATTTTTCCCGGCGTAAACAATAATTTTTAGAACATTTCTGCTTTTTCTGATGCAATATTATAATGGCATTCATACTTGATGCCTTTAACTCACAATCCGTTTGATTAAATGTAATGAATCCAATCCATATGGTTTATTCACCGGATTATATTGAGTTCCTTCAGTACAAAGCACGTAAACAAAAATCTTCAGGACTAGCCTCCGTTGTTCCAACAGATAGTAGCATGACTTGTGTCTCCCAATCTTCAACTTCTAAGTCTTGGGTCATTAATTCAGGTGCATCTGATCATATTTCTAGTAACAAATCTCTTTTCACTAGTATTTCATATTCTCAATCTCTTCCAACAATCACAATGGCCAATGCAAGTCATGGCAACTGCAATAGGTCAAGCAAATCCGCTTCCTTTCTTACCTTTAGACTTCGTTCTTTATGCTCCCGGTAGTGCTTTTAATCTCATAGTCGTTAGTCGCTTAGGCAAATCCCTTAAATCTATTGTTTCACTACAGAGCAGATCATTGGTACCTGACGTGAATCAAATGGACTTTATTACCTGCATCTTGTCTTCCTCTAATAACTTGTCCCGGTACTGATTCACCAGATATATTACATAAATGGTTAGGACATCCCAGTTTGTCAAAATTTAAGAAAATGGTACCTGGCTTATCTCACTTGCCCACTATAGAGTGTGAGTCATGTCAGCTCGGTAAGCATAATTGCTCTCATTTCCCGCAGCGTCTTGATAATCGAGCAGTCACCTTTTATTTTGGTCCATTCAGGTTTTTGGGGTCCTAGTCGGGTCACTTCTACCTTGGGATTCCGCTACTTTGTGAGTTTCATTGGTGATTATTCCAGGTGCACTTGGATATTTTTTATGAAAAATCGATATGAGTTGTTTTCTATTTTCCAGACCTTTCACGCTGAAATTCAAAATCAATTTGGAATTTCTATCTGCACATTTCATAGTGATAATGCCCTAGAGTTTTTATCTTCCCCATTTCAGCAGTTTATGAACTCCCATGAGATTATTCATCAAACATCTTGTCCGTACACATCCCAACAAAATGGGGTAATGGAAAGAAAGAATAAACATCTTATTGAAACTACTCGTACCCTACAATCTCATGTTCCGCTACGATTTGGGGGATGCAGTTCTTACATCTTGTTATCTTATTAATCGTATGTCATCTTCAGCTATCCTAAATCAAGTTCCATTCTCTGTCCTGTTTCCCCACTTATCTTTGTTCTCTCTTCCACCCCGTGTCTTTAGGACTACGCGCGTTGTTCATGATCTTACTCCAGGAAAAGATAAGTTAGCTCCGCGTGCTCTTAATTGCATATCTTTGGGTTACTCAAGAACGCAAAATGAATATCGATGTTATTCTCCTGACCTTCAGCGATTTCTTATGTCTGCTGATGTTACCTTGTTTGAAACCCAATCATACTTCACAGGTCCAGTTAATCACTAAGGTATTTCTGAGGTGCTACCCATTCCTTGTTTTGGAGATTCAGTCCCTATCTCTCATTCATCTTCCTCCATAGCTCCACCGCCTACAGTTCTAGTTGCAGCTCCACCACCTATAGCTCCAGTGTCACCACCGAGTCTAGTGCCACCACCTAGTCAAGTTCAACCTTCTACAGCTCCACCACTCCCGACTTATCATCGTTGTCCGCCCCCAGCATCAGGCCCATGAATCCTGACCCTGCTAATATTGTGGACTTGCCTCCTCTTAATCAACCGATTGCACTATGAAAAGGTATATGATCCACACTTAATCCTAATCCTCATTATATCAGTTTAAGTTACCGTCGTCTCTCATCATTCGATTGTGCATTTGTGATATTTCTGTCCTCTGTTTCCATCCCTAAGTCTACAGGTGAAGCACTGTCTCATTCCGTGATGGCGACGGGCAATGATTGACGAGATGTCTTCTTTACATACGAGTGGTACTTGGGAGCTTGTTCCTCTTCCTTCAGGTAAATCGACCGTTGGTTGTCGCCGGATATATGCAGTCAAAATTGGTCCAAATGGCCAGGTTGATCGACTTAAAGCTCGTCTTGTTGCCAAAGGATATACGCAGATATTTGGACTCGATTACAGTGATATTTTCTCTCTTGTGGCTAAACTTGCATCAGACCGCCTTTTTCTATCCATGGATGTTCGCCATTGGCCTCTCTATCAGTTTGGACATTAAGAATGTTTTTCTTCACGGTGACATTAAGGATAAGGTTTATATGGAGCAACCACCTTGTTTTGTTGCTCAGGGGGAGTCTAGTGGCCTTGTATGTCGGTTGCGCCGGTTCCTCTATGGTCTAAAGCAGTCTCCTCGAGCCTGGTTTGGTAAGTTCAACATAGTTATTCAGGAGATTGGTATGACTCGTGGTGAAGCTGATCACTTTGTATTTTATCGACAATCTGCTTCAAATATCTGTATTTATATGGTCGTTTATGTTGACGATATTGTTATTACCGGCAATGATCAGGATGATATTAGTAAGTTGAAGCAACATCTCTTTCAGCACTTTCAGACTAAGGATCTGGGCAGATTAAAGTATTTTCTGGGTATTGAGGTTGCTCATTCTAGCTCAGGTATTGTGATCTCACAACGAAAGTATGCCTTAGATATTCTTGAGGAGACAGGAATGACAGGTTGTAGACCTCTTGACACTCTAATGGACCCGAATTCTAAACTTCTGTCAGGACAAGGGGAGCCTCTTAGCGATCCTGCAAGATATAGGCGGTTGGTTGGTAAATTAAATTACCTCACAGATACTAGACCTGACATTTCCTTTCCTGTGAGTGTTGTGAGACAGTTTATGGATTCTCCATGTGATATTCACTGGGATGCAGTTGTCCGCATTCTTCGGTATATAAAATCAGCTCCAGGCAAAGGCTTATTGTTTGAGGATTGAGGCCACAAGAAGATCGTTGGATACTCATATGCTGATTAGGCAGGATCACCTTCTGAATACGTTCTACGTCTGGATATTATATCTTAGTAGGAGGAAATTTGGTGTCTTGGAAGAGCAAGAAACAGAATGTGGTTGCTCAGTCTAGTGCAGAAGCAGAATATCGAGCAATGGCTATGGCCAGATGTGAGCTAATTTGGATAAAACAGTTGCTCAAGGAGTTGAAATTTGGTAAGATTAATCATATGAGACTTGTGTGTGATAATCAAGTTGCTCTTCATATTGCGTCAAATCCAGTTTTCCATGAGAAAACTAAACACATCGAGATTGACTGTCACTTTGTTGAAAAAACTAAACAGATCGAGATTGACTGTCACTTTGTTAGAGAAAAGATACTCTTGGGAGACATTGCTACAAAATTTATAAAGTCGAATGATCAGCTTGCTGATATTTTCGTCAAGTCTTTCATTGGTCATCGTATTAGTTATATATATAACAAGCTCGGTACATATGATTTATATGCATCAGCTTGAGGGAAAGTGTTAGTTTGATAGTTAAATAGTAGTAAATAACCCTAATCTCATATGTATTAGGAGTAGGACATGTATTATATATATGGCTCATTGTAACATTGTAAATATATAATTAATAATCTTTTCTCCTGTGCATTGTCACATGGGTCAATTGGAGTTTCACCTGGTCTACAACCACTCGTTCTTGTTTCTTGTAACAAATCAAGTACATGCTTTCGTTGTGACACTACAATTCCTTTCCTCGATCGTGCAACCTCCATGCCGAGAAAGTACAACAGTGGGGCTAGATCCTATATCTCAAATTCTGAGGCAAGGCGCTCCTTGAGATTCTTTCTTTCAAACATGCCATCTCATGTGAGGATGATCGACATACATTATAAGAACGGTTGTTTTTCCTTCTAGTGAATGTCGGGTAAACATTGTGTGATCTGCTTGTCCTTGTACATACCTTTGCTTCTTCACGAATTGATTACACCTTTCGAACCAAGCCCGTGGAAACAGTTTTAGACCGTCAGGAGAGCCTCTCCCCAAAGGTATTGTGGAACTCTACTAGTAAACATTAAAGCTCTAATTACCTCTAAAGGATGCCTATTCTCCCTTTCTTCGATGCCATTTTGTCGAGGAGTATCTGGACAAGAGCTTTAGTAGACTACTCCAGTTTTTCTGGAAAAAAATTCACGACCATTATCAGTACGGAATATCTTGATTTTCCTATTAAATGTGTTTCCACCATGATATAGAAAGTTTCAAACACATCCTTAACCTCACTTTTTCCTTTAATAAATAAACCCAACTTAGTCTAGTATGATCATCATCAACAACAACATCCCAGTGATATGTGGAGTCTAGGGAGGGTAGTGTATACGCAGACTTTATCCCTACCTTGTGAGGATAGAGAGGTTGTTTCCAATAGATCTAGTATGATCATCAATGAAACAACGGCAAAATACCTTAAATCACTCCTAAACTTCGCTCAGATTATTAGTATCCTCCCCGAACTATGTCCGGTCTTAATTACCCCCTCAACTTGGCCTTTTGAGAGTCATTACCCCCTAGATGCTAATGTGGTAAAAAATGTGGGTGCACTCACCTGCCATGTCGATTTTTCCTGTCTATGTGGTATTTTTTTGAAAAATTATTTTTTCACCTTTTTAAGAATATTACTTTTTAGATAATTTTTTAGAATCTAATTTAAATAAACTTGGATAGAATGACATGATTCGGGCTAAATATTTTTATTTGGCCAAAAATAAAAAAATTAGTTAATCTTTTTTTGAATTTTACCTGAAAATAAAGATTTATACAATTGAAATAAATAGTCAAGGCATCTAAAAAGTTATAAAATATAGTTTGAAATTAATTATTTTGGCTATAATTTTTTATATAGCTCTAAATTACGGTGCTCTAATTTTTTATTTATTTATAGATTTTACCTAAAAAGGTAAAAATATATAGTTGAATAAATAGTCATTTCATCACAAAAGAAGAAGTAAAAAGAGTGTACAATTGCAAGAAATTACAAGTGCAATTGTATACTCTTTTTATTTCTTCTTTTGACGTAATGACTATTTATTTCAACTATATAATTTTTTATAACTTTTTAGATGTCTTGACTATTTATTTTAATCGGATAAATCTTTATTTTTCGGGTTATATCAAAAAAGATTAACTAAAATTTTATTATTTTTGGCCAAATAAAAATATTTAGCCTAAATAATGTAGTTATATCCAAATTTTATTACAAATTTATTCGAAAAAAATTATCTAAAAGAGTAATATTATTAAAAAGGTAAAATATTTTATTTTTCAAAAAAATGTCACATAGACAGAAAAATCCACGTGGCAGGTAAGTGCACCCACACTTTTTGCCACATCAGCATCTGGGGGGTAATGACTCTCAAAAGGCTAAGTTGAGGGGGGTAATTAAGATCGGGCATAATTCGCGGAGGATACTAATAATCAGAGTTAAGTTTAGGGTGGTTTAAGGTATTTTGCCATGAAACAATATCTCAAGCTATGAGGCTACAAGTTCTTCAAGGAAAAACAGAGTATCGGAGAAGGATCCACATTAGTTCCTCAAAAAAAATCAGGGCCAATTCATTGACTTGAGATACATCCAGAGCCTAAGATGAGAGCCTTGGACATACACAAAGCCAACCCGGAGCTTGGATATGCCAAAGGAGCAGATTGAAGACCATTATGAGACTAACATGAATACCTGCAATCGCACTAGAGGGATCCGTGTTGTAGCACAAATGGATAGGCCAAAAAGAATGCTGTCAAGATGGCTCACAAGAAGAGTTACGATCGCAGCATAATAGCACCCGAAAGACCAGCCAATTAACTCAAGTTGCAATCACTACACATGATCACATCCTAAGGGAACCTAGCCAACTCAAAAGATAGAGTTGCAATTGCAGTCCACCCTCGATGCTCGTAGCATAATTGTTTCACGATGGATTTTCCATTTTGGGTTTGTTTTTATTTTTGGCCTACTTCAATTTCGGGGCCCGATAAAATACCAAATGTCTTCTAATATTTTCTAACTATAGAGATGATTGACATGTAATACCAAAGGACCCTTGAAAGACTAAAATATCTAGCTTCTAACTGTAGACTCTTTTTCCTTAATTACGGTACATTTAGCAGAGTAATTTCTTTAACACTAATGTATGATTTAGGTTGTCCATTATATTCTTGCTACAGGCTTAGTTTCTTACCTAAATGTGTAACTTGACTTCTTTGAAAGTTCTAAATCCTGCTTTTAGCTTGTTAGCTTCTAAATATTTTTAAATTCCTGTTCTTACTATTTTTATTCCTTGAATTTGTAGTGCTATGAAAAAAAAAGAAGTGGAAACATGTATATGCTTGGTGTTAGCATATACAGATAGGCTTGATCTCTCTAGGGTGATCATCAGTAATGACTTAGCAAGCCCATGCCTGGTAAATAGTGTAAGCATATACAGATAGGCTTGACCTCTCAGGATGATCATCAGTGATGAGCATATACAGATAGGCTTGATCTCACTAGGATGATTATCAGAGATGACCTAACAAATGAAAAGAACATAGTAGTTATAACTAGGCAAAATTGAGTAAAACTAAAACAAGAAAAGAACCTTTGTTTCCTCTTCTTCTGAATGATACTTGCTTCTGCATAAGCTCTATGACGAAAATCCTGGGCCAAATCTTCATCCCCACCCTTCATTAGGCCAGCCAAAACTGCTGCTGCATGCTCTCTCACCTGACAAGAATGTTCAAAAGGGTCTAAGTGAATTTGTTTACACAACACATTCTCCATATTTATATAATAAGGGAAAATTAAAGCTATTTTAAGTATAAAAAACGACAAAACAAGACTACTTGAAATGCACCTCTTGTTTCTCAGGAAATAATGCATTTACCACTTACACAGAATTCATCTTAACAACAAAAAAGCATGTAGAGCAGCCCCAACTTCTACAAACAGAAAGCATGCCTTACATTACATAATTGTTTCTTGTGAGAATGCACGGGAGAAAATTATTATTGATTAATTAACAATGATACAATGAGTCCTATATATATATATAAATATATATATATATATACTCCTAATACATATGGGATTAGGGTTATTTACTCCTATTCCTATTTACATAACTATTCTAACACTCCCCCTCAAGCTGGTGCATATAATTCATATATATCAAGCTTGTTACATATGTAGTTAATACGAGGACCAGTGAAGGACTTGGTGATAATATCTGCAAGCTGATCATTCGACTTCACAAACTTTGTAGCAATATCTCCCGAGAGTATCTTTACTCTGACAAAGTGACAGTCAATCTCAATATGTTCGCTCATGGAACACTGGATTTGACGCAATATGAAGAGCAGCTTGATTATCACACACAAGCTCCATCTGACTAATCTCACCAAATTTCAACTCCTTGAGCAACTGTTTGAACCAGATTAGCTCACATGTCACCATAGTCATCGCTCGATATTCTGTTTCTGCACTAGACCGAGCAACCACCTTCTGTTTCTTGCTCTTCCAGGATACCAAATTTCCTCCTACTAAGATACAATATCCAGACGTAGAACGTCCATCAGAAGGTGATCCTGCCCAATCAGCATCTGAGTATCCAACGATCTGCTCATGGCCTCGATCCTCAAACAATAAACTTTTGCCTGGAGCTGATTTTATATGCCGAAGAATGCGAACAACTGCATCCCAATGACTATCACATGGAGAATGCATAAACTGACTCACAACACTCACAGAAAAAAGAAATGTTAGATCTTGTCACTGTAAGGTAATTTAATTTGCCAACTAACCGTCTATATCTTACATGATCGCTAAGAGGCTCCCCCTGTCCTGACAGAAGTTTAGAATTCGGATCTATCGGAGTGTCAACAGGTCTGCAACATGTCATTCTTGTCTCCTCAAGAATACCTAAAGCATACTTTCGTTGTGAGATCACAATACCTGAGCCAGACTAAGCGACCTCAATACCCAGAAAATACTTTAGCAATATCACCCTGGTCATTGCCGGTAATAACAATGTCATCAACATAGACCACCAGATAAATACAGAGACTCGAAGCAGAATGCCGATAGAATTACAGAGTGATCAGCTTCACTCCGAATCATGCCAAATTCCTGGATAACTGTGCTGAACTTACCAAACCAGGCTCGAAGAGACTGCTTTAGACCATAAAATGACAGGCGCAAGCGACATACAAGGCCATGACTCCTCCTGAGCAACAAACCCAGGTGGTTGCTCCATATGAACTCCATCCTCAAGACCACCGTGTAAAAAAGCATTCTTAATGTCCAACTGAGGGAGGGGCCAATGGCGAACAGCAACCATGGATAGAAAAAGGCGGACTGAAGATCTGAGTATATACCTTGGCACTAAGACGAGCCATAAGACGATCAACCTTACCATCCGGACCAACCTTGACTGCATACACCCTATGACAACCAACAGTAGATTTACCTGAAGGAAGAGGGACGAGCTCCCAAGTACCACTCATATATAAAGCAGACATTTCGTCAATCATAGTCTGTCGCCACCTTGGATGAGACAATGCTTCACCTGCAGACTTAGGAATCGAAACAGATGACAAAGAAGATAGAAAGGCATAATAAGGTGATGACAAACGATGATAACTCAAACCGACATAATGGGGATTAGGATTAAGGGTGGTCCGTATACCTTTCCGAAGTGCAATCGGTGTACTAGGAAGAGACAAGTCCGCAGTAGGAGCAGGGTCAGGTGCAGGATGTGAATCAGCTGGGCCTGATGCGGGGTGTGGACGACAATGATATGTCAAGAGTGTTGTTCTTGTGGCAGAGAGTCTAGGAGGAGCCATACTAGACTCCTCAACGATTGGAATGGGTAAGACTTCTGTAGCGGAAGGTGAAGGATGAGCTATAGTAGGCTCGGGTAAGACTTCTGTTGCGGAAGGTGAAGGAGGAGCTATAGTAGACTCCGTAAAGGTCGATATAGGGAAGACCTCAAATATATCAAGGTGGTCAGAATGGTCAAAAGAGGTAAAAAAAGGTGTAGACTCAAAAAATGTGACGCCAGAGGACATAAAGTCCTATGAAGATCAGGTGAATAACAACGCTATCCCTTCTAAACACGAGAATAACCAAGGAAGACACACTTGAGAGCACGAGGAGCTAACATATTTTTCCCGGGGACTAAGTTATGAACGAAACAAGTGCTCCCAAAAACATGAGGGGGAACAGAGTATAAGGGTGATTGGGAGACAATACTGCATATGGTATCTGATTTTGGATGGGAGAGGAAGGCATCCGATTAACTAAATATCAAGCTGTGAGAACTGCATCGCCCCAAAAACGCAACGGAACATGAGATTCAATGAGAAGTGTGCGAGCAGTCTCAATGATGTGCCCATTCTTTCTCTCTGCGACCCCATTTTGCTGAGAGGTATAAGGACAAGAGGTCTTGATGAATAATTCCTTTAGAAGTCATAAACTGCTGAAATTGAGAGGATAAATATTCTAAGGCATTATCACTGTGAAAAGTGCGAACAGAAACACCAAACTGATTTTTGATTTCAGCACCAAAATTTTGGAATATAGAAAACAACTCAGAACGATCTTTCATTAAGAACACCCAAGTGCATCTTGAATGATCATTAATGAAACTAACAAAATAACGAAATTCCAAGGTTGAACTGACTCTACTAGGACCCCAATACTACGAGGAAAGGAGGTTCGGGTATGTTTCCCGAGCTTACATTACGCACACTCTAATGTAGATAAACTAGACAAACTAGGCACCATCTTCTGAAGCTTGAATAAGCTTGGATATTGTAAAAGTTTGTGGATTAGGTCCGGAGGATCTGTAACGAGACAAGCCTTGAAGGAATTGAGTGAGTTAAGGTAGTAAAGGCCTTCTGGTTCAAGTCCTGTTCCAATCGTCTGCCACGTACTGCGGTCCTGCATAATAAAGGAAAATATATACCACACTGGAGGGCATGAGTCAAACGACCATCAGATGCAAGATTAAAAAGATAGCCAGGGACATAGAGAACGGAATCTAGAATGACAGAGGGTAGGGGATTCGCTTGTCCAACTCCTTTTGCATTGATTTGAGACCCATTGGCTAAAATAACAGTGGGAAGAGACTGTGAATACGCAATATTTGACAAAAGTAATTTATTACCAGAAATATGATCAGAAGCGGCTGAGTCCATAACCCATTGTCCAAGAGTACTAGACTGGAAAACACAAGCAAAAGAATTACCAGCAACAGAAGTATCAGCCTGAGCAACAGAGGCTACTTGTGGAGATGTTTGCTTACTTGCTCGATACTGAAGGAACTCATTATACTCCCCTTCAAATAAAGAAAATCCCCGGTTACCCGTAGTCCCAATCGGAGCAACATAACCATTTTTGGGTGGGCGGCCATGTAAAGAATAGCACACGTCACGAGTGTGTCAAGTTTATGACAATAAACACTTGGGGCTAGATCTGACAAAACGACCTCCTCCTCGTCTATTCTCTATAGTATGATATGCCCGATTGTCCACTGACTAGGATACGAGGACAGATGAGTCAAGTGTCGAGCTCACTAGGTGACTTGGTGCTGCAGCAAGGCGAAGTAAGCGAGAGAATAATTCATCAACTGTAGGGACAGTCGGACTAGCCAAAGTCTGGCCACGTACTGAATCAAGGTCATTAGGGAGTCCAGCGAGTGTAAGAACTAGAAACATCTTCTGTCGTTGCTCTTGTTGCTTTTCAATACTAGCAGAAACTGGCATCAACGTCTCAAATTCTTCCATGACTGCCTGTACTTGTCCCAAGAAAGTAGACATATCCAATTCCTGTTTCTTCAAGCTTGTCATTCGCAAACAAGCTTGTCATTCGCGATATTACATCATAGAAACAAGATATGTCATTAGTATATAAATCACGAGCCTTTTCCCAAACTAAATAGCATGTATGGAATGGACGGAACAAGGGCATCAACTTGGAATCAATAGATCGCCATAGGATACTACATAACTGAGCATCGACCTTCTCCCACAGTGTTTTGGCCTTTTCATCACCTTCGCTAGCCTTTTTTGTTAAATGATCTTGAACTCCTTGACCTTTACCCCACAAATCAACAGAAGAAGCCCAAGCTGTAATTTGAACCTCCCATTAAAGGTTCTGAGGTAATCATAACACCGAAATTGCTAAAACCCAGGTTTTTAGACCGGAAAGCATAGACTCCCAAAGACATGGTTGGATTATCACCAAATAACAAAAAGAACCGACTGACAATTCACTGAAACAGATGGAGGAAACTCTGTTTTTGCCGAAAGAGTACTGTAGCTACCGGAAAAAATTAGTGTAATCGCCGGAAAAAACTCAAAGTGGTCAGAATCAAACAAAAGTAGGATGGGTAGGGTCGGAATTTGTAGGCGACCCAACTGTTCTGAAGAAACTTTTGCAAAATCTGACCGAAACCGTGCTCACGCGCCGAAGTGGTCGGAATCAAACGAAAACAGGATGGATAGGGTAAGAATTAGTAGGCAACCCAATTGTTCTGAAGAAACTTTTGCAAAATCTGACCGGAACAGTGCTCACGCACCGGCGCATGAGGGTCACGCGCTCGCCGGAAAAGTTCTTCTGTCGGCACGTGTGGGCGCGTGGCAGATTTTCTGCCGGAGAAATTTTAGAGGTTGGTCGCTTATGAGTGATCTACCTCGTGGTGGTGTTTGTTTTTGCACAACACCGATAGAAAGTGACTTGATTACGGGCAGCCTTCTAAGTCGCCGGAAAGATCGTACGGCGACGAGGTTTTTCTTCCCTCGTCGTTCCAGCCTTCTAAGTCGCTGGAATAATGCACAGCGATAGGTTTCTCACTAATGCTCTGATACCATGTGAGAATGCACGGGAGAAAATTATTATTGATTAATTAACAAAGATACAATAAGTCTTATATATATACATAGCATGTTATACTCCTAATACATATGGGATTAGGATTATTTACTTCTATTCTTATTTACATAACTATTCTAACATTTCTTATTTGATGTGGGACGTGATATCACATTCTCTACTAGTTGAAGTCCTGATGTTTAAATTAGGCACAGTAGGGGCCACCAAGGGGTTCTAGAGATGGCTCACCACTTATGTGATGTAATGCTTGATCCGGTATGGCAGTTAGTTCCCACACCTCTGGCTAGTTTCCCCCGAGCTTGGTCCTATTTCGTAATGCATCAAGTCAAACCTCTAGGACAAACAACTCATCGAAATTACCCTTAGCGGCTAGGTTCATTATTATTTGACTAAGAAGTTAAGACGCAAGTTCTTAGTAGTGAGAGCATGAAACTTTATATACCATTTAAACAAGTCTAACCTATCCTACATGGATTGGGGCGGCAATAATCAATCATATTTCAAGTTAAATAAAAAGAGCTTTCAAACACCAAGTAACCTTAAATAATAATAATCTCACTTGACCTAAACATGAATGGTTGAAAAGGACTATAATCAAACGCATAACATCTATCAGCTATATATACATAAATTATCGCCTCCCTGATGCAACAGTATCCTAATTGTCTGATGACCAGGCAACCGGAGCTGGACCAGCAATATTTAGAGAAGCTCATGGTACCAATTTACGCACGTGAGAAACCTTCAGGTTACAGTAATAGAAGAGGGACGACCGTACAAGAAATTGATGTGTTCTGTAATACCATATAGAATCGGATAAGACATAGGATAGCCAAGGGTGATCTTTGAAAAAAGGTTGCCCTTTGGTGCATCAAACATATGATAGGATAGACGACAACAACAACCACCCAGTTGAATTCCACAAGTGGGGTTTGGGGACGGAAGTGTGTATGCAGACCTTACCCCTATCCTGGAAAGGTAGAGAGGTCTTTGAAAAAAGGTTGCCCTTTGGTGCATCAAACATATGATAGGATAGACGACAACAACAACCACCCAGTTGAATTCCACAAGTGGGGTTTGGGGACGGAAGTGTGTATGCAGACCTTACCCCTATCCTGGAAAGGTAGAGAGGCCGTTTCTAATAGACTCTCAGCTCAAGAAAGAGAAAAGAAACAATGGAAACAAGTTATCAACAAATAAGCCAAAAAGGTAGTTCCAGCAATCACAAAGCCAGAAGTAGATGAAAAGAAGCGGTAGCATCAGCAAGCAGTAACAACAAAAGGATATTAGGAGACTGAAGTGGAAGAAAATAGGAAAACAACATGAAATACTAGCAATTTAAGGAAAAAGCTATCATTTTACCCTTAATACTGTATGTCCGTAACAGAGATACACTCGACTACCAACTAACCTTCTACCCTAATTCTTGACCTCCATACCCTCTGATCAAGGGCCAAGTAAGTTGTTGCAGGGTCATGTCCTGCCTGACCACCTCTCCCTACACTTCTTAGGCTTCCCTCTACCTCTTTTCATACTCACTAAAACCGCTCGCACCTCCTTACTGGGCATCTGAGCTTCTCCTCTGCACATACCCGAAACATCTCAGTCTCGCTTCACTCAGTTTGTCCTCCACGGGGACCATACCCACCTTTAAACGGATATGATAGGATAGACCAAGAGGAAAATTGTATTCTATTCTAGCCTTTTCTACTATATGTAATCAAACATAACCCATTAAATTTAAGAATAAAATGCATTTGTTCCAAACCAACCACTGGACAAAACATGCAAAGAGCATCAGAGAGGTCTATTTGCATTCTCCATACCAGACATCAAATGACAATGCACAAAATTCAAATGATTTACGTAGTTTGACACCTCAAATATTTCAGTTAAAATTTATGTTCTCTAGTCAAAAACTTACCTCAACTTGATTATCTGTGAGTAGCTTCTCGACAGTGCGCCAAATCTGTTCTCTGTCCACCTTAGAGAGGATGAAAGTGTGCCTGTATGATGCAATAATAGAGCACTTCATTTCTCAGGATATTACAAGTTGCCTTTTTGCATTATTTAGCTATAGTAGACCACCGGAACAAGACTGAGTAAAAATGATGATGATTCAATTCAAAGTGATCCAATTTTCTCTTTCAAAAATACCTCATTTTCTCTTCAAGAACCAAAATAAGGAAAATTTTCCACGGAGGGGAAAAGGAGCATGAAGATCAAAATGAAAGGATCATACCTATACATGAAACTCCGCAAATAAGTCAGAGTTGTAGATCTTGTGCGCCAATTGGCATCATTGGCTAAAGAAAGAATCGCGAGTATAACTTTCCTTAAATGGGGCTCCAAGAAAACTCTCCACTTTAGCAATTCAAAAGCTGCTTTGACCAGGGTCGACAAGTCTTTGTTTGATGTCTCCTACAAGAAATCAACAGTATCACATAAGAGGAATGCACTTAAGTAACAATTCTTCACGTGTGTAACAGCTGCAAAAAATATCAAGTATTTGAATTTTTAGTATCATTTGTTTGAACAACACTCCATTTCAACTAGCATCTACTTTATATATAGTAATAAATCAAAGACTAGAAACTGGAAGAACGGATTAAGAGAACTACACATGCAAGATTTTACATGGTCTGGGATGATGTATACAGCGGAAATATCACCAAAACATGAAGGAAGCAGAGACTTGCAATTTTCCTACTTTATATAGGATACAAGCTCAATGGTCATAGCTCGTGTTGTAATCCAGACAAAGGGCTTCAACAGGAAATCTTTTCCATTTAATCCATTTTTGTGGATATACATAAACTCCGGTAGCAGCTAAGGGAGAAGGTCAGTAGTAAAAGGTAATGAAGTAGAGCATCTGAGAGAGTTAGAAGCAAAACTCGGCAGGGAGAAGTTTATGCGCAATAGTTTTTATATTGATAAATAATGTGGCTATACCTTCTCTAAAAGCTTAAGCTGTTAAAGCTGACAGATTTATATGTTTAAACAGTTCGCCAGTACCACCAATATGAAGGCTGTACTCTTTTAGGTATGGGAGGATGATGAAGGACAACTAGAATTGAAATTTGATACCACATTGATTTTTTTGGTGCCGCCTCATCTAGAATCTTAAGCACTTAAAGAGAGAAGATTTTTAGTTATTTGCCAGGTCTCACTTAATACTGCTCTCGTTTGGAAAAGCTTGAACCATCTAGATTTTGTAGAAGCAGTAACTCCAAAAACACTATCTTGGGGGGCCATGATGAGAAGGAAGAAGAAGAAGAACATTAATATTTCAGCGTCTTCAGCCTATTAATTTGGATCACAGAAGGTCCTCTTATCTTTCAATTCTGAAAACAACTAAACCCAATCATTTATTTCCAATAAGATCTGCCTTCATAGCTTTTTCCATCCTCGACGCCAAGCAAAGCATCCTTCCAGTTCCAACAGTATACATATGTAGTTGGTAAAAGAAAGAAAAAGATAAACCAGTCAAATGAGGGGGGAACTGCAAAATATAGCTGTTTTTAAAGCCGAGATAAAATAGAAAAATCAAGCCTAACCTCTTAAAAACGAGATAAACAAGATGCTTTGCATCAGTTTTCACCAAAAACAAAAATCCAAGTTTTCTTTTCTCCAAGATATCTCAGTTACAGGTTTTACCATTTTCATCAGTAAATGGAGGGGAAGTGTGCATCTGTTAAGCTCTTCAAACAGCAATTTCATCCATTCAAAAAAAGACAAGCAACAGAAATGGCGCAACATGGCACCCCTACTTACCTGTAGTGATATTACAGGATACAAAAGACCAACAACAACATCCAGCAGAACCGAGGATCTTCCGGACTTCAGAGATGAGATAATGAAATGAAATAGCTGCACATCACAAATACAAGCTAATTAATAAAAGGTCTTCGGAGCAAAAATTACAGTAGATGCTTTTGGCTGACTGTACCGTCTCCATCCATTTAACATCATCATGAGACTGTTCGCTTGATACTCCACTGTCAGAAATTCTGTCAGTTTGGACATCAAGAGTGTCTGACTGGCTAAAACTTTGAATCTTCACCACAAGCTCAGATGCTCGTTCTACTAGATAATGATCCCAATTCCCTGCTTCTACTTTCCGGTGCACATTACTTGTCCCTACTTCTTGTGGATGAACTTGATTATGGGACACCTGAAGCCGAATGTTTGAGCACAAAACAGAGAGGGTGACCCCAACAGATTCTCTCACCTGTTCCAGAAAACCGTTCCATTAGCTGTGACCTTAGTGACAACAAATTCTACAGAACCTTGGCGTGGGCTGAAGAAATGGTAAAGGGATTCAAACCTGATGTTGTTAATAGGAAGTCGGCCTTTGAAAGTATAACCTCACCTCCCCCCCCCCAACCCCCCCCCCCCCAGCCCCAAAAAGGAAAAAGGAAAAAGAGCTCACAAATTTTAATCTTATTTAATTTTGGAGGTCAATTTTACCAATGTCCAGACTTAAAATTTGTATTTTGAAAATGAACTTTTTGTTAGAAACTAGACGAGAAGAACTATAAGCTACAATGCTCTCATTTACAACTGAAACATTATACATTCAGAAAGTATAACCAAAATCATTTCTTATGAACACGTCAATATTACTTTTTTTTAAACTGACAGAGGTCAACAATTTTGGGCGCAAGGAGTACAGATGAAAGCGGAGATCATTTCTCAGATATAGCCTCAATGTATATACAACTTGGAAAGAAGAATGTTCAAAGAGAATGTAGGTGGGCTCATAATGCCTTGAGGTGCAAAGAGACTACAAACAAAAACAACGGATCAAGGTCTAGTGTGGGGTCATAACCATGAGAAGTGACAAAATGTTATAAAAAAATATATACTTTAAGAAATCTAAGAAGGGACCCAACAGTGATGCTCAGAGTTGAACCTACTAATCTGGAAAAGCTGAGACTAACAAGCTTGTCTTTCCTAGCTGAGCTTGTAAAACTAAAATTGGTTGAGCAAGGAAAAGGCATTCAGCAAACCAAATCATCAAAGAGGTATGCAATATCAGTTGATTGAAGATTGTCCTTGGGCTTTCTTCGGCAATTAAATCAAATACTGAATGGCTTATGTACCAAAGCAACCCTTAATATAACCAGAAAAATATCACAGGAAAAGAGAAAATAATAGGTTGTGATCCAAAGCCTATAATTGAAATGTTGAATACTCACTTGTGGAGATGAATGGCTCATACTGCCAAGCAATTCTTCAAGAAGCTTATAGTGAAGCTCTAGTTCAGCAACTGGCATTTTTGGTGGGGAAACTTCTATCAATGCAGCTGAAAGGAACGTGTATCTCTTGGCAACTACAGTAGTACTAACAGTTTCAGGCAAGGGGTTCATTAAACAGTCCATGACCTTTTGTCTCAAAAGTGGAACTTTTGTTCCATGTTTTCCTTTTCCAGTAACTGCATAACGAATGCAAGCTGCCCACTCTGGTATGGACTCAACCGTTGGTGCTTGAATAACACTCTGAAGATGGGCCATCAACCAGTTATCCCATGCTTCTGAAATGCCGTAAACATCAGAATGTAGCACACCTGCCACTGCCTCAGCAGCAACACACTGCTTTGTCCTCTCCTTTGCATTTATGTAGTCCTCTAATGCATCTTTTAGTGCCAGTATAACAGGAACACCACATTCTTGGATTAGACGTTTAAAAATTCGTGCAAAGCTAGAGTAAAAAGTGTCATTTCCAAACAAAGATATCCAATTGGGTGTACGGGGCCATGATGAAGAAAATTCAAAATAAAAACGGGTGATGGATTTGTCGGCCACACTCTGAAACGAAGAGGTTCCATGATTTCCTTTAGGAGATGCACTATCGGTGTCAATAATATGAACATGAGAAAGACTATTCAGGGTTTCGTTAAAAAAACTCTTTTCCTTGAATATGTTAGTTAAAGCTTCTTCAAGAGAAGACTTAGATTTATCCTGCCTGCTAGTAGAGCAAATGGGCCGGTCCTCAGAGAGCTTGTAAGGTGATTCCTTCAGCAAAGTATTTAGAGCTGAGATCGCCAAAATTCTCGTCTGCGGTAGTTGGCTTTTTAAACTCTGTAAGAAGTGACCTGACAAGATTAATCATAAGATGAGAAATTCTGAAAATGCAAAGATAAATTTTAACACAAAAGATAATACTGCTTACTTTAGATCACAAGAATCACAATTATTCAAAGATCAACTAAGGCTTTTTTTTTACTCTTTTCCTTGGTTAAAGAAAGTTTCTTTTGCAGATGGCAACCATTTTGAGTGCTAGTTATGCAATTTAAACTACATTTGGGGAACATGAATACCAGAAGGAGAAGAATAGTGATCAACACAGCAAAAAAAAAATTCCAGAAGGAGTGTTATGTCTTGCCTCGCGAGGGAACAAGAATATCAGCAGAACTGTTCTACAATGAGCTGAAGCAAAAACAAAGAAGATCAAAGGACAAACTTAACTAACCAGCAGTTTCGCTCAGAATTTTGGAGGACGATTTAGGGTCATTTCTGGAAGCCATAGACAACAGCAGCAGTACTCGGTTAGCCATCAGATTGTACCTGAAAGAAATGGAAGAACAACAGAATTTTTCGTTTATGCATAGAAGGAAAAAGAAGACGTCGATTGACAACAGGAAGACAAAAATAGTCCTGCAGCTAATCTTCATCTACATTTCAATAATTAGTGATGGCAGTCAAGGTAGGTCACACGAGAGAATATCTTTTTAGGAAAATTGTGGGGCAGGGCTGGTTGTGGCAATGTGGACAAACGCTGAAGTAGGGATTCGACGTCTCTAAATATCTATTCATCTCTCATGACAACAGCAATCAAAGTTCATCACTGGCAGTGGCAGTGGCAATACTACCCACTGCCCACAACTAGCTTCATTATTCGTGGTTGAACCCTTTTTGAAGTGTCTCTACCAACAAATCACTAGTAAAAATAAATCTCCAGTGGCACACAAGATAGAGAAAATGACAAGCTAATGTGAAGCTTAGAATTCTTCAGAGATTAAGAAGACATATAGTGTACATCTTTCATAGAGTTACATCTTAGATCAGAATAAGAAATTAATGGTTTTTAATGTACTTAGTAGTTTTGATATCTACTTTCAATTCCTTCACATTTTGACACGCTTGAAGCACTCTGTTGATCTGTTTTATTGTTCCATAGTTTTGCTTGATCGAAAGATCAACAAAAAGAAAAATGTTGCAGCATGCAGGGGGCAGTATGAGCGGGGACTTTGCAAGGAGAAAGAGTTTGTGCGGTAAAATGGACAGTGTAGTGCAGTGTTATTGCAGCGGAAGTCAAAACCCATCACACCCAGCCCTATAGAAAGAGCTTGTGCAATGAAGTGGACGGTGTGAAGAAGCACTGTTGCAGCGAAGTTAAAACCTGCCATACCCAGCACTATTGCCATTCCCATGTATACTAGTCTAGTGGAAACAAATAAACTTATAGGAACTTATGAAGCTAAAAAGGGGGGTAGGAGGGGGGAGGACGTTACATAAAGCTTTCTTACCGCCAATGCAAATTGGAACTCTCAAAACTCAGAGATCCTATCTCAGAAACCAAGACTGTGAAATCTGTTCCTTCTGAATTGCCTGATACCTTAAACATGTTTCTGGATACACCAGAAAAATGGATATTGTACTTGACAAAAAGCTGTCAGATACCCAATGAAAAGAGTAAATATTCTTTTGTCAACATAGAAAGGAGAAACGGAAAGACTCAAAGTTAGAATGTATATCTTACCTCGTTGATGGCTTTCTGAGCTTTTAGTGTTTCATGATGGGAGCTTGAGCAATAAAGATTCAGTAACACACAGTCAATACCCAATGTTGTGCTAACAAGGAATCACAAGCTAAGCAGATGCAAGCATAAGAATTTACCTTGAGAGAATACCAAGCAGGAAGGAAGAAAGTGCCTTCAAATCCTTGATTCATGAATAACAAAAACAGAGTCAGGTATTTACTTCTTAAAAAATAATGCAAGCGGTCAGAAGATCAATACCGTTGTTAGACATTTGAGAACAGTTTGTGTTGCAAGGACTGCACAGGAACCTAAGACAGTATATTCTGGGGAGCTAGGATTCTTCAAGTTCTGACTGAGACTGAGAACACATTTTGAGATTGTAGAGGGCCATCTTTTCATCATCTTCAACAGAGATTTTCCAGCAAGTCTGAGGAAATGGGGAGTAGATAGATGAGATACAATAAATCTTCCAGAAGATGCAATTTGGTTATGGGACCAAATCACTAGTAATCAACAACAATGGTCTTTCCAATGAAAATTAAGAGTGATAGACAAAACCATGTGAGATAAGCACACAGTTTGTACTCTTCGTTGAATTGCTTAAATCACTCAAAGATTATATCATTACTCTACTTCCATGACTGTTCTACAACATAATAAAATAGCATGGAATTATATTAGCTTCATCACTTAACTAATATATAGGCTACTAAGTGAATGAACAAAAGGTTTAAAGGAAAGAAGTATGTCCAATATAGCGTGATTGTGGATATTAGTTGATGAAGAAATGTTTTGTAGGTTAAACTCAATAATTTGTAATACTTTGACCTCACTTAGGGCAAAGAGGACATAATGGAAAGATATCATGAAGAAAAAGTCAACCAAATACCACATCAGGTAGGAGATAATCATACACTATGAGATAGCCTGAACAAAATTGTTACAGCCGCCACATAAGTCATGTCTTTGAAAAGATCACACATCTGCAAGTGTTTCTTCAAAGACAATCATCCAAATTCCAAAGATTTTTCCAGATACTAGGAGTAAAAGATTAGAACTCACCCACGGACTGTTTCATAACTATGCAAAGAGAGATTAAGAAGATCATCCATCAAATGAATGATATGCTCTGGAGGAGATACATTCGCACTCAGCCGGAAGACATGATATGATGATTGTGAGGCTCTCCAAGTACTATGCATGTATCCTTTGTCAATAATTGCCCACCGAGGCCTGTAAAATTGGTATTATCTTCAAATTCGAAAACGACATATTCAATATGACCCTAAGTCCTACAGACAAAAGCATAGCTAAATTTACCTTCGTTTCCCTTTGGAATGAGATGACACAATAAAATTAACTGGAGGTTCTATTATGGCAGCAGATTCTAGTTTCCAGGACTGCCTGTGATTTGACCACTCATCATATTCTGAACTCCCTGTTGACCATCGCAATAACTTCAGGTACAAGTTACGAAAGGCCCATAAAAAGAAAAGAAGATTGTACATAACAAGATTCCACTACCGTAGTTCCCCAAGGAATCAATTATACGAATCAGAAGCAGCAACAGAATGCTATCATCTGATTTTTCCTGCAGTAAGTATCTGTGACAACAGTAGTGATCAAATTCACCACATGAAACCCAAGGGAGAGAAGAAGCAAGAAAATATAGAAGAGATTAAGGTGAATACTGGCAGGTTGCATGAATAACATCAGCAGCCTTTGCTCGTAATTCCATAGTGCCAACACATGAACCAGTTGCTCCAGCAATTAGAAAAGGAAAGTCAGATTGCTCTTCAGCCATCCCATTCCTACAGGATGGCCTGAAATCAGGTAGACATGATAAAACGCCTTGAAGTGACGAATCAATACGCAAAAGGGTCACTTTCAAGTGTTCTTTCTCTATACCTGCAATCAAAGAGCAAAAGACAGTAAGACAATGACCTACAGAAAAAGATAAATAAACAGCGCAGATTTTCAACAGGAAAAAGAAAAGGTAAACAACTCTCAACTATTCTTTTGTCTCTTAGTTTTTCCATGCATGCATTATATCTTTTCTAAGCAAATGATACATGCGTTGGGCTTGAATAGAGCGAAATGGATACAGAGAATTCATCTAACCAACCCTATATGCATATTGAAACCAACACCTAACACTCATTCCGGGCTTAATGACTATGCAAGTACCACTTCACATTGAAACCAACACCTAACACTCATTCCGATCTTAATGATCTACACAAGTACCATTCGACAAAACACTATGCCTCCATTCAGTAGAGGAATAGAAAATATCCAAGAAGTCAATCAATTACGAGATTTATGATTCATTCGATTGGCAGATTGCACATTCAACAATCAGAAATTCAATAGAAAATCATAGTTACCTGGATCAGAATGGATTTTGGATTTGCATATCTTCAAAAGGTCATCTAAAGCAGAATCAAGATGCAGCTTCAAGAGTTCATTTGCAAAATGAACTTCTTCAGCGCAAGGGACATGCCACGTAGGGGCTAAACAGGGTTTATCATCAGTAAAATCTTTTGTGCTGATCCATTCCTCCAGTGCAGGGGCAGCAGCATGGTGCAAAACACACCTGGTATCCCGAAGTGATGCAATCAAAAGGTACATGCATGAAAACTATCTAGTAGAAAACGGTTGTCCCATATAATCCAACCGAAAAATAAAATGGGAAAAACTGCATGGTGAATGTATAAAATTCATAACCGGATAAAATGTTCACGTACTTGTACTGATCGATGGGATAATAAAGAACAAGATTTCCAAGGAGAGATCGGAGAACATGGTCACCAGCACCATTAACCTGTGATGTAACACACTAAACCTATCAGATAAAGTTCAAAGACCAAGAATACTGTGGCTGAAAGCTTCATATAAGCACGGTCTACGTGGACTGGCGGGACGAAAAATAACAGACTCCATATATGTTATTCGCGGTGATTCTCAGTTTACTACTACCCAAATGCAAGTCATGGAAGGTGAAAACAGGGAGACGGACAGAGAAAAGAGGAAAAGACTGATATGCTTCCTTATTGCGTGCAGAAGCGGACTTACTCTTGGATTTTTGTTCTTGGGATGGGAGGCACAGGAGGCAAGAGGTTAGGTAACTGGAATATACCAGAGAGGTCTTTACAGAACATGTTTACAAATGAATAGAAGATAACAATCATCTGGCTCTATCTGCAAGTCATTTTATGTTTGCAATGTAGACGTAATCAACTATATCCTCAATCAAGAGAATTGCTAAGCTTTAGGCACTTTATTTCTTTTTTTGGTTATTTTCTTATTTTGAGCCCTGGGCATATATATGACAGTCATATAACCTCTTTTCCATGAAAAATCTGATATCACCAGGACCTGGAAAACAATTTGATCACCAGACCACACTGCTGGTCAATAGGTAGTGTTCTCCATGATCTTTGTAAGCACCTTGGTTTTCAACAGATGGGAGGCTGCAATCCCTAATAGGATCATTTATTTGGAAGATGGAACATGAGGGATTGCTTAGGTGAATGTGTTACTGCAAGATTACTTATGTTTCAAGTATTAAACCTTATAAACGCCAGAAAGAAAAGGCATTAATTCAGTCCACAAGAGTGAGGAAGTTAGAGAAGTGTCAGCTCAGTGAAAGGTTAGTACAGAAGACAATCAAACAGTTCATGACCAAGGAGTGACAAAAGCTAAGAAGTATCAACTTCTAAGACGGGTGAATAACCGACATAGCTGCAAATGAAATGACATAATTAAGGGCCTTACAATTTGGTGAGATAATTATTGTCTATAAAATTGACCTGACTTAATCAGGCACAAAAATTGGCTCATGGGCTAAGGATTTTCAAAAGCCATATAAGGAGACAACACCACACGTATCTACTAACTCTTAACACCCAAGCACACACCACATGCCCAGGGTTGGACATCTAGAGCACGGACAACATAATCTAAGGGCCCAACATTGGGGAACCAAGAATAAAGATGAATCAAGCTTCAATAGCATGCTACAGAAGTGGACCTTACGCCTAACTCAAGCCAAAAGCTAGCCCAAGAGATGGGATTGTCCAACACCATATAATGAGACAGCAGCCTATATATTTGACTAATGCGGGTACAATCAAGGGTTTGTAAGAAAAAGGTAATCAAAAAGGATATATAGTTGAAAGAAAACCTTCCAAGATGGTGAATCAAAGGCATCAAAAATAGCTTCCTTGAATTGGTCTTTGTAATGAAGAAGTGATGGACCTCCATAACTAATAGCAATTGATAGAACTTTCAAGTGATATTCAATCGCAGTTTCAAGAGCAGGAGACACAGTTGGTTTAGCCTGGAAAATTCAATATGAGAAATCAATACGGACTGTTAAGTGCTGTGCTGAAGCATGTTAATAACCATTAGTTAAAGAAGAGAACCTTGCTTGATTCAGAAGTTCTAAAATCTCCTCTTCCACCAAATCCTGTAACAGGTGTTCCTTTTAAGGATGATATAACAGACTCCAACAGTGGTTTGATAAGCTGAGAAACTGCCTCATCGGGGTTAGAGTGAACACAGGCGCAGCATAGCAATCCAACCTCTGCAATTGCCCCAGGAAGAATATTTGTTGTGACAAACTTGGAAATTTTTTTAAGAGCCTGTTCAGTAAAATAGAAGTTTCCATCAGTATAAATTGTAATTCTCAGAAGTATCATAATCATTTCGAAATCCAGGAAAAATACCTTCTTGTATAGTGATTCTGAAAGCCTCCCAAGCAGGATTTCCAGCATGCAAAAATAAAATGGACCATCTTCTACCAGGAAAGTTCCTGAAGTTGCTGGTGAATGAAGACCCTCATTCCTGATGCACCAGTTATTACAACAGCCTTGAGCTTATGCGAGATATACAATTGACTCCAATTACTTGTGCTCAAGTTTGTAGCATTAATTTGGAAAATATGACGACAAAAGTGAGAAGAGTCTATTAAGTTCTACTTACACAACACTGTTAGCTTCCAAGTTTTGAAGTAACGAAAATAAGCGGTACAAGAACTCGTCAAGCCATTCGGAAAAGTGAAATCCTGGCATGAGTGAGGACTGGTCCATAGTCTCTTTCAGTATAGCCATCTGCAGGTAAGATAAATAAGCATAATTCTCTGTGGATCAAGCCAAAATTAGGAAGCAACTTCTAACATTGGTACATACGTTGGAGAATAAGGAGCCAATTAGTTGCATTGTTGCTAAGGTTTTAGGTGGGTCATTGGCATCCATCCCAAGTAATGCATTAGACAAGGAAATCATCATCAGGTCAACAAGTAAATCAGAACGATCTACATCATCCAAAGCCATGGATGAAGCTGACATAGTCAGGAGAAGCGATCGACCAGCATATGCTACAGACGTCACAGCACTTTTCAACTGGTGGGTGGCTGTCATCTATTCAGAAAATTGCAGTTGAGGTGGTAAAATCATCAGTCTAACTCAAAGAATATTAACTCTTCAGCCAAGCAGGAGCCATCTATTTGAAATGATTCAAAATGGAGTGTGAATCTAAATTACCAAGATTCTTTCTCAAACAAACTCACCGTCTCTAAGGCCATACGAAAGCGAGATGATAGAAAGGGAAGAACCATAGATGGTTCAACATATGAAAGGATAGAAGTGGCAGCTGCAACTGTTTCAGAAAGATGTTCATTTTTGCTATACTGTCCACGATCAATTAGCTTGAGAATAGAATTCACAAAAGCAACCCTCTCCGATTGCCCTAGGAATATTTCAGACTGCTCGCCATCATCTTTTCTCCTGAGCCCAGACTCACCGTCAGATTAAGGCAACATATTCCATGTAGTATCTAGAGCTGTTATGATAGATTAAAAACTCTTACTGTTGCTCATGCTGCAAGCGCTTCTGAAATATATTTACCAAGTGGAACAAGAATCGCTCTAGGGAATAAGTCCAGCGACCACCATTAGAAGGATGGTAATACCTAAAACAAAAAAAGAGATGGTTTATCAAATTTGCAAGACAAAATTTGCGAAAGGAAGGTGATATAAAATCCATCTAGAAAACAGACTGTTCCAGGAGGTTGACCAATTTCTCCAAATGCTCTTGCGCAGAACCACCAGGTTTTAGTAGATAAACCTGCATTTACGTTGACAAAAACAGAGGGTCATTTTGACAATATGCAAATATTTTCTTATGATCACTTATATAAGTGAGCTTACTATTGATTTCGCAATGGCTTGTGATGGAGTGATTGTTCTATTTGAGAACAAGAATCTTGTGTTTCTGGGAACATCCACCGAGAATGGATTAGACCCACTGCCATTTGCTACGGGAACCTGTGAACAAACATGAATGAAGTATAACGTGAGAAACAGCATGCCAACAAGTTCAATTCTTCCTAAGATAAGAAACCTTTCAATGTACATATATGATGGAATATGATTTTGTATACAAGGCATAGTAATAAGACAGACTTGTTTGCACATGCTCAGTTTCTGAGAAAATTTCTTCAAGCGGCAGGATAAAAATCTATGCAACATAACCTACCTCAAACATATTCAAGTACTTATTGAAAATATCTGGTAAGTAATGTGCCCAGTCAATGAAGCTATAGTTCTTTATCACACGAGCTGTAACAGAGGCCCACTGGCTGTTCCAAAACTGGGAATTTGGTACTGAATCCCAGTGGGCTAAACAAGTAGCAATCCATGTGCTGTCATAACACCAAAAAGAAAATCAATTTACTCATCTACTGAAATGAAAGTGAAAATATTTTCAGAATAAGTTGATCGTCCTTACTGAGAAAAGAAATCCTGGTTGTCTCTATTGGTAGGAAGGAACAATCTTACAAAACCAGAACCTTCAAAGGATGAGTTATGCCATGGATTTTCAAGCAAAGATCTGCAAAATGCTTTCCATTAATGAGGACCAAAACAAGCCAAATTTCCAAGAAAAATGCATAGTCGCTCCTACCATTTTCATTCATTTAGTATTAGATGATATTCGCAGGAGCAACCATGTGGACACAACTTTGCCACCAAAAAAAATTATTTATCAGTTGTAAAACAATCATATACATATTTATGACTAGTAAAATGAAATGAAATATCACAAAAGTATCCTAGGAATGCTTCCATGAAGAAAAGGATGGGAGGATTGCACAAGACTATATAAGGAAATCACACTTTGTTCCCTCAACTAATTTTCGGACTTAACCCCCCCCCCCCCCTGTATAGGACGGGAACTGGAACGTGGATAACATAATCCAAGGGCCCAGAGCCTAGCTTCAAAGTGCACGTGAAGTCCTACATGTTCATTCATAGTCCCAAAAAAGGATTCAAGCCCCAAAAAGGTGTAAACACAAGAATATTCCAATTTCAATTAGATAATCCCCTCTAAGTTACCACTTCTTTTTATAAACCCATAAGAAATTCACCATGATATGCAGGCCATGCAAAGCGCAAAATTCTGATTTCAATGACCTGGATCTGACCATCAGCATAAGGTCAGCCAAGTTCTCCAATTATCTTAAAGGATTCCAGATCCACCGGAGTCCTCACATGAATAATGGCATGCCAAAGGAAAAGTACCTTAAAATACAAAAAAAATGCAAAAATCAAATGTTCTTTTCCACCCATAATTATCACATGGGCCCAGAGCAATATAATGCCTGTATAAATGAACTAGTATCTTTCATCGTTAGATCACTACATACTCCAAGCTAACAGAAACATTAGCTTCTCTTTTAAGAACTTACCATTTCAAGGATCCTAAGAAATAAAGTACAATATACACACCAAATTACTGTCAATTTTAGCAGTCTTGGAAACTAATCCCAGGATGTAAAATGTTAAAATGTTACCTGAACTCAGACCATATCTCAAATGCAGAACCTGGAGGGAAAAACCTCCGGCAGGATCGAACAAGCGAAGTAACGGTCTCAAAATGCCGTTGTCTTATTCTCCAGCCTTCTGGGCCCGTATTCCTTTAGCAAATAAAATAGTTCAACAAATCAGCATATAATATACCCAAAAAACAGTCGCATAGTTAATGATATAACAGCTACATATTAAGTATATGAACAATGAGATTTAGGTATGCAATAAATTGATTAAAATACAGATCCCATTAGTTATGGTAGTAAAAATGTTAACCGAAAAAATGTATCGCCTCTATCTTCCAAAAGACAGAAATATGTAGAGTATGCGAGCAGTCAGATTTATAAAATATTACGCGTATGAACATCAGAGTTCAGAAAGGAATGTACTTCCCATCCAGATTAACTAATAACGTCCAACATTCATTAAATTGTGAGTGATGCCTTGACAGAAAACATCAAAAAGAATCATTGCTTATTTGAATTACTCTGCCGTCAATATATCTTATGGAGATATGAGGCACCCCGCATGAATTATAAAAGATGAGAATAACAGATGAACTTCAAACTCCATTTGAAAGTGGCAGGAGAGATGGTGAGAATTCTGAGAAGTACCTTCAACTATTTGCTAATTCAATAATTGAACTCAATACAAATAGTCAGGTGTAGGTAATACGATGCAGAGGGTAAAAGGCATTGCAGAACTAGCCTTGTTTGAATAGGGACTTGAGATAGGTCTGTATGGTCTTACAAGCAACAGAGTTGGGGAAGAGGGTTGAAATGCAGAACTCGAATACAAAGAAAGAGGAAGAAATTCAATGCTCTTATCACTTTTACATCACGCCAATTCGATCGCAAGGGAGCCCGAGCCATGATAAGGTTTACAAAGCTATGAAAGGGTAGAACCATACTCCTAAACTATTGTCCAGCAACTATCAGTTTTCACAGACCTCATGGGGTTAAATCGCAGTGCTGGACAGTATATTAGCTGCAAAGGCATACAGATGGAAAGAATGAAATGAAATCCAGGTGGCCTAAGTGTGACCAAAATTGAATTAATTACTATGTCAATAAAGAAAAAGTAATAAAAAGCAAGTTAATTGGAGAACAAAAGGTCACAAATAAAAGAAAAGTAGGGACTTGCCTTGTGAAGTGTGTGTGAACCAGAGTATCATAGAAAGGGCGCCATTGAACTTCCAAAGCCAACTTTTTCCGGTATTTATTCAGTACCTTTACCAAGATATTTCCCCATCTAACCTGATGAGAGAAAATGACCATAACTACATAAATACTCTGCCATCAAAAAGGATATGCACGAACATGTAGCTTTTGGAAATTACCTGAGCATAAAGTTTATTTTCTGATATACGGAACAATTCCAATCCAACTTCAACTACTTCCTTAACATCCTCCAGAGATAGTTCACTTTTTGCCTTTATGAAGCTGCAAGTAAGTCCATTAGTCAGCAGGTTTTATATAATTCCACAAGTCCGTATCCCTTCAAAAAAAACCTCCAGAATAGATAACTGACAAAAAAAGTTGTATCCGCATGCATGGATAAAAATCATGATTTTCACACTGGATATATGCATATCGGTATCACAAAATAAAGGACCAATCAGGGTTTCTTATCTAGGCAACTATGTTGCATAAGAGAATACTTGAGTTCGATTACGCCCAGATTTTAAAACTATTACCAGATGTATCAGTTAATGAATATCACAAATACCTCTAGTGAATTAAAATTTGCAGATTCAAATAGGAGACACCACAACCGAGTATGTTAATCCATATTTAAAACTTCTTTTTTGATAAGGTCCATTTACAACTTCTTATGCAAAGATTCATATGCTTTTGGGAGGTCGTGACAAGAAGTTACTACCACCTCCTCTAGTGTTCTTTCTGCAGTACTTTCACTAACAAAAACTTACTGAATCAGTATCCACATTTAGAAAATCAGCACAGCCACAAAACTAAAATTCTAAAGCCCACCCTCTGAACTTGTGAAATTAAATAGCAAAAGAGCCAACAGAAAAGTATGAAGGCTCCCTAAGTCAAGTAAGACAATAGACTAAAGATGTACCCAAGTTGTAACCAAGCCTTAATGTGCAAGAAATTTTTCTTTAGTCAATACGAACTAAGCTTTAATCACAAGCTAGTTGGGATCCACTATCTGAATCCTCACTAAATTTTTTCCATTTAGATCAGTCACAGGGATGCTTTGTGCAGCGGGATGCGCTTTTTAGATCAATCATGTTTCAATTTTCAACAAATTAAGTTCTCTAACCCTACAAATTCACTACATTTTCTACGAACATATAAATCTTCCTACAAGATTAATATACTGGATTAATTTGAGCATACTTAATATTAAAAATTAGTTCCTCTTACAAGGATCTTTCTCTTCCATCCTGTTCTATTTTGTGTTGAGTCTGCATAGCTTGCAAGCGATAAATTTGTCGTGCTAAGTCCCTAAATCTTGTTATCATATCAATTAGAATTCTATTTTAATTTTTCGATTCTGTTGAAAAATAGATATAAGACAGCACAATAATCATGTTTACTCGAATTCAAGAATTCAAAGACCCCAGACGAGGAAAGTGAAAGAGAGTGCAAACCGGGGAGTAAAACGATGTAGCATCCAGAGATGGCACTTCAAGATTTTTAGGTTGTAATAGTCATTAGCAGTTAAAATATGAAGTAGTTACGTACTCCCTCTGTCTTGATTATGCAATGCGCTTTCTAGTTTCGCCTGTCCCAAAAAGAATGATACCTTTTATATTTAGGTACAATTTAACTTTAAAACTTCTCATTTTAGCCTTAATGATATGATTAAAGCCACACAAATATTTATGGCTTATTTAAGGTTACAAGTTTTTCTTTCTTTCTTAAACTCATGCCAAGTCAAATTGCATCACATAAAATGGGACGGAAAGAGTATTTTCTATTACATCAGTTCAGTCCAAAGCTAGTTCCTTAGACCGTTTGAGTCGTGGTGAGCTGTCCAAATTGTTATCAGTTTGTTAGAAGGTTCACGAGCTCAGTGAAGTGGGGAGGAGGAGCTTATATACGTGATTGCAATTGCAAATAGTTTATGCAATGAAATTGGTTCTTTTCTGCTTTATTTCTCTTTTTGCCTGTTTATTACTGAAATTGGTTGTGTAAGTGATTGATCAAAGTCAACGAGCAATGAAATTCAGTACCAGAAATTACGTATACAAAGAATTACTCTATTTAAAAAGAACTAGGAATTGAATGGAAACTTACAGGTCAAGAACGGAAACCCATTTGAGAGTAGCGTAAACTGAATCGGGATCATCCGACTTGTATGATTCTTTAACAGATTTCACTACTTTCGCAAACGATTCTTTCTCCCCCTTTGTCTGTTCTGCCACCGGAGGAGGAAGCCAGGCGTTGTACATGTGCATTTTATACTGATAATTGTGAAGATAACAAGTTTCTTGTGTAGGAATTGAATCCTCTAATCAATAGGAGTATATCAGAGAACCCCTCAACTGGAATATATAGTGTACCCACTAGCCAGGTTTTCTTTCTTTCTTCCCAAGACAGAATTTGACATCAAAGGGACCCGTAATCAAGCTTGGAATTTGTCTAACGGCATCTCTTTCTTCTCATTTATATTAGTAACCACTTTTTCACTTTTGGACTTTATAAATATTTGATATCTATTAAAAAATGTAGCGAGATAACTTTCTTATTTTATTAAGTGTTATGTCTTATTTCATATTTTATGCATTTATTTATATTATTATTACAAAATAATTATATTAAATATGGTATTAATAATTGAGATTAGGGAAGATCATGGGAAGGTATTATGGAGGTATGGGAGTGTCAACCATAATGATAATGAATAGTGGAAGATTAGTTATATCATGGGTGAAAGTACTCAGAGTAATGGACATTCATATTTACTAAATATTTTTCGACTTCCCAAATGAAGTCTGTGAACCAGAAAATTCTTGAGTAAGGAATTCTGTTGACCCGAGGGAAGCTGTTAGGCACCCCCGGATCCCGTGGTTCTAGCATGGTCGCTTAAACTCTTATAATTAGCTAAAAATATTATTTTAATACACGCCATCCTATAGTGCAATTTTAGAATTATTTACCACTTTAAATTAATAATTTTTGAGGAAATGGAACGTCATTTAAAACATGTTTTTGGATCACGTCACATGAAATGCACCCGGATCCTCGACATATTTTATCCGACGTTTTGGGACTTGAATTTGGGTCACATGAAATGCACATCCGTATTTAGGAAGGTAATATCATTAAAACGTGCTCACAGCGGCTAACGTGTTATTAACTTCGCGGGATACCGTGAAAATTCGCTAAACAACTCGTCCCAAGTTCTACGTATTTTAAATTAAACATTTAAAGAGGGCCACGCAATTTGTGAGTTTTATTTGGCGCGGCGCACCTCGTTTTTATTTTAAAGGCTAACCTAAAAGAATTACGATTTTTCTATTAAAGATTGTTTCTAAAAGCCTAACATTTAGGCCTCCGGTTCAAGTCCAAATTTAAACAAAAGAAAAAACCTCTTAATTCAAATTCTCTACTTAACTCAGAAGGCCCAAAATATGCATTACAAAAATTTACCAGTGAATTTAATGAGAATTCAAGATCTTGATATTCTTGGGCTTTTAAGATAGGCCCAAGGAATGACAGATTGTTGCAGCCCCATTTATGTACACCAGTGGAAGCTTGGCCCAATATGGGGCTAAGATCCAAACACAAATCTGGTTTAATATGCTAAAGCATTGAATCTTTGACTTCAAAATCAATTTTTAACTATGCACGCTGATTATGATACCAATTCTACTAACATTTAATCAGGGAGGTGAGACTGAAGCAGTAAATTTCCATACGCAATATTCACAAAATGGTGAAAACAAAATAACTCAATGATTTGCTGAACAAAAGATCATTTTCATATTTGAGACCATTTAGCCTTAACAACTCGACACATACAGCCATTGAACCCATTTTCAAAAGCCGTTAAACCAGTTGAGACCATTAAAGCCATTAAAACGCTGCTATTAAAGTTGAACATGAAATTAACTATGATTCACTGTCTATTAACAAGGTATAAAATTTTAAATGAACTTGAATTATACCAGAGCAATACTAAATAATTGTATTAATACAAACTAAATCAAAGCAATCTATACGATCCAATTACAACAATCCAATACAATCCAGTTTTAAGTACAATAAATACATCTACCAAATCATGAAACTATTCAAAGTATAATAGGCTAATAAACAATAAAGCCTATAATAGAAGTCAAATACCAATTTTATTTCAATTTCCACATTGAGAAGCTACATCAGATCAGTTTTAAAGTGTGTACCTGGAAATAGAATGAAATGTGAGAGAAGGAAAGAGTCAGTAGCAATAAGCGGCAGTTAAAACTAAAGCAATGAGAGAAATTTCAACCTCAAAACATCACAGTAATTCCCAGGAAAAATTGGCAAAGAATGAACACCAATAAGCAAGTAAACACAAGTCTGGGTGGATCAAAATGCACTCGAAATACACCTAGAGTTCTCTCAACTTGAACCAAACTAGATCTGAATAGTACTCAAGCTATTTTTGATTATTGGAGCTGAGAATTCGATTTTAAAAACTGGAATTCAAACTTAATTTAGGAGAATTGCAATGGAACAATATTTTGAAAGTCAAATTTCAGATGTTCAAAAAACTTCTAATAATTTTGTGTGTGATTTTCAGATTTCCAAAACCTCCCCTTAAACAAGGCAATAGGCATGTCTTTTATAGGCAAACTTAGGCAACCTTCAGATTTTCTGTTTTACACATTTAGTCCCTCTTTTATTTTAACTTTTTGCTAGTTAGTTCTTTTATTTATGCCTTGTTGACCAAGTTATTGCACTTAATTTACTGAATTCCAAGTTAGAACCTAATCTAGAGTATTCCGGGGAGTTCGAATTCAGTTATCTGCAGGGTTCTCTAGGTAAATTACCACAATTACCCTTGAAACTACCTAAAATTACTAACCTTGGTTAAAACTAACCTCTAGCCCTTAAGCTTAGTCAAATGACCATGGTTAACTACTTATCAAAGCTGGAAATTTTAGTTATGCCCAAACAACTAGCAGAAATCCTAAAGATTAATCTAATTAGCCCAATTAATCAAAACTAAACTTTAAACTTTGTGAAGCACTATTGCCCTAAGGTTAAAAACAGTAGATTAACTGACAAGTAAAAATTGTAAAATTCATGTAGGAGATACACAAAAATATGAATCAACGGAATTGCCATTAATTCTAAGAACACTGAAGATAAACAGAAAAACAATCAAATTAACTAAACTAAACAATAAAAACTAAACCCTAGATTAACTAAGCAAAAAAAAAACTACACTAAAAATCAAAAACGCCAAACATAATAAACACATACGAAAAAATTGAAAATAAGAAAGATAACTTATTGATTTTGGCTTTAAACTGGTTGACCCCAACTCTGGCGGGTTTTCTTTACACCAATTTGGACTATAGTCATCCTTAATTATGTGTTTTCCATGAGAAAACCCATAATCAGGGGCTATTATAGCCCAGAACAAATTTCGATCTAAGATTTGAGGTGTTTGAGGAAGATTTGAAGGCAAGGGGTTACGAATTTGGGATGAACAGGCTATAGTGGTCACTGGGTGTAAATTTGGTGGGGTTTGGCATTGGCGCCGTGGGCAGCCTCAACTTTGAATGGATATTCAAGAAGATCGGCTATGATTCGAAGGCTGGTAATGGTGTATTCATAAAGAGGAGGGATGGGGGATCAATTGGTGTTAATTTGGTAGTCATTGGACTACCACCGCCGCTGGAGGCAATTTCCGGCTGACGACGTGCGGCGGAGGCGGTGGGATTAGAGTTTGGGCAGTTCGGACAGGGTAAGAGGTCTGGTCTGGGGTGGGGGGGCTGGAACAGTTATATATGCGTTACACCTTAGGTTTGGTACCGTTGGATCAAAGAAGATGGACGACTATGATTTAAAAGGCCTCAAACGACGTCGTTTTGATTTTTATGAGACTGGACTGGGTTCTGAGATTGGGCTGGGGTTGAGACGGGTCTGGGAAGGGGTTTTTGACCTGGGATGGTCCAAAAATTGGGTATTTAATTAAGACCTTTAATTCTTTGAATTTTCTTTTCATTTTCTCTACTTTTTCTCATTTTTTAAAGATTTTTGTGAAATACAAAATTAAAATAAAAAGACTGGATTCCAATATAAAACTAAGATAATTACTTTTTTTCTAAAAAATAATTAAATCCTAATTTTAAAAAAACTATGACAAATCCGAAAATTGAAAGTAAAAAATGCAAAAGAACTACTTTTTGTTATTTTCTTTCATTTTTGCAATGTTAATTAACTAGTAAACCTAAAAATATTAAAATGGGGTCCTAAATGCAACTGCACTATTTTTTGTATTTTTTATGAACAACATCAATTAAAAATGCACACAAAAATGTAAACAAACACAAGAATTATGTAATTAATTCCCTAAAGTTAAATAACCCCTAACTTTAAGAAGTCTATAGGAATAATATAAGCGACGCAAAAATTGCGTGCTCGCAAATATGCTGAGTCATTGATCTCAACCAAACACATTCTCGATTAGCTTTATGAATGGCTATTATCTCAACATGATTTTAAGATGTGGCAGCTATTGTTTGTTTCATTGAACTCCATGATATAATAATACCTCCATATGTAAACAAATAGTCTGTTTGAGATCGGGTTTTATGTGGATTGGACAAATAACCTGCATCGAGATAGTCAATCATTTCTGACTTGAATTCATTAGAATAAAACAATCTCATATCTATGGTTCCCCGAAGATATCTAAATATATGCTTAACACCATTCTAACGTTTCTTGTTGGGGAGAAGCTGAATCTTGCTAATAAGCTCACTACCAAAGCAATATCTGGTCGAGTATTTATTGGCAAGATACATCAGTGCCCCAATTGCTAAGATATAGAGTTCCATCACCAACGAGCTCTTCATCATTTTCTTGAGGCTTAAATGGATCTTTATTTATATAAAGCAATCTCACAACCATTGGGGTACTCAATGGATGTGCATTATCCATGTAAAATCATTTTAAAACCTTTTCAGTATATGTTGATTAATAGACAAAACGTCCATTTGATACATGCTCAATTTGTAGGCCAAGATAAAATTTTGTCTTACCAAGATCTTTCAATCCAAACTCTTTCTTCAAACACTCTATAGCCTTTGGAAGCTCTTTAGAAGTGCTAATGCTATTCAATTCATCAACATATACAGCTATGATGACAAATTCAGGTCCAGATCTCTTAATAAAGACACAAGGGCAAATAGGGTTATTTTGTACCCTTCCTTTAGCAAGTACTCGCTAAGGCGATTGTACCACATCCTCCCTGATTGCTTCAATCTGTATAAGGATTTCTGAAGCTTTATTGAACAAGTTTCTCTTGAATTTTATGTGCTTCAGGAACTTTAAATCCTTCAGGGATTTTCATAAAAATTTCATTATCCAGTGAGCCATATAAGTAGGTTGTGATAACAACCATCAACCGCATATCAAACTTTTCATGGACTGCCAGATTTATTAGATACCTGAAGGTAATTGCATCTACCACTGGAGAATATGTCTTCATGTAATCAATGCCAGCCCTTTGCGAAAACCCTTGTGCCACAAGTCGTGCTTTATATCTTACGACTTCACCTTTTTAATTTTATTTTTGCACAAAACCCCATTTGTACCCTACTGGCTTAACACCTTCATGCGTTCGGACTATTGGTCCAAAAACTTTACGTTTTTCTAGTGAAGCCAATTCTGCTTGAATTGCGTTTTTCTATTTTGGACAATCATTTCTCTGTCTACATTCATTGATAGATTTTGGCTCAAGATCTTCATCTTGTTGCATTATTTCAACTACAACATTATATGAAAATTGTAGTAAACAGCAACGTTATTTCGGCTCCCCATTTTTCCTGTAGAGACATAACTTATTGAAGTCTCCTCATTTTCATCATTTCCAGGTACTAGAACCTCCTGGGAGGTCTTATCAATTGCTATGTCTTTATGTTCCTCTTGAGCATTGCCTCCATGTTATGATCAACTTGATTATTTGCTCCTTTCCTTTTTCGGGGATTCTTATCCTTGGAACCAATTGGTCTACCACATTTAAGGGATGGCCTAGACTCATTTGCATCATCAACTGTCCAGCTGGGACATCAACTCGAATTGGAGCATTTACAACTGGAATATGTGATTTAGTAACCCGTGAAAAGTTAGTAAATGGATTTGGCAATTGATTCGCAACATTTTGCATATAAGTGATCTTTTGAACTTCTTATTCGTATTGATTTCTAGGAGGATCCAAATGAGGTAGGGATAATACGTTCCAATCTATCTCTTTTTCTAGTTTTTTATTTTCTCCCCTAATGTTGGAAAAACCGATTCATCAAAATGACAATCAACAAATTTGGCTGTAAACAAATCTCCTCTCATAGGTTCCAAATATTTAATAATAGAAGGAGATTCATAACCAACATGTACTCCCAACCTTCTTTAGAGACCCATCTTTGTACGTTGTGGTGGAGTAATTGGAACATATACCGCACATCCAAAAATTCTTAGATGGGAAATATTTGGCTCCTGACCAAAAGCCAACTGTAATGGGGAGACTTTATGATCGGTCTTATGCGCACAAGTGTTGCTGCATGCAAAATAGCATGTCCGCACACTGAAAGGAGAAGTTTTTTCCTCATTATCAATGGTCTAGCTATTAGTTGAAGTCGTTTAATCAATGATTCTTCTGGTCCATTTTGAGTATGAACATGAGCAACCGGATGCCCAACTTTTATTCCAGTGGCCATACAATAATCTGTAAGGGTCTGAGATGTAAATTCACCAGCATTATCAAGATGAATTATCTTAATTACATAATTTGGAAATTATGCTCTTAACCTTATTATTTGGGCCAACAGTCTCGCAAATGCAATATTACGAGTTGACAATAAGCACACATGTTACCATCTTGTAGATGCATCTATCAAGACCATAGAATACTTGAATGGTCCACATGGAGGATGTATAGACCCACATCACCCTGTATACATTCTAGAAATACAGAGGATTCAATCCCAACTTTAGTTGCTTATGGTTTAATAACCAATTTTCTTTGAAAACAAGCAGCACAAGAGAATTCGTTAAATTGAAGAATCTTTGTGTTCTTCAATGTGTACCCATTTGAATTCTCTATTATTCTGCACATCATGTTAGAATCGGAATGGCCCAGTCGGTCATGCCAAATGATAAAATTATTAGAAGTAGTAAACCTTTTATTTACTATGGTACGTGATTCAACCACACTAATGTTTGTGTGGTACAACCCAGAAAAAAATGCGTGTAATTTTTCGCGCACATATCTTTTACCCGCTTTTATTGTAGTAATATAAGGTATTCAACCTTTCCGTCGTTTGATATCTCAACATGGTATCCAATTGACGAATAGCTTTGAAACTCAACAAGTTTTTTTAAGAGTTACTACAATATAATGCATTATCAATAGTTAATATCGTTTCTCCAGGTAGTAATAAGGTCGCTCTTCCAGAGCCCTCAATTCAACTTTGTACTACCGGGTATTGTATTAACATGGGCATTTTTTCATAACCAAATAAGAGAAAAAAAATTCTCTTAATATTGTGTGAGTTGTAGCACTATCCAAAAGACATAAATCTTTATCACTCATCTTGGATCCAATTGAAGACTGGGGAATTTTAATTTCTTCATCAAAAAATAAAAATACATCATGAGAAATACGGAAAAACTAATATTACCAATGACAACATAAGACAATTTAAGTACTACTTGGAAATAAAAACAACTTCAGACGAGACAAAAACACTGAAAATAAAAATAACAACATAATTGCATTCCCTAGTAAAATGATCAAAGTCTTCAACTTTCAAATGAGTAAGATCATCGAGACCTTGAAAATCATCATCATTAAAAGCAAGATTTGCCTCGGCATTATCGTTATTTTTATTTGAAGGCCCTGCCTCAAAATTATTTTTAAGGTCAAGTGTGACTCTACTGAGGCATTAGCAAAAGATTCTCCAACGTTATTTTCCTTTCTTTTGATGAAGTTTTGATAAAGCATGACAAAATGCTTAGGTGCACGACGTTCAACTTTCTAATGACCTTTCATGCCACAGCGGTGGCAGTTACCGCTTTTGCCTCTTGAAGGATTGTTTTGAGAACCCATATTGTTCTCTCGTTTGCCATGACCACCACGATGACGACTATTATATCGTCTCTTACCGTTTCCATGCCCACGTACATTCATATGGCCATGATTATTATTCTGTATTTTTCCAGACTTATCACGTTTAGTTGCCATATTCGTTTCAGGAAGTGGAGCTGACCATGTGAGACGGGCTTCATGATTTTTCAACAAAAGGGTATTATGTTGCTTAGCCTCCAGAAGGCATGAGATCAATTCAGAATACTTATTAAAACCCCTTTTATGGTATTGCTGTTGTAACACCATATTTGAGGCATGAAAAATCGTAAGAGTCTTTTCCAGCAAATCCTCATCATTCACAACATCCTCACATAATTTCAACTGGGAAGTTATTCTAAATATAGCAGAGTTATACTCACTTGCGGTCTTAAAATCTTGCAACAGTAAGTGCATTTCCTCATATCGAGCCCTTGGCAATACCGTAGCCTTAAGGTGGGCATACCTTTCCTTCAGGATAGTCCACAATTCAAGTGGATCTTTCACTGTTAAATATTCAACCTTCATACCTTCATCCAAATGATGACGAAGTAAAATCACGGCCTTCGCTTTGTCCTGGCTTGATGCCTCATTACCCGGAGTAATGGTGTTACCAAGGCCTTTGGCGGCTAAGTGAATCTCAGCATCGAGAACCCATGATAGGTAATTCTTTCCAGAAATGTCAAGTGTCACAAACTCAAGCTTTGACAAATCCGACATAGTAAAAACTATCAAAGAAAATAAATGAATTAGAAATGATTAAGATAAAAATGAAAATAAATAAATGGAAATAAACATTACTAATGTTTAAATTGTGTTGTCATAATACATATATTGGAAATGATGACTTTAACCTATTTATTAGAACCTATGCAGGTTTCAGAATGTAAAGTTATATATTATATCAAACAACAATTTCTATAAATGAAGACAAAATATTAATAATAATATAGGATTAAGGTGATGGCTTATAACGCCAATGACAATCAATCTATCATGTTTGCTACAGTGTAGTATGATTCATATTGATTCGTAATGATCACTAATCATATAACAGTTTGACTTAATTCACATAGTACAATACCATTAGAAATGGTAAGAAGAGAAAAAGAAATATAGAAGATAACGTGTTATACCTTTCGAATGAAGAATTGCACTTAACTTTGGAGAAGGCTAGAGTCGTGCTGATAACGTATTAAGAAATATAGCTCAAAGTAACAATATAAAACAAGAAGATAAGTATAATAAGAGAAGAAGAGATAACTTTCTTATTTCATCAAGTATTCAAGTGTGTCACATCTCACATTCCATGACTCTATTTATACTATTACATATGAAAGTTACAAAATGATTATGTTAAACATGACATTAACAATTGAGATCATGGGGAAGGTCATGGGGAGGGGTTATGGAGATGTGAGAGTTACAATCATAATGGTGATGAGTAGTGGGAGGTTATTTATATCATGGGTGAAAGTAGTGGGACTGTGGGAGTAGTGGACATCCATATTTACTAAATATTTTTTAACAATATCTTTATTTTTCTCTAATTTTCCCTTATTCTATGAATTTAAAACAACGTTGGTTGTGTTTTTCGGTAAAATTAACTTTACAACCATTAATTACTTTGTAACTCTTTCCTTTGATTTTATATAATGGTATCCCAGAATTTTAAAATAAATATAAAATTTCTGGCACATAAAAAGTGTATTCATAAAATTTAATGAAGTAATATGTCATTACATTTTTATGCCTACAAGAACACGTTTCTAATGATTAAATGAGAAAAATTAAAATTTAATAAATTATTGAGGAAAAAATCTCACATATACTGGAACAAAAGAGAAACCATATGAGGAGAGCAAGAAATACTTGCATACGATATTTTTTGACATTGAGAAAGAAAATGAAAAAATCCTAAAGGAGGTTCTTTGGAGATGTTTATAGGCTAGGGTTGTTCCTATAGAGTATACTAGGGTAATTCATCACATGTATGATGGAGCTAAAACTCGCATGAGGACAATAAGAGGAGTCTTGGATCATTTTCTGGTTATGATGGAGTTACACCAAGGATCTGTGCTTAGCCTATTTTTATTTGCATTGGTGATGGACACACTGAGACGCCATATCCAAGGGGAGGTGCCATGATATATGCCATTCGCATATGATATTGTACCGATTGACAAACGCGAGGCGGTATTAACGAAAAACTAGAGGTTTGGAGATAGACCCTAGAGTCAAAGGGTTTCAAATTGAGCGGGACGAAAATAGAACATTTGAAGTGCAGGTTTAGAAAAGCAACGAATGAAGTAGACATGGATGTGAGGTTCAGCTCACAATTCATTCTCGAGAGAGGAAGTTACAAGGATCTCGGGCCTGTTATCTAAGGGGAAATAGAGATAGACGGCGATATCACACATCATATTGGAGTGAAGTGGATGAAATAAAGTCTAGCTTATGGTGTATGTGTGATAAGAATATGCCATCGAAGCTTAAAGGTAAGTTTTATAGAGTGGTGGTTTGCTCTACTATGTTGTACGAGGCAAAATGCTGGACAATCAAGAACTCAGATATCCAATAGATGATAATAGCGGAAATATGGATGTTGAGATGGATGTGTGAGCATACTATGTTGGATAACATTTGGAATTAAGATATCCGTCTAAAGGTGTGTGTAGCCCCTGTGAAGGATAAAATGAGGGAAGCAAGACTGAGATGGTTCGGGCATGTGCAGAGGAAAAGCTGGAATGCCCCAGTAAGAAGGTGCGAGTTGTTAGCTTTGGTTGTTATAAGAAGAGGTAAATGGAGGCTTGAGAAGTATTGGGGAGAGATGGTCAGGGAGGACATAGCATTGTTGTAGCGTACCAAGGACACGATTCTTGATAGTAGGATGTAGGGGTCAAAATTTAGGGTAGAAGATTAGTAGGTAATTGAGCATATTTATATTACAGAAAGAGGTATTAGGGTTGGTATAGTATTTTTCTTGTCTTAGATTGCTAGTATTTCATGTTGTTTTCCTATTTCCTTATACTTCGGTCTCTTAGTACCCTGTTATTGTTACTGCTTGTTGTTGCTACCGCTTCTTTCCATTTATTTTTGACTTTGAAATTGTTGTTACTATCTTTCTGACCTATTTGTTGATGCTACTTATTTTCACTATTTTTTTTCGTTCTTGAGTCGAGAGTCTATCAGAAATAACTTATCTACCTTCTCAGGATAGGGTAAGGTCTGTGTACATACTACCTTCTCCAGATCTCATTGTAGAATTCAATTAGGTTGTTATTGTCATTGTGCAACGGAACAAATACAACTTTTTTTCACCTTCACCAGATGTATCCAAAACATTTGTTTTCAAAAACTAATCCAAAACATAACTTTTCTCAAGTTATTTTTGATATCTTTTGTTTAAATTAATTTAATAACTAAATCATTTATAGTATTAAAGCGAGGAGGTGCGAGAATTTAAGAAAAGGCATATGTAGATCGAAATAAAATTAGAGAAAGGTGATTAGACAGGACATGAAATATTTTAAACTTATCAAGGATATAACCCTAGGTAGGAGAGCATGTAGATCTAGGATTGGAGTAGAGGTTAATAGGTAGTCGAGCAATTTTTCTCTGTTCTTTGGGAGGATGTGGTTCTAGTATAGATTACGTTACATGTTTCCTCTTCTCCTTGTTAGTATTATTATGTCTATCGGGGGTCGTTTGGTACATAGGATAAGGTAGGAATACCACCTTATAAAAAGCGCATAACTGCTTATAGAATAATAAATTCACGCCGCACGAGAAATTTTATTGCTAATACAATTACGGATATTTGCAGATATTTTGCATTATTTATAAAATATTGTCAGCTTTAATGGATAATGCCACTAGTAATACAAATATTGTAGGCTTGCTTACTGATCGAGGCCTACCCTGCACTACTGTTGAGTATCGAGAGAGGGTTGAAGTAGGTTTTTATTATTGATTAGCGAGAGAGCGTCGAAGCATCTTTTATTCGATTAAGGTCGAAATCGATTTCACAGAGAGCTAGAAGTTGGAGTCGGGTATCTATCTAACTTAGAGTTGTGTAATTGTTCTTAATTGCACTTCTAGATATTTTTGGGTTTTTATTTAACTAATTTTATCAACTGCGGTACTAATTTAAACTAGAATAAGCTAAGAGTAAGATATTACGAGTTGTTCAAATGGTTAAAAGGCATTAAGGTAGTGACTTTCGACTAGGTGGTCAATTAATGGATACTTGAGTTTAAGATGCGATTGACATATTTGGGGAATATGATATAACCTTTGCACGATTTTACTCACTCTATACCTCTCGATAGTTCCAGTGATTTTGCCCGAATTGACTTTTTCAAGACCAATTGGGTTGCAAATTTGCACAAGCAAACAGGGTTCAAGACGGGTATTACTATCTCTAGGTTTAACCCTTTAATTGGGGCTATCAATCTCTTAAGTACGCCCAAATCCTTGTTGGACTAATTTCAAAGACTTAGGTTCTCTTTCTCAAGAAGAGCCAAAATCAACTAAACACAAACTATTATTTGCAACCACTAATCAATAATTAAATATAAAATTAGTCCAAATATCAAACACCCACAGTCAATCTAGCCCTAAAACACAAGACCCATAAATTATCCACACTAGAGTTGAGACACAACCCTAAATTATGGATCTAACTACTCATATTTGAAGAAGGAAACAAACAAAATAGATGAATAACAACACATATTATTAATTGCTAAGATAAACTAGAAGATTCAATGTTGAAATAAAGATAAAATTGCCCAAAACAGCTAAAATATTCGAACCCACGAGCGCAACTACCAGCCAATTCTATCTGTTCAACCTAAAAATGGAAAAGAAACTATTTATACCAATCTGACAATTCTGGATAAAAATACCCCTGCAGGGTTAGTGTGGACTGCACAAAATGGAGTGTGACCGCACTAGGGCTCTGAACTTGACAAAACTATCTGAACTTGGTCAATACGGACCGCACAAAATGGATTGCGGCCGCAATGGCTTCTTGTGGGGTACGCATAAAATGGAGCACAGACCGCATTGGCTTCAATCTTTGAAATAACAACTCTATGATCCTTGGTTGTGCGGGCCACACTAAATCGAGCGTGACCGCAGTAACTTCAGTGCGGACCACATTAAATCCACTGGGGACAGTATTGCCTGATTTGCCTGAGTTGCATCCTCTCTGAATCTCACTTGTGCGGACCGCATAGAAAGGAGTGCGGCCATACTGGCCTTGTTTTGCCCGAGCTTTATCTTGCTTTGATACTTGTACAAGTTTCACTCCTTTTGAGCTGATATTTGACATGTTGTCACCTTGTTGATCAAGCCTGCAATCAAGTATAACTTATGAGCATTTTGGGACTTTTTTTGTATGAATTTTTAATCAAAACATAAGCAAGTAGGAGTACAAAATGTATCAAAATCACTAGTTATCACTTACCACTATGCTAAATCCTGCATTTACTAATATTTTTTATATTAGATGTATTTATCATATTTATCATTTAATTGTGGGTGATGGCATGAGAATTTTAAATATTCAAATTGAAAAGGTTAAAATGGCTCTTAACTGAATTTTTCATTCAACCCGTAGAAGTAGACTTAGAGAATATTTTAAAAGATGCGATGAATGTGGCATATGAGAAAGAAAGATTTCTAAACCTTGTCCAACTAGATGTAATTATATGTATGAAAGTTTGGTTGTTGCATATGAATATAGAAACCTCAAAAACTCAACGTTTAATGTACATGTAAGTGATGATGATGAGCATCTTACAAATGGGGATCAGGCTAATGTTAAAATGTTTGTTGATATTTTAACAAAATTCCATATTGCTACAATTGAATTTTATGTGCAATATTATCCTATTATTTCTAACTTTTTAGTTTATATTGCAGAACTTACTAATTTATTTTCTCATTTTTTAAAGGGCGGAGAAATTTGTAAACTTGCTATTGATTCTATGAGAAAAAAAATTCAAAAATATTTTCCCCCTATTTTCCCTATTTATAGTGTTGCTGCGTTGTTAAATTCTTATATGATTAGGAGGTCCTCGATTTTGGTACGAAACTATTTATAATGGTTTAGCACTTGAAGATGATGAGTTGTCTCAACTCCGGAATCAATAGCCTCAATTAGAATAAATGCTTAAACTATTTATAATGCTTATCAAGTTGCATTAAATCATGCTAGACCAAATGTTCAAACTCCTTTTTCTGATTTACAATAATCTAAAAGAACTGCGGGAGTGAGAGAACATAGTGTTCGGGCAGGTTTTAGGTGTTCTCAAGGTTCTGGTAGTAACGATATTTCATAACTCAATGAGCTTGAAATTTATTTGTTACAGGGAATTGATGAAGTGAATCCCGACGGCTCCTTTAATTTTTTGCAATAGTGAAAAGGCAAAGAAAAATACTTTCCGGTTCTTCCAATGATGACCCAAGACATTTTAGCCATTCAAGCTTCAATAGCGGCATCAGAGAGCGCTTTCAGTGAAGCAAGACTTCAACTCGGTGATTATAGAGCGTCTATGAGGGAGAACTTGGAAAAATCAGTACTTTTCAAAGATTGTATCCGTTTGGAATGAAGAAATTTTGGATTGTTGCATCACAACCAGAGAAAGACGAAGCTTACGAATAAATGCTAGCTAAACTTGCGGAGGATGCTGCTTCGCACGATAATGAAAGCGGAAACGACCAAGTTACTTTTTGCCACCACCAACAGAAATTCCTCCAGACCTTGAAGGATTTATTAAGTTTGTAAGAGATACCATGTAACTTGTATTTTGGCACATCTTGATTAGTTTCTTTTTTTTTCTCAATTGTGGTATTATCACCTTGTTGTAATCATTCCATAGGGGGGAGGAAGACTAAGAAAAATATTGCCATGTATTTTTTTAATGCTATAATAAAATTACAAGGCATTGCTTTGAATATATCTTTTACAATATTTTTGTCTTTTAATTTGAATTGAAAAATTTAGGTCACAATTCTATAATAAAATTTACAAGATATTGCCTTCGATATTTTTTAACATATTTTTGTCTCTAATTTTTATTTAATTAAAAAAATATTAGCCGTTTGACCCACTTAGCCTACGTGCCCGGCCCGTTTAGCCTGGGACCATGAGTTCATGGGCCTGGTCCCGGGTCGGTTCCTACAAAAAGACCGTTTAGCTCGGGACCATTAGGACGGCTTAATTTGGGATCAGTCAAGGACGAGACCGTTTGGACTAGCCCACTTGGTCCGTTTAGGAAATAGATCGGCCCACATGACAACCCTATGCGGGACAAAGTGTGATAAACTTAGTCCCACATTTAATCCTGGATATTCCATCTTACCCTATCAAATTTGGTATTATTTTATCCCACCTTTCAGGTGGAATAAATTAGTCTAGGGATTATAATCCCATGAGTGGAGGACTATAATCTCGCGATAATTTAGTTTGCGTACCAAACGACCTCTTATGATCCTATTGTTATTATTTTATTCTTCAATTTCACTACTACTGTTATTCCTTTGTTTAGATATCTTACTATTTTTGCTATCAATACTTTTTTTAATAGTATTTTCATCGCAACGTCTTTATTGTTGTTTTTTTAAAACCTATTTTAAGAATATTTTTTTGAGCCAAGAGTCTATCGAAAATAAACTCTCTACCTCATATAAGAGAGAGAAGGTTTGTATATATCCTATGCTCTCAAAATTCACTAATGGGATCTGTTGGAAACACGTTCTCAAGGCATTATACTAAACGTGTGTTCATATTTGTAGGTTTTGATGAATGACAAACTATGCGCAAATTGACATATGACGAGGTCCAAGCACAAGCGCAAAATTGATATATAACGAGATTCAAGCACAAGACAAAGATCGAGATTAAGTTTTATATGAGTCGGTATATTGTGATCTTGATCCGACAACTTAAACTCAAGACTTGGCTTCTCTCGTAAAAATATTTTTAACAAATCATGCATATTTAATTTAGAGCAAAATGATTTTAAATAATGCATATTTACTTTAGTCAAAATATTTTTTAAACATGCCTCTAAAATCTGGACTAAGATAATCGATTATGTACTTATGATAATCGATTATGTTTAAGTCAGCTGCTTGACAATCGATTGTGAACCTTATGACAATCGATTGTGATGAGGCAGTGTCCATCAAAGTTTTTCAAACCTCAAAATAATCGATTGTGAAGCTAATGACAATCGATTGTGAAGAGACAGTGTCCATCAGATTTTTCAAAGTCACAAAATAATCGATTGTGAACTTATGACAATCGATTGTGTTGAGGCAGTGTCTTCCAGACTTTTTCAAAGTTATTAAATAATCGATTGTGAACCTATAACAATCGATTGTCAAGAGGCAGTGTCTAAATTGATTTTTCAAGACTGATATATAATCGATTGTTAACTTAGTATAATCGATTGTATAACTGACCGTTGCCAAAATGTTTTCAAATACCGTCAAGTAATCGATTATTGATTTCTTATAATCGATTGTTTTAATTAAAATCTGGAAAGGATTCTTTGAACGTTGCTGAGTAATCGATTATTGATTTCTTATAATCGATTGTTTTAATTAAAATCTGGAAAGGATTTTTTGAACGTTGCTGAGTAATCGATTGTAGATTTCTGACAATCGATTGTTTTACGTAAAATCTGGAAATGATTTTTTGAACGTTGCCAGTAATCGATTATTGATCTTAGATAATCGATTGTTATGCGTAAAATCTGGGATTGATTTTGGAAGAACTGGCAAACAATCGATTGTGGTAATTTGACAATCGATTGTCACAGAGTAAAATCAGCAGCTCTTAATTGGCAATTAGGCAACGGTAATACCAAGTTTTTCAACTATAAATACAGCTTCAAATCAGTCTTTTAAAAACAACAACACACAACAACTGATCATACAATTGCTAAAGCTTGCATACTTTATTGCTTATCATTTTATATTCATTACATAAGCTTTTGAGAGCCAAATTCTTGTCGAAAGTTGTTGCGATCTTGAGAGCATTCTTTTTACTCATATCTACTCTTAAAGGAGTGTCTTGTTTGAGTGCTAAGTATTTTTGTACACTTGAAGGGAAGTGTTAGTCCCTTGTGTTGTAAGAAGGAACTTGTGTTTCCTTGGTTGAAGTCTTGGAGTGTTATATGTCCGAGCAAAGGTTGTTGAGGCTTGTGTCCTCAAGTTGTAACGGTTTGTTGAGCACCCGTAAGCTTAACAAGTTAGTGGAAATCTCGAGAGAGTCTCTCGGGGACTGGACTAGCCACGAGTTGTGGTGAACCAGGATACTTCGGTGCGTTTGTTCTAATTTATTTACTTATCGCACTTATTTATTTCCTGCAATTTTTAAATTCCGCAAGTTTACGCTAATTTTTATTATAACGCTATTCACCCCCGCCTCTAGCATTAAGCGTATTATCTAACAATTGGTATCAGAGCCCAACACTCTGAAGACTTAACTGTTTGAGAGAAACATCCATGGCTTCTACTCGTGATTCTTTTGCAGGAATAGGTGAAGGACAATGCTCCACCCGACCACCGCTATTCGATGGTATAAATTATACATACTGGAAGGAGAGGATGAGAATATTTGTACAATCAAATAGTTTTCATCTTTGGAAGGTCATAATGAATGGATAACAAATTCCAACCAAGAAGGTTGAAAATGATTGGGTCCCAAAGTCCGAAGATGAATACGATGCGGATGATATCCGAAAGGTGCAAAATAATGCTAAAGCTATTAATTTATTATATTGTGCTGTAAATGCTGATGATTACAGGAAGATATCTTGTTGCACAACGGCGAAGCAAATGTGGGACAAGCTGGAAATTACGTACGAAGGTACGGACCAGGTAAGGGAAGCCAAAATTGATTTCCTAACCCATGCATATGAATTGTTTCACATGAAGGAAGGCGAAAAGGTCGATGAGATGTTTGAACGATTTTCAAAAATCGTAAATGATTTACATGCTCTTAAGAAGACCTTCACGGATAAGGAACTTGTCCAAAAAATTCTCCGAAGTCTCACTCCGGAATGGCGATCCAAGGCCGACGCGATTCAAGAATCCATTGGCATTTCAAATGTCACCATCGACGCATTAAGAGGTAATCTTAAAACTTATGAATCTACTATACTTAACCCTCTTGTTGATGATCAAAGGAAGCAAAGAATCGCTCTCAAGGCAAGCACAAGCCAACCTCAAAATGATGAGGAAGGAGACAACGAGTTCGGACTCGTTATCAAGAGATTTCAAAAGTTCATGCGAAAAGAGTATGAACGAAAGGGCAAAAAGCAAGGAGATCAAATAAAGTGCTATGAGTGCGGAGAAACCGGGCACATTAAATCAAATTGCCCAAATGCTAAAAAGGAGAAGAAACCCTTCAAGAAGCAACGAGCATACATATCTTGGGGGGGCGACTCCGGTGACGAGTCAAGTGAGGAAGAAGAAGACGAAGCCGCAAATCTTTGTCTTATGGCACAAGAAGACAACAAAGAAGAGGTATGTCAAATTTCTTCCAAAAATTTCTTTTCCCTTGAAGAAATGCAAAATGCTTTTGATGAGTTGTATAGCAAATTTATTAAAGCTTCAAAAACTGTAAAGAGTATAAAAGAAAATGCCTCTTTAAAAGAAAAAGATTTTCAAAAACAACTCTCTTTTAAAGAAAAGGAATTGGAAAAACTGATTTTAGAAAATGAGAAGTTGAAAGAGGAAAACAAATTTTTTGGAAAGAGAAGCGCCGACAAGCCCGAGAGTTCTAGAAATTGTACTTCTTGCATGCATCTCAAAAATGAAGTAGAAAGGCTTAAGGGCACCTTAGATAAGTTTAACTCTTCTCATAAAAACTTGAATGAAGTGCTTGTTAATTTGAAGTCGACCAAGCATGGCATAGGTTTTAGAAACGAGCCTAAAGAGAAAGTTGAAGCCAACCCCCAACCACCTAAGGCTCAACCTAGGATAAATAAAGCAAATGTTCATCCTAGATACAACAAACCTAGAAATGGCTTTCATCAATCGCAACCTAGAAATAATCATGCTAGAAATAATGCACATTCTAGGCCAAACACTAGAAGGAATTCTGAACCTTTTGGAACACCTAGAAATGACTTCCAACTTAGAAACAACTATTCTAGAAATGATGCATATCCTAGAACAAATGGTAGGAGAAATGATTTTCATGATTTGCGCAATAGTTATATTGTCAAGAATAGAGTAAATGAATTTCGTCCGTCCAATTACTATCAACCTAGAAGGATGCACAATCCTAACGTGACTTGTCATTATTGTAGACGAATTGGGCATATTGCTCCTGCTTGTTTTACACGACATAGACATAACTCTCAATCACATCACTATGATTTGCCTAACCCCCAAGGACCCAAAATGGCATGGGTACCTAAAACTCATTAATCTGTTTTGTAGGTATGTTTGAAGGGATCAAGTGTACTATGGTACCTTGATAGTGGATGCTCCAAGCACATGACGGGAGACGAATCCAAATTCCTTCAACTAGAACACAAGGAAGGGGGAAGTGTTATTTTTGGTGATAACAACAAAGGAAAGATTATCGGCATCGGATCGGTCGGTAAGGATGAAATTTCTTCCATTAAGCATATATTACTTGTGAAAGGTTTAAAACATAATCTCTTGAGCATAAGTCAATTATGTGACAAGGGAAATCTTGTTTTATTTGATTCGGATGAATGCTTAGTTTTAGACGTAGCGATTTTAAAATTATCCTTCGTGGTTTTAGAATGGATAACATTTATATGGTTGATCTTGCAAATTCTTCATCCGAATATGTGAATTGTTTAATGAGCAAAGAGGATGATTCTTGGTTATGGCATCGTAGAGTAGCTCACATCAACATGCATCTTTTGAACAAATTGGTTTCACAAAAATTAGTTGTTGGTCTTCCAAATTTGAAATTTGAAAATGACTCTATTGTGATTCTTGTCAAAAAGGGAAGCAAACAAAAGCATCCTTTAAATCGAAAAATATTGTTTCAACTACTAGACCATTGCAATTGCTTCACATGGATTTGTTTGGACCATCTCGCATTGAAAGTCTTGGTAGAAATCATTATGCTTTTGTTATTGTTGATGATTATTCCAGATTTACTTGGACTTTATTTCTTGCCCATAAAAGTGATGCTTTTCAGAATTTTAAATATTTTCTTAAACGTGTTCAAAACGAAAAGGGAACAACCGTCACTTCAATTAGAAGTGATAATGGGGGAGAGTTTGATCACAATCTCTTTGCGTACTTTTGTGACGAACTCGGTGTCGAGCATACCTTTTCCGCTTCACGAACACCACAACAAAATGGGGTGGTGGAAAGGAAAAATAGGTGTCTCGAAGAGATGGCTAGAACCATGCTCGAAGAGGCTAAGATTCCCAAACATTTTTGGGCGGATGCCGTGAGTACCACATGCTACGTTTTAAATAGAGTAGTCATAAGGCCAATACTCATGAAAACCCCTTATGAACTCTACAAGGGAAGGAAACCAAATATCTCCCATTTTAGAGTATTCGGTTGTAAAGTTTTTATTCATAACAATGGAAAAGATCAATTGGGAAAATTTGATGCCAAATCCGATGAAGGAATTTTTATTGGGTATTCTTCACGTAGCAAAGCATATAGGGTATTTAATAATAGAACCCGAACTGTGGAGGAATCCCCCCATATTCTGTTTTCCGAAAATAATGTTCGCTTGGCGAGAAAGGATTCTTGTTATGATCTTGCAGGTATTTTAAATAGTTTAAAAGACAAAGTACAAGAGGAAACTCCTAAGGAAATTCAAGATGAAATCTTGGAACAATCAACGGAGGAAACGCCACAATTGGAGAAAGGAACGAAAATGCCTAGCGAGTGGAGGACAATCAAAGATCACCCTCTCGAACAGGTAATTGGCAACGTCGGAGAAAAGGTATGTACCCGAAACTCCCTTAAGAACACCTTAGGACATACTGCTTTTGTTTCTCAAATTGAACCAACAACCATCTCCGAAGCAATTGGGGATGAATTTTGGACCTTGGCAATGCCAGAGGAGCTTAACCAATTCAAACGGAATGACGTTTGGGATTTGGTGCCAAGACCCAAAAATCATACCATAATTGGTACGAAATGGGTTTTTCGAAACGAACTAGATGAAAATGGTGTAATCACTAGAAACAAAGCTAGGCTTGTAGCAAAAGGCTATAATCAAGAAGAAGGTTTTGACTATGAAGAAACATATGCTCCCGTAGCTAGATTAGAAGCTATTCGTTTATTGCCTGCTTTTGCCTCTTCTATGAATTTCAATTTATATCAAATGGATGTGAAAAGTGCTTTTCTAAATGGTGTTATTCAAGAAGAAGTTTATGTTGAACAACCCCCCGGTTTTGAAGATTTTAAATCTCCCGATCATGTTTTCAAACTCAAAAAGGCTCTTTATGGTAACAAGCTCCCCGAGCTTGGTATGAAAGACTAAGTAAATTTCTATTGGAAAATGATTTCATTAGGGGGAAAGTTGACACCACTCTTTTTGTTAAGCATAAAAACAATGATATTTTATTAGTTCAAATCTATGTGGATGATATTATATTTGGTGCTACTAACAATGTTTTGTGCAAGGAATTTTCCGATTTAATGACAAGCGAATTTGAGATGTCTATGATGGGTGAGTTAACATTCTTTTTGGGATTACAAGTAAAGCAAATGAAAGAAGGTACGTTCATTTGCCAAGCGAAATATTGCAAAGAATTGCTGAAACGATTTGAAATGACCAATGCAAAAGCAATGCCAACCCCCATGAGCACATCTGATCATCTAGACAAAGATGAGAAAGGTAAGGAAGTTGACATCAAAAAGTATCGAGGTATGATTGGCTCTCTCCTTTATCTTACTACTAGTCGTCCGGACATCATGTTTAGCGTGTGCTTATGCGCTCGTTATCAATCGTGTCTGAAGGAGTCTCACCTAACTGCGGTGAAACGGATATTGAAGTATCTTGTTGGTACTGTAAATGTGGGTCTATGGTACCCCGAAGGTTCTTCATGCCAACTTGTTGGCTATTCCGATTCTGATTTTGCTGGATGCAAATTGGACCGCAAGAGCACTAGTGGCACTTGCCATTTGCTCGGTAGCTCTCTCGTTTCTTGGTTTAGCAAGAAACAAGTAAGTGTTGCGTTGTCCACAACCGAGGCTGAATATGTAGCCGCGGGGAGTTGTTGCGCTCAAATCCTTTGGATGAAACAACAACTCTTGGACTATGGCCTAAGTCTTGATCATATCCCTCTTAGATGTGATAATACTAGTGCCATATGCTTGACGAAGAACCCCGTTCTTCATTCGCGAATAAAACACATTGAAATTAGACATCATTTTATAAGAGATCACGTTCTCAAGGGCGATGTCGAAATTGAATTTGTTGAAACCAAAGATCAATTGGCCGACATCTTTACAAAGCCCTTAGAGAAAGAGTCCTTCTTCCGAATTCGTAGTGAACTCGGGATCCTTGACTCCACGTTGATATAAGTCATGCATTGCATTTTCCCTTTCACACGTTTTCTAACTTGAGCGTCGGAGACGTCTAACGTATTTTTGCAGGTATCGCCCTAAAGGCAGGGGGAATTATAAAGCTTGACGCACAGAAATCGATAATCGATAATCCAGTATCAATAATCGATTGTCTTGACATTATTTGCGTTATTATGTCTGAAATTGCAGATTTAATAAATAAACAAGTTTTTTTTATTATTCTATATTTCTTTTTGCTAATGGCAAAAGGGGGAAGATAAAGGGTATGCACTCTCAATACTTATCGGCATAAATTGAGGGGGAATTCATATATTGAGGGGGAACAAATTGCATATCTATATACTTGTTGCATATCTTTACTTGTCTTGAATCGACATTATGAATTGCCTAATATGCATATCCAGCTTAAAGTTTGCCATTATCAAAAAGGGGGAAATTGTTGGAAACACGTTCTCAAGGCATTATACTAAACGTGTGTTCATATTTGTAGGTTTTGATGAATGACAAACTATGCGCAAATTGACATATGACGAGGTCCAAGCACAAGCGCAAAATTGATATATAACGAGATTCAAGCACAAGACAAAGATCGAGATTAAGTTTTATATGAGTCGGTATTTAATTGTGATCTTGATCCGACAACTTAAACTCAAGACTTGGCTTCTCTCGTAAAAATAACAAATCATGCATATTTAATTTAGAGCTAATGATTTTAAATAATGCATATTTACTTTAGTCAAAATATTTTTTAAACATGCCTCTAAAATCTGGACTAAGATAATCGATTATGTACTTATGATAATCGATTATGTTTAAGTCAGCTGCTTGACAATCGATTGTGAACCTTATGACAATCGATTGTGATGAGGCAGTGTCCATCAAAGTTTTTCAAAGCTCAAAATAATCGATTGTGAAGCTAATGACAATCGATTGTGAAGAGACAGTGTCCATCAGATTTTTTAAAGTCACAAAATAATCGATTGTGAACTTATGACAATCGATTGTGTTGAGGCAGTGTCTTCCAGACTTTTTCAAAGTTATTAAATAATCGATTGTGAACCTATAACAATCGATTGTCAAGAGGCAGTGTCTAAATTGATTTTTCAAGACTGATATATAATCGATTGTTAACTTAGTATAATCGATTGTATAACTGACCGTTGCCAAAATGTTTTCAAATACCGTCAGGTAATCGATTATTGATTTCTTATAATCAATTGTTTTAATTAAAATCTGGAAAGGATTCTTTGAACGTTGCTGAGTAATCGATTATTGATTTCTTATAATCGATTGTTTTAATTAAAATCTGGAAAGGATTTTTTGAACGTTGCTGAGTAATCGATTGTAGATTTCTGACAATCGATTGTTTTACGTAAAATCTGGAAATGATTTTTTGAACGCTGCCAGTAATCGATTATTGATCTTAGATAATCGATTGTTATGCGTAAAATCTGGGATTGATTTTTGGAAGAACTGGCAAACAATCGATTGTGGTAATTTGACAATCGATTGTCACAGAGTAAAATCAGCAACTCTTAATTGGCAATTAGGCAACGGTAATACCAAGTTTTTCAACTATAAATATAGCTTCAAATCAGTCTTTTAAAAACAACAACACACAATAACTGATCATACAATTGCTAAAGCTTGCATACTTTATTGCTTATCATTTTATATTCATTACATAAGCTTTTGAGAGCCAAATTCTTGTCGAAAGTTGTTGCGATCTTGAGCGTATTCTTTTTACTCATATCTACTCTTAAAGGAGTGTCTTGTTTGAGTGCTAAGTATTTTTGTACACTTGAAGGGAAGTGTTAGTCCCTTGTGTTGTAAGAAGGAACTTGTGTTTCCTTGGTTGAAGTCTTGGAGTGTTGTATCTCCGAGCAAAGGTTGTTGAGGCTTGTGTCCTCAAGTTGTAACGGTTTGTTGAGCACCCGTAAGCTTAACAAGTTAGTGGAAATCTCGAGAGAGTCTCACGGGGACTGGACTAGCCACGGGTTATGGTGAACCAGGATACATCGGTGCGTTTGTTCTAATTTATTTACTTATCGCACTTATTTATTTCCTGCAATTTTTAAATTCCGCAAGTTTACGCTAATTTTTATTATAACGCCATTCACCCCCCCCCCCCCCTCTAGCGTTAAGCGAATTATCTAACAGGATCACACTAGCTATATTTATGATGTATCGTTTTGTACTACACCAATGTGAGAGTTTCGAATCATAAGTGGATCCAGGATTTTAGGTTTGTGGGTGCTTCATTTTTTTTTAGGGATTTTTACATATATATACCATATAGCAAACCTTATTACCTCCCATGTTTAAGGTTTGCGTTTATTATATTTAAGCATACCAAATTTCAATTTATGTACCATAATTCAAATTAAGGGTATAATTATTGCTTCATTTATTCTAGGCATGATTTTAGGAGCATATATTCCTTTTTTCTTTTTTTTCCTCTTCTCTTTCCTAGTGTTCTGTTTGGTTGCATATCTTTCACCAAAGTCATAGCTTCTTCTTTTTTTCTACGAATTTTTGCACTGACACAATCAAAGCTCACCTTCAACAAACAATAGACAGAGAAGTCCCATGACGAAACCAAAGTCTTAAGTTCCATGGCCACCCCACCAATACATACATAGTCTTTCAGAATTATAAATAATAATTGTAATGTAAACAAAAGCTTCCAATCTTAAAATGCAAACGAAACTATTTGTTTACTCTTGGATCTAGAGACTGTGAGTAGGAAAGGATTATCATATTACAATTGGAATATCCGATTGTCGATATTGTTTTCACATACACTAAATAAACCAACATACAGTAACAGCAGTCTCACCAATTGTTATTATAGAAATCAAATTGAAGGCGCTGTAGAAACTCATACACTTCAAACTCATACAAACTTCTTCAAGTATTGTATTTAAAGAAGTTTTTTCAAAATTGAAATTTTGAATATTAAGAATTGATTAAATTTGGTATGCTTAAATTTTTTTGACACACGATTGTAGTTTAATTGTAGTATAAATATAACAATACAATTTAACTACAATTTACAATTTATCTATAAATTATCTATATTTTATCTACAATTCTACAATTTAACTACATTTTAACTACAAATTCTGGAAAAATATGTCTTCTTCTTTTTCGACGAGTGTCAATCTGAAATTCAGTCAAAACCAAGTCTAATATCCACCAAAACCTTTCAAAATTGAGATATAAACTTCTAAACATATTTCAAATTATTTACAACAACACCAAATCCAAGGGATTTTCAATTGTAGCATAATTGGCATTTTCGACATAATTGTAGAAGACTTGTAGAAGTTTTAGTCTTCCCAATCTATAATTTAACTACAACTTATCTACAATTTATCTATATTTTATTTACAATTTATCTACAATTCTACAATTCTACAATTTAACTACAATTTCTGGAAAAATATGTCTTCTTCGTCTTCGACGAGTTTCAATCTGAAAATCAGTCAAAACCAAGTCTAATCTTCACCAAAACCCCTCAAAATTGAGATATAAACTCCTAAACATATTTTGAATTATTTACAACAACACCCAATCCAAACAAATAATGATTTTTGAAAATTCAAATTTGAATTCAAAGCTTTCAAGCTTTTTAATGGCTATCAATGGTGGAAAATATATGGAGAAGGAGAGAATTACGCTGCAATAGATTTTCTTCCATTTTAAATTTCGAAATTAATGGTGATAGAATCACCATTAAATGTGATTCCTATAAATTTGGAGCCTTTTTAGGGTAGAATTTATTTTTGGTTTGGTACATATTTTGTAGCAAAACAATGGACTAGGCGGGTAAATACAATATTATGAATATTTTTGGTAATAAGGTTTGCTATATGGTATATATATGTAAAAATTCCTTTTTTTTTACCTAATAATCATATAGTATAAGTGCATAACTATTGAACATGGCGGTGAAAAAGCAGTGAAATATTTTGATGAATTTTGCCACTCTAGAGGAACAATTCATTTTTAGAAGGGGCCGAACTTTAGAGATTTTTTCTTTCTTTTTTGTTTTTTCTATAGAGAATTATTAGGTAAAATAGAAAAGGAAAGTTAATAAAAAATCTAAAATACACGATGTCTTGACTCATTAGAGTTTAATGAAGAGAGAAATGCTCATACGTTCCAAATGTTTCCTATGTGGTAAGGCCAATGAAACAAACAATAATCTCTTCCTTTATTGTCAGGTCAGCTGTTCATGAGTATGAAAGGTCTAAGTTAGGCAATGCCAAGAGATACCATGGAGCTTTTGTTGGTGTAGGACAACTTAATAGCTGGAACAAGTCAGAAGATGTGGTGGAGCATCATTCATGCATGTATTTGGTGGACAATTTGGTTGGAAAAGAACTCCAGATGTTTTGAAGATTTAGCCAACCCTGGAGATCAAAATGAAATGCATATTTTTGTTTCACTTTTGGTGTAAATAAGTTTTAGTGCAAGATGTAGAGTCCCTAGTTGATCTCATTAGGTCCTTGTAACTGACACAAGTCTTGCCTTATTTTTATCTTTCTGGAAATCTTGTAACTAGGGTATGTTTCCGTAGCACTATCTTTGTGCTAAGTTCAATTTTTAATGAAATATGTTACCATTTCAAAAAAAAAAGGTAAAAAAGTTTCAGGAAAATTTACTCTAAAAAAATATAGTAATACAACAACAATCCAAGTGTATCCCACAAATAGCTAGGGGGTCTGAGGAGGGTATTATGTATGCAATCTTACCCCTATCTTATGCAGATGGTGAAACTGTTTTCGATAGACAAAAAAAAGTAATATTGGATCAAAAAGTGGCTACTGAATAAAATAAAAAGAACATCTAAAAAGAAAAAATAAATAAATATGGGCCCTGATATGAATGGGATTTGAACTCTACCCCCTCACTTCATTAAAGCATCTAACATCCTTCCTTAACCAAAGCACCCATCAAGCTTATTGTTTTTTGGGTGCTTATTGACTTGTCGTGTGAAATTCCTGAAATGTTCTATATTATATATCCTATATTAAGGTTAATGGTTGTTGAAGCATTCAAATTTTGTATATAAATCCGCTATTATTTTGGATCGGAGTCGGATCAAAGAATTAAGAATTGAGATTTTAGCTACGCGTAAATATATAGAATTTTTTTGCTCCGTAGAGAGTGAATTTTCAATTGTGAACCACACTCATAAATATATGATACTGCACTTATTAATTTTATAAAATAAATTGATTAAAAAGAAGGTATCTTGTCACATTTGGACCTTTTATTTAATTTCTTCAATTCGATGCCCACTACATAAACAGGGGTGCTTTCCCTACTATGGATAGTAGAAGGTTTCTATGCGTAAATAGTCATATCACCAAAAGATTTTCCGTTAGCTTTCGCATTGCTAAGAATACAGGTTTTCGAGGACATGACCCTTAATAGGGGAGTCTGGAGGTCTAGAATCAGTGTTGTAGGCTAGGGGCTCATGGAGTGCTTCGTACGCCTCTCCCGGGGTTGGGTGTGGGACAGCAGGGTTATTCCATAGATGATTTGTGTTTTAGCTTATGTCCCCCTTATGGTTGTTAGTATGGTAGTTACTGTTTGTTATTATTGCATGCGATTGTATTTATGTTTCTTATGTTTACATAATTATTTACGTTATTTCTGCGGGATTTACTAATGCTTTATTGTTTTGTTTTGTTTTGTTTTTGTTTCTAATTTTGTCTTTGTTTTTGTTTTAATGCTGCTTTCCATTTTATCCTATGCGCCGAGGGTCGACTGGAAACAGCCTCTCTGCCCTTTCGGGTAGGGGTAAGGCTCGTCTATATATTATCCTCCCTAGACCCCACCTGATGGGAATAGACTGGATAGTTGTTGTTGTTGTTGTTGTTGTTGTTTCTGCATTGCAATTCTCCTTCAAGTTGCTATTTCTATGTACTTAAATTCTGTATCATGTATTCATTTTATTTACTATGAACATGAGATGTTGCAACTGGGCTTAAATTTTGTACAAGTGAGTTTTGAGTTTTGACTACATCCTTTTTCTTTTTCTTAAATTATTATAACCCTGACCTAAAAATAGCTTCATTTTGAGGCAGCTTTCTTTATTTTAATGATTGCGTTCAAACTTGGTGACTTCCTCCTCATTCAGAATAGACGGATTTTAGTGTATTACACTTTTTATTATTGCCATGAAATGATTGTCACGTCAAGTGAGGTGCATCAAGAACGAGGATGACAAAGTTTTAATGGATACGGCTTAAATTAAGCAGAAACGATATATTTACTTTCACAAACTTCTGAATAAGGAGGGGAATAAAGAAATTGTGTTGTGTGATTTAGAGCACTTCGAGAGTCGCCGTGATTTTGGATATAGTAGGCGTGTTAAGGTCGAAGAGGTTGTGGGGACTATGTGTAAGACCAGCAGGGGTAGAGCGACTGGGCCAGATGAAATTTCGATTGAATTTTGGAAGTACGTGGGTAGAGAGGGCGTAGAGTGGTTGCCGAGATTGTTTAACGTTATTTTTAGGACGAAGAAGATTCCCGAGGAATAGAGATGGAATACGATGATTCCATTGTACAAGAACAAAGTGATATAAAAAATTGCAACAACTATAGGGGTATTAATTTACTTAGTCATACTATAAAAGTGTGGGGAGGGCGGTGGAAGCGAGGGTGAGGAAGTCAATGTCTATATCAGAGAATCAATTCGGGTTCATGCCTGGCCGTTCAACTACGGAAGCTATCTATCTCATCATGATGTTGGTGGAATAGTATAGGGATAAGAAGAAAGATTTGCACATAGTGTTTATTGACCTAGAGAAAGTATACGACAAGGTCCCGATAGAGGTTCTTTGGAGGTGTTTGATGGCTAAATGTGTTCCGATAGCATGCATTGGGGTGATTAAGAACATGTATGATGGATCTAAGACTAAGGTTGGGACAATGAGAGGCGACTTGGAGCATTTTTCGATAATTATGGGGTGCACTAAGGATCAACGCTTAGTCCTTTCCTATTTACCTTGGTGATGGACGCGCTAAAGCACCATATTCAGAGAGATGTGCATGGTGTATGTTATTTACTGATGATATAGTCCTAATTGATGAGACGTGAGGCGGTGTCGGCGAGATGCTATATGTTTGGAGACAGACATTGGAGTCTAAAGGTTTCAAGTTGAGCCTGACTAAGAAAAAAATACTTAGAGTGCAAGTTCAGTGACGTAACGGAGGAAGTGGACAGTGATATGAGGCTTGATTCACAAGTCATCCCCAAAAAAGACAGTTTTAAGTATCTTGGGTCTATTATCTGGGAGAATAAGGAGATTGATGAGGATATCACATACCGTATATGGGCGAAATGGATGAATTGAAGGGTAGAATCTGACGTCTTGTGTGACTAAAAGGTGCCACCAGAACTTAAAGGAAAGTTTTATAGAGTGGTGGTTAGACCGGCTACGTTATGGGGCAGAATATTGGCCAATCAAGAACTCTTATTTCTAAAAAATGAAAGTAACATAAATCAAAACGTTGAGGTGTATGTGTAGACATACTAGATTGGATAAGACTAGGAGTGAGGATATTCTGGCTAAGGAGGTGGCGCACATAGATGATAAAATGCGGGAAGCGAGACTTAGATGGTTCAGACACGTGCGAAGGAGAAGCTTTGATGCCTCGGTTAAGAGGTGCGAGCGGTTGGCTTTATCAGGTGAGAGAAGAGGTAGATGGAGGCCTAAGAAATATTTGGGGAGGGGTGATCAGGCTGGATATGGCACGACTCCAACTCACTGAGGTCATGACCTTAGATAGGAAGGCTTGGAGAGCGAGCAATAGGGTCGTAGATTAGTATGTTAGTAGGTAGTTGAGCGTTTTTCTTCCCCGTTGAGGGTGTTAGGCTAGTTTGTAGTGTTTTGCTTTAGATTGTTAGTGGTACTTGTTGTGTTTGTATTGTTTATTCTCCGATTGCCTAGTACCTTTTCATTATTCCGATTATTGATATTGCTTTTTCTATTTATTTTTCTAATTCTTAAGTTGTTGGCACTGTCTTCTTCAAATATGTGGTTGTTATTGTTCCATTGCCTCTTTTTATTTTCTTGTGCTGAAGGTCTTTCGGAAACAGCCTCCCTACCTTCCGAGGCAGGGATAAGATCTACGTACATACTATCCTCCACAGACCATACAATATATTATCATTTTGATATGAGAAATTTGAAATTTATAGTTAATATATATTTTATTTACTTCAAAATCAAATTGACCTTCGATACCTCTTCCACCAAAATTGACATCGATAAGCGAATTAATATGATTAAAGTTAGTTTAAGCGAATTTTATAATGTGACAACAGATTAGTTATTATTTTACTCAAATTATAGATTTATGTGTAATTATTTAATAAGCGATTTTATTGTCCAAATACCTTTTTACAGCGGCGGTGCATAGAACTTAAGCTAAAAAATACATTTCATACATGTTGGTTATTTATTAAGTTTAAATTTTACATATTGGTAGTGTAAAAAAGTCTTTATACAATCATATCACTCATAAAGTAATTACAACTAATCTTTGTGATAAATAAATATTAAAATTGGTAATATAATTGTGGTGAAGTGGTAATCACTTTTTCATCCTTAATCAGGGGTCTCGGAGTCTCGGAGTATGGAGTCATCTTTGTTAGAGAGAGCTTTACCCTTAATGTGGACTTTCCAACGTGAATCCGAATTTAGTGGGGCCGCAATATGGATACCGGACACCAGGTGAAAACCAAAAAAATAAGAAAAAATCTCACTTTATAGACATTAAACCCAAACTATTTATCCTTTAAAAATTTACTTTTCCTACATATAAAGTCTAAACTATTTACTCTCCTACCCAATCCCTTTTCCCTTTTCAGTTTCTCTAAACAAGCAAAGTCTCATTCCCTAAACATTCTTTTCCCCTTTCAAAAAATACCCCATAGCTTAGTCTTTTTAGTGGATGATGAACATTCAGTACAAACCCATGCATTTACCTTTTTTTATATATATAGAATTTTCTATATAAATTATAAAAGAAGTTTACATATTATTTTATATGGGTTTCACTCCAAAATCCTCTTTCTATATTTATATATTCTTTTTTGTATATTCTTTTATATTTTGTGAACTCATGTGTTGTTGTGGTTATGTATTAAGTTTTCCAGATCTAATTTTCGTATGTGTTTGGAGATCCACCATTGTTGAGCTTGAAGCTCCTGAATTTGATATTTATTTTAAAGATTTATTGTTTGATTCAATGTGAGTGTTATAATATATTGTTTATAGTACATTCAAGTAACCTTCCCGAATCTAAATTATTATGTATATTTGAATATCCACAATTGTTAGGCTTCAAACTCTTTAAATTTTTTATTTTGAGATTTCTCGTTTGATTCAAAGTGGGTATTATTAAATATGCTTATAGTACCTTCTGGAAGTTTATACTAAAATTTGATCGCATTTGGAGCTGATTTGAGGTGATTGAGATCGAATATTTCTGCTGAAAATCGAAGAAGAATACCGTTACCCAATAATATAGCACTACGGTAAATAATATATTGTATGAGTATATAGCTATATTACAACAACATATTATTATAACATATAATATACTTCAACGGTGTATTACCTAATAGTATACCTCCAGGGTATATAATATTCTATAAGAGTATATAACTATACTTCAACAATATACTGTAACAGTATACTATAACAATATGTTGTAATAATATATAATAATCATAATAGTATGCTTCGACTGTTGAATCATCTAGGAGCTAAATATATGGTTATAGTAATATTATACTGTTATAGTATACAATATAATATAACAATATACCTTAATAAATAAGTTATTTTTTATTGTTTTAATTTTTTCAATTAGATACACGCAAATGTTTTCTTAAATGAATTTTTTATGGAGTTTCATGAAAATAATATTCATTGTATAAGAAGTAGTTGTCAGAAGACATAATAATATGAAAAAAAATTCAATGAAATTAGAAAATGAACACAAAATTAAAGAAATAAACAAAAAGAAACAAAAACAAAAATAAAAAAATAAAAAGAAACGAGCCAAGTTGACTATAAAACTAGATAATTGAATAAAGAAAATAAAAAATAATATGATTCTGGAAAGAATGTATGAACAGAAGAAATAAAAAAATAAAAAAGAGAAAAAAAGGAGAAAAAAAAGGAAAAAATCAGAGAAACAAAAAGAATATGAGAAAAAAAAAATTACCCACAAGGGCCGAAAAGGGTAGAAAAGTTAATTAGTTTGGTGGGTAGAAAAACTAAAAGGTAGGTAAAGGTAGTTAGTTTAATTTTTGTGGGTAAAACTATAAAACACCCAAAAATAATTGATAACGTGATAAAAATACTGATTAGCCTAGTATCACAACTTAAACTACAATGTTAGCATTATAATATATAAACATATTCTAAATCCTTAAAAAAAACCTTAAATCCTATTGTATTTTCATTTATCTAATTATCTCTCCATGATCCGGAAAAGAAAAGAAAAAATTCTCCCCATGATCCAACCGTTGGGGTTGCCACCAATGGCCCAAAAAAGTGACCGTTGCAACTCATTAGTTTAAATATCTCCCTCTATTTCGGACATCATAACTTATCACAATCTTCTTGCGCTCTAACTGCAATTTGCTCAAAGCTCTCTAATTTATTTATTTGCTCACAGATCATTCTGAAATCTTTCTTTATTTTTCTTATTGCTAGTGTTTTTTCAATCACTCTTTCAATTAGTTTCATTTTCTATTAAATGGCAGAAACAAAGGAATGCCATGTTATTGTCGAAATCCCAGTAGACGAAGAGCATCAAAATAAACTTGTATGTGCGATTCAGCATCACCCATTAATGGAAATCTCACAAAGCCCAGGTCATCTCTTACTTCTCAAGCTCTGGCAAAGAGAAGAGGATCTCTCCGGCCGCATAATTGCGGCCAAAGAGACCCGAATGGACAGCATTCGAAGAGAAATATTTCAACTTTGTTGTTTCTTCTTTATATTTCATGCACTTTTCTTTACAATTTTATTCACATCTATTTCAGAAGACAACCAACATAATAATGTCGCGTGCCACAAATGGTGGATACCATCAGTGGTATCAGTTTGCACATCGTTTTTTATAGTATTTTTGGTACAGTTGAAACTTTACAGGTTTTGGAAAGTGTCGAAACAGTTGCAAAGGGAGAGAGGGGATGGTAGAGCATTGACGAGGTGCATTCAAGAATTGAGAAGGAAAGGGGAGAGTTTTGATCTGTCAAAAGAACCACAGATTGGGAAGAAAATGAAGAGCTCAAGTGTGGAGATCAAATGGAAGCCTTTAACTTGGTTATCTCAATATGCAGTAACCATTTGTCTTATTTGTTTCACAGGATTGGTGTTCCCAGCTTCCAGGCTCGTCCTCTGCGCTTAAATCAGCTATTTGGAATCTAGAAAAGTTGCTCTTTGCTCGGGCAGAAATGGTAAATAATTTATTCTTTTCATTAACTTTTGGTTGGAATAAGTCACCTACCTTCATATTTCAGCTAATTTTCCTCCAGTTTTATGATTTAGAGACCAAAGCAGATCCCCTATAGTTTCATAGTATGTGTCCGGCTCATGAGAGGCGGATCCAAGATTCATGAAATTTAATATAAATTTATAACTGCTTATAAAGATTGATATGGGGGCTAGGCTAATATTTGACTATTTGTTGAAGACATTTTGCCGGCGTGCGTCCGCCTCTGCTGCTCATAGCAAATTGTGATATCTATTTCGTTCTTACCTTTGTTTGTTTCTGTTTTTTTTTTTCCAGAGGGGATAGATACCTAGCAAGTTGAGATGTCCCATCTGTTGGACACAGAGTCGACTGGGTCGAAAAAGAATCCGAAAGAATTACATGGCAAGAATTGATTGGCCGTCTTCGCCTGTAGATGGAGATGTGATATATTAGGGAAGGTTTCTTAATTTCTTAATACAAGGAAGGTGGTAGCAGCGGTCAAAAGTGTTGATGTCCATCTCATTGAATAACTAATAAAAGTTTCTTTAGTTTTGTATTCAACCTTGTTGACTTGGTTTGGTTAGGTAGCCAACTTTGTTGAATTAGTTTGGTTTGGTAGCCAATCTTGTTGAATTTCTTTGGGTTGGTAGCCAACTTTGTTGAATTGTGAAAAGTGTATGTAAATTGTCAAATATTGTACGCTTTAGAGAGTGAAGCTTTGGCTATAAAAGGAGAGCTTCAACTCTCATTTCAACACACTAACAAAGAGAGAAAGAAAAAGAGTGAGGTTTCACAGGCAAGGTATAAGAAAATAGTCTGTGAGAAAAATAGAGAATGAGCGATGTTGAGTAAGGTGGGAATATCAAAAGAGTGTTATTTCTTTTGAGTGTTGTAGTTGTCTTTGGAGTATTTTACTCGGAACTACAAAGTGTAAAATTTCTTACTATAGTGATATCAGTTGCTTCTTTCTAGGCCGTGGTTTTTTCCCTTATTCTTGTTAATTACCGTATCTCGATGCTATATTATTATTCCGCTTTTATTACCGTGAATATTATTTTGGTATGGGGTTTATTCCCAACAACTGGTATCAGAGCACAGATTCTGCTCGTTCACTGAAATACTATTCACTGAAAATACTATTCACTGAAATACTATTCACTAAAATGTCCGGTAGCTAAATTCAAGGGAGATAACGATTTCTCAACATGGCAAAGAAGGATGATGGATCTGCTCATCCAACAAGGATTACACAAGGTACTAGTTGTTGATGCCAAAAAGCCTGATACCATGAAAGTTGAGGATTGGGCTGACTTGGATGAAAGAGCTGCTAGTGCAATCAGGTTGCACTTATTGGATGATGTGGTAAATAACATCATTGATGAAGACATTGCACGTGGAATTTGGACAAAGTTGGAAAGCCCATACATGTCCAAAATGTTGACAAATAAATTGTACCTGAAGAAGTTATACGTCCTACACATGCGTGAATGTATGAATTTTTTGTCACATTTAAATGTGTTTAACGGACTAATCACACAGATTGCCAACCTCGGAGTGAAAATCGAGGAGGAAGATAAAGTCATCTTGCTATTGAACTCGTTGCCATCTTCGTACGATAATTTGACAACAACCATCATGTACGGTAAGACTACTATTGAGTTGAAAGATGTCACATCGGCTCTTTTACTCAATGACAAGATGAGAAAGAAGCCTGAAAATCAAGGACAAACTCTTATCATAGAAGGTAGAGGCTAGAGTATTCAAAGGAGTTCGAGCAACTATGGTAGATCGAGAGCTCGTGGAAAGTCAAAGAATCTATCCAAATCAAAAGCCAGAAATTGCTACAACTGTGATCAACCAGGTCACTTCAAAAGAGATTGCCAAAATCCAAGGAAGGGCAAAGGTGAAACTAGTGGCCAGAAGAATGACGACAACACAGCCGCCATGGTGCAAAACAATGATAATGTTGTCCTCTTTATAAATGAGGAAGAGGAATGCATGCACCTGTCAGGTCCAGAGTCGGAATGGGTGGTTGACACCGCGGCATCTTACCATGCCACACCGGTAAGAGATCTTTTTTGCAGATATGTAGCAGGTGGTTTCGGCACAGTGAGAATGGGTAACACGAGTTACTCAAAGATTGCGGGGATTAGTGACATTTGTATCAAGACAAATGTCGGATGCACATTGGTTCTAAAGGATGTGCGCCATGTACCTGATTTGCGGATGAACTTGATCTCGGGGATTGCTTTGGACCGAGATGGATACGAGAACTATTTTGCAAATCAAAAGTGGAGACTCACCAAGGGATCATTGGTGATTGCAAAGGTAGTTGCTCGTGGCACGTTGTACAGGACAAATGCAGAAATATGCCAAGGTGAATTGAATGTGGCACAAGATGAGATTTCTCCAGATTTGTGGCATAAAAGAATGGGTCATATGAGCGAGAAGGGATTGCAGATTCTTGCCAAGAAATCACTTATTTCTTATGCCAAAGGTACAACAATAAAACCCTGTGACTATTGTTTATTTGGTAAGTAGCATAGAGTCTCATTTCAGACATCGTCTGAAAGAAAATTGAATATACTTGATTTAGTATATTCTGATGTTTGTGGCCCAATGGAAATTGAATCAATGGACGGTAACAATAATTTCTTACTTTTATTGATGATGCTTCACAAAAATTGTGGGTTTATATTTTGAAAACCAAAGATCAGGTGTTTCAAGTTTTCCAGAAGTTTCATGCTCTAGTAGAAAGGGAGACAGGTCAAAAGCTAAAGCGTCTCCAAAGTGACAATGGAGGTGAGTACACTTCAAGGGAATTTGAAGAGTACTGTTCAAGTCATGGGATAAGATATGAAAAGACAGTTCCTGGAACCCCACAGCACAATGGTATAGTAGAGAGGATGAACCCCACCATTGTGAGAAGGTGAGAAGCATGCTCAGAATGGCTAAACTACCTAAGTCATTCTGGGGTAAAGCAGTTCAAACAACATGTTACCTGATCAATAGGAGTCCATCAGTTCCATTGGCGTTTGACATCCCAGAGAGAGTTTGGACCAATAAGGAGGTGTCCTACTCGCATCTAAAGATGTTCGGTTGCAGAGCTTTTGCACATGTACCGAAAAGGCAGAGAACAAAGTTGGATGATAAATCTATTCCCTGCATATTTATCGAATACAGAGATGAAGAGTTCGGGTACAGATTGTGGGATCCTACAAAGAAAAAGGTCATCAGAAGCGGAGATGTAGTCTTCAGAGAAAGTGAAGTTGGAACTGCTGCTGATATGTTAGAAAAGGCGAATAATGGTATAATTCCTAACCTTGTTACTATTCCTTCTATTGCTAACAATCCCACAAGTGCAGAAAGTACGACCAACGAGGTTGCCGAGCAGGGGGAGCAACCTGGTGAGGTTATTGAGAAGGGGAGCAACTTGATGAAGGTGTCGAGGAAGTGGAGCACCCCACTCAGGAAGAAGAACAACCTCAACCTCTGAGGAGATCAGAGAGGCCAATGGTAGAGTCATGCAGGTACCCTTCCACAGAATATGTCCTCATTAGTGATGAGGAGGATCCAGAAAGTCTTAAGGAGGTGTTGTCCCATCCAGAAAAGAACCAGTGGATGAAAGTTATGCAAGAAGAGATGGAATCTCTACAGAAAAATGGCACGTACAAGCTGGTTGAACTTCCAAGGGGTAAAAGACCACTCAAATGCAAATGGGTATTTAAACTCAAGAAAGATGGAAATGGCAAGCTGGTCAGATACAAAGCTCGATTGGTGGTTAAAGGCTTCGAACAGAAGAAAGGTGTTGATTTTAACGAAATTTTCTCACCTGTTGTCAAAATGACTTCTATTTGAATAATTTTGAGCTTAGCAGCTAACCTAGATCATGAAGTGGAGCAGTTGGATGTGAAAACTGCATTTCTTCATGGAGATTTGAAAGAAGAGATTTATATGGAGCAGCCAGAAGGATTTGAAGTAGCTGGAAAGAAATATATGGTGTGCAAATTGAATAAGAGTCTTTAGGGATTAAAGCAGGCACCAAGGCAGTGGTACATGAAGTTTGACTCATTCATGAAAAGTCATACACAAAGACCTATTCTGATCCATGTGTATACTTCAAAAGATTTTCTGATAATAATTTTATTATATTGTTGTTGTATGTGGATGACACGTTAATTGTAGGAAAAGACAAGGGGTTGATAGCAAAGTTGAAGGGAGATCTGTCCAAGTCATTTGATATGAAGGACTTGGGCCCAGCACAACAAATTCTAGGGATGAAGATAGTTCGAGAGAGAACAAGTAGAAAGTTGTGGCTATATCAGGAGAAGTACATTGAACGTGTACTAGAACGCTTCATCATGAAGAATGCTAAGCAGTCAGCACACCTCTTGCTAGTCATCTAAAATTGAGCAAAAAGATGTGTACTACAACTGAGAAGGAGAAAGGGAACATGGCTAGAGTTCCTTATTCTTCAGCAGTCGGAAGCTTGATGTATGCAATGCTATGTACTAGACCTGATGTTGCTCATGCAGTTGGTGTTGTCAGCAGGTTTCTTGAAAATCCTGGAAAGGAACATTGGGAAGCATTCAAGTGGATACTCAGGTACATGAGAGGCACCACGGGAGATTGTTTGTGCTTTGGAGGATCTGATCCAATCTTGAAGGGCTATACAGATGCTGATATGGCAGGTGACATTAACAACAGAAAATCCACTACTGTGTTTACATTTTCAGGGGGAACTATATCATGGCAGTCGAAAGTTGCAGAAGTGTGTCGCACTCTCTACAACTAAAGCTGAATATATTGCCACTACTGAAGCTGGCAAAGAGTTGATATGGCTCAAACGGTTCCTTCAAGAGCTTGGATTGCATCAAAATGAGTATATCGTCTATTGTGATAGTCAAAGTGCAATAGACCTTAGCAAGAACTCTATGTACCATGCAAGGACCAAACACATTGACGTGAGATATCATCGGATCCGAGAAATGGTAGATGATGAATCTCTAAAAGTCTTGAATATTTCTACAAGTGAGAATCCCGCAGATATGCTGACGAAGGTTGTACTAAGGAACAAGTTCGAGCTATGCAAAGAACTTGTCGGCGTGCACTCAAACTAAAAGATAGTGCTACCTCCTCTAGATGAATGAGACTGGAGGGGGAGATTGATGATGTCCATCTCATTGAATAAGTATTAGACATGTGCCTAATAAAAGTTTTTTTGGTTTGGTAGCCAACCTTGTTGACTTGGTTTGGTTAAGTAGCCAACTTTGTTGAATTAGTTTGGTTTGGTAGCCAACCTTGTTGAATTTCTTTGGGTTGGTAGCCAACTTTGTTGAATTGTGAAAGGTGTATGTAAATTGTCAACTATTGTAGGCTTTAGAGAGTGAAGCTTTGGCTATAAAAGGAGAGCTTCAACTCTCATTTCAACACACCAACAAAGAGAGAAAGAAAAAGTGTGAGGTTTCACAGGCAAGGTATAAGAAAATAGTCTGTGAGAAAAATAGAGAGTGAGCGATATTGTAGTAAGGTGGGAATATCAAGAGAGGGTTATTTCTTTTGAGTGTTGTAGTGGTCTTTGGAGTATTTTACTCGGAACTACAAAGTGTAAAATTCCTTACTATAGTGATATCGGTTGCTTCTTTCTAGGCCGTGGTTTTTTCCCTTATTCAAAAGGGTTTTCCATGTACAAAATCTTGGTATCATTGTTACTCTTTTATTCTTGTTAATTACCGTATCTCGGTGCTACATTATTATTCCGCTTTTATTACCGTGAATATTATTTTGGTAGGGGGTTTATTCCCAACAAAAAGAAGAAATCAGGGGCTCTCGGTTCTGGGAATGAAATGGTAGCCGCATTGAGCAACAATAACAACAACGACGACCCACTAAAATACCACAAAGTGGGATCTGGGGAGGATAGTGTGTACACAGACCTTACCCTTCCTTACCCTGATGGAGCATACGGAAGGTACCAGCATTGAACATGACTGAATATTTGTTTTTGGTTGAATTTGACTAAGCATGATCATAATGAAGATGAAGCCTGACCCGGCTGGCAAATCGCAAACATAAACAGAGATATAAAAGAGATCCAGCTGAAGGTTTCTTTCATGTTTGGTCATGTCTTCGGAGAAGAGAACTGAGCTGAGAATCACTTGGCAAATTGGGATGCCAACACAAAGAAATTCTATTTCAGTTAGTAGTTAAAGCCACATTGAGGGAAATGGGACATCATCAAGGTAACATTTGGACCAAGTAAAGGACTTGTAACTTAGATCTAATGCAAACATTAGCACTCTTTTATGAGGTAAGGCCTAGTCCCCCTCTATATACTTCATTTCTGCCATACATTTAAAAGTAAGGTCACGTATTTTTGTTGGTCATTTTAAGAGGAATGTTTCTCTTTGACATCATGTTCTGCCTCAGATGGTGCTGCTATAAGCTTACTGTTAATTGTGACTTTTTCAATGTTGAGTGCTTGTAATATGAGCCTACCTTTCAAAAGCAAGGTAGGTTCTAAGGGATAAATTAAAAAATATCAGATTTACACCGTGATCATCCAAAAATAGTCATAATTTCAAAAATAATCAAAATTTACCATTTTTTATGTAACGAAAATACTGTTCAAATCCAGTAAAATACTCAATAATAGCTGCTTTTCAATGACTTTGCAAAAAGAGAACTTGCTGCTTGGTAACAGATATACAAAAATACATCTGAGGATTTTTGACTGCCCCTTTCATCTTAAATCCTTGAAGAGAAAATATAAAACAAAAAGATTTTTCCTTGTCCTACGCACTCTCAAAGCCAAATATGCGAAACACACCTACATGGAAGAAATAAAATTTATCAGCCTCTAAAATAAAAGAAAAAGGTTCTGTTCTTTAAGCCAGAGGGCACACCTTCATCAGCCTGGTACTTGTTTTTGTCATCCCCAGCATATGCAAGCAAGTTGCATTTTGGATTCCATTCCACACTGTTCATAGCAGCACGACATGGAATCTGGTGAACAGACCGTCCAGTTTGGACATTAGCCTGTGGCAAAAAATGGCTAAGTTGCTGAGACGGTCAAAAGAGAATCACTATGCAGAAGAGACAACTGTTTCTCGAGTACATACAATGTCAATAAACAAATCTTCACTAGCAGAGGCAATGTAGTCTCCTGTGTTATTGAAACTTATTGTCCTAACTGGCCACCTGAATAACACAAATCAGAAGCCTGTTGTCGGAAACTCAAGTGTAATAATCAGGATGAATAGCTTACTTGAGGAGAACTTACTCAAGTTTCGTAAATGTTCGAACACAGAGCATGTTCTTAATGTCCCAAAGGCTGACCAATGAATCAGCACTTCCAACAGCAAAATATCTGAGTAATATTGAATCAAAAGAAGGTATAATTAGTTTAGAGGAAAATTCCTAACTCATGGTCTGAAAATCATGCGCATGGTCCTTCAACAAGAGCCTTATTAATTTTCATTAAACCATAGCACGAAGATAACATGCAAATTTACTTGCAAAGTTTCAGGCACACCTTCCTAGTGGGTCAATTGCAATGCAGTAACAACCAGCGGTGTGAGCCATAAGTGTGTCAACAGGTTGTAGAGTCGGATAAGATAAGACTTCCACAGTTCCTGTATGACAAGAAGGAAAACTTTATTGAGAAGAGTTCATATTGGCAACTAAAGCTTTTTCTTGCAGAATGCCAGCAAAGCAACTGCAATCTCACTAATTTGTACTCACCATTTCCAGTTGTAAGAAAGAACATATCGCCACTCATGTTCCATGCAATCTCATTTACCTGATGAAGCAAAAGTGTTAAAGAATTGGAACTCTGAGGAACGCACGAAAGTGTAACAATATGGAATACATCATGCCGATTGACCGAGTAGGAATATGACCCAATGTATCAGGCTACTCTTTGCAACTAATTACTTAAAGAAAAAAAGGCAGGTGACATGGTAAAGGAAGCAAGTATGAAACGAACAGAGATGATGAGCTTCAGCAAATTAGAGTTAAAGACTTGTCTGAGAAGAAGAAGCATTTACCCATACTTGAAGAGCATCTCTAAATTTAAGAGGAAATGGTTATTTATTCATACCACAAGAACAGCAAGTTAGGAGACAATACATACACCTACATGATAAGAAAAAATTGATGCTTTGTGACTTCAAGTCTTCTTTTAGAATGTCCAGCAGATACTCCGACTCTTAGTTACTACAGCAGAGTCAAAACTTGCAGCAACACATCTGAGAAATCCGATTCAATTTGAAATGCTCCGACTCATACTATACTACAACAGATTCAAAACTTGCAGCAATACATTTGAGAAACTCGATTCAATTTGAAACACTTGCAACACAAAGGAAAGGCCCACAGTAAGAGACGGAGATGGACCAAATGCAATAGCCTTTATACCAGCACATCACAAATCAAGTTATAATAACTCTTGATAACCACATGGCCTTATGAATGCGCTTAAGCTTAGTTGGGGGAGAAATTACCTCGTAATTAAACTTGCGCTTATGAATAGGCTTAAACTTGCGAACATCCAATATTGTTAGCTCATCATCCTGCACCACATAATTCACCAAATTGATTTCTGCAATACGTAAATAATAGAATTCACCAATAAAACTCATCATAAAATATTAATGATCGAAAGTACATGCAATAGAAAGAGATGAAGAGTTATACTTATGTAGCATATCTGCATTCCCAGCAGTCTTTGTGCTGGAGTTTTTATAATATCACTATTAACTTTCTCAAAAAAAGGAGGGGAATTTCTGTGCTCATTACATAAATATCTAGAAGCAGTTAAAACTTAAGATGATAGAAGCAAGACACAGTTGCTGATTTTAGGCCTTAATAAGTGATAAAAGAAATAATCAGTACCCTGTTCCCAACAGCTATATGTGTCCCGTCAGGCTTGTAAGTGATATTGATATTTTCCCCGCTGAGCTCAACTTGTTGTGAGCATTTCCCACCTGCCAATTGGAGATCAAATGTGTTAGCGTCTGCAACATCGTCGCAATTTGACAGAAATGAGGACTCAATTTTTTCATATAGTTTTTAAATATTTTTATCAAAAATTGCAATTATCGTACTTTTTATCTATTTTATGATCATGTTAAATTTCTTTTCCAAAATATTACGAAATTGAGGTCTGAAGTGAGACAAAAAATTAGAAAGGTTTGGCCATCGCACTCAAGACCCCTTCATTCTTTTTTAAATGGAAGGAGTAATATTATGTGGAAGAACATAAGCAGATATTAAAGGTTACACCTTTTAGGCAAACAAACAGACATAGGCTACCACTGCATTTTTGAAATTTTAATATCTCAATTTTTCATATGAGCCGAGGGTCGATTGGAAACAGACTCCCTGCCCTGTCGGGTAGGGGTAAGGCTCGTCTACATATTACCCTCCCCAGACCCCACCTGGTGGGAATACACTGGGTAGTTGTTGTTGTTGTTGTAATATTTTCATACAGTACTCTTGCGCAGTAGATTAATGCTGGTGTAGAATAGTATGAATAATAAACTTACTACGAGCATCCCATAATCGAACTGTCTTGTCACCAGATGCTGTAGCTATCAATTCCGCATGTTTGGGATCCCAACACAACTGGTCCACACTGTCAGAGTGACCCTTTAATTCAACATCTTTCACCTTACCCTGCACAGAGCTATCAGAGACTTGGAGGGTACTCGGACATAATAGGTTTCATCCTCCACATCCCAGGAAATAGAAATGACTAGAATATTGCAATGAAACATAAAGAGGGACCAGCGATTTTACGGTAGTCTTTTGTATGATGACAAGCTATTAAAACGCTAGGTTTTTGCAAGCAAAGGCAAAATATCGCACAATTTTTCAGCAAATTCCAAAGTTGAGTAACTTAGAATTTGTGACTATGAAACAAGATAAAAGTAAGTTTATAGCCTTGATACAGAGAAATGAGACATGTTCTGATTAGAGTAATGTGGTACTCGAATTCTTCCATGCACTAACATAATACTCCCTCCGTTTCAATTTAGATGATGTAGTTTGACTCTACACGGAGTATAAGAAGAAGAAAAAAGAAGACTTTTGAAATTTGTGGTCTTAAAAGCTTAAGGGGTAAAGCTTTGTGGGGAATGCTTTTCATTAAGGGTAAAATAGGTAAAATAAAGAGTTTAAAGTTGAATTATTTTCAAATTTACAAATGTTTGGAATAGACTAAAGAGGAAAGTACCTCATCTAATTTGAAACAGAGGGAGTAAGTTTATCCATCCTCCCTCCCTAATTAGAGTTAAATGGTACTCGAATTTGTTGCATATACGTTCCGGCTTGCATGGACTAACATAGTATAAGTTTATCCACTCTTGCAAAGACACTACTCTCTCTCTATATATATGTGTGTGCGCGTCTGCGTGTGTATATATATCAAGTTTTTGGCTTGTGAGCACTAACTGGTATCTGCGGTTTTCTATTGATAATAAATACAGCCTTACCTCCTTCCTAAATAAGTGAAGAACAAGCATTCTATTTGCAAGTGCATAGTATGATAACCTACGGGAGAGGTCTCCCCACAAAAGCCCATCTAATCGAACCAAGTCCTTGCGGATTAGATCATCCATATAATATACAAAAAGAAACTCCGGATATTTGAGATATTTCTCTTTGAATAAGATCTCAATTCCAGCAATGGTTTCATTAGATATCTTACAACTAGAATCCATCTTTTTCCCGATCCAGTTCCTCCACCAACGCGAGCCCCAGTTAGATTCAGGCATGCTACACTTTTTGGTTATTGGGAGAACCCAAGTACTCTCTTTCGGATTCAGGAAACAACACTCAGAGATTTTTTCCTTTGGGAAGATACATGAGCGAAACAATCAACCTATTGATATTGGAAGACCCAACGGATTCTTCCAATGTATCATTTTTGGGTCCAATGATATTCATAGGCATAGGAAGATGTCCTATCAAATAGAGATTTTCTCTTTCGAACATATTTCGATTGTTAATACGATATATAAGGATCGCTACTACAAAGAGTATTACACACTTGATCGTGAAATATCGGTTGCTTGTTGAACCTGTGAATTGCGTGAAAGTAAGATACTCCAAATTCGGGGATCAAAGAGTGTTAGAAAACGTTCTTGGTGGAAAAAAATGTGAATGAAGGATCCCACTTAATTGAATTGGGTCCATTAAACTTTTTTCAATTTTCTACTTTAGCACTATTTTTCCCTCTTGTGTAGTCCGGAGCATGTTGTATGGGGTAGAATGTTGGCCGATTAAGAACTCTCATATCTAAAAGATGAAGGTAGCTGAGATGAGGATGTTGAGGTGGATGTGCTGGCACACTAGGATGGATAAGATTAGGAATGAAGATATTCGGGAGGGCGTGACCCCTGTGGATGACAAGATGGGGGAAGCGACGCTCAGATGATTCGGGCACGTGCTCCGGTGAGGAGGTATGAGCGGTTGACTTTGGTGGTACGGGAAGAGGTAGATGACGGCCTAAGAAGTATTGGAAAGAGGTGATCAGGCAGGACATCGCACGATTGCAGATTTCCGAGGACATGACCCTTGAAAGGAATGTCTGGAGGTCGAGCATTAGGGTTGTAGGCTGGGGGTAGTCGAGCTTCTCTTCTTCATACCGGGGTGAAGCGAGTTTGATAAGGTTGATGTTAGACGACTTGTGGTTAATGTAGAGTCAACACTACCTTATTGTTTTTCATAGCTCGGACCTTATTTGCTAGTTATTATTATTGCATGTCATTTAGATGATGGTTTTTAGGATGCTCTCACTATTTCTATGATTTATGTTGACGATACTGATGAATTGTCTCTTCTTGTTCTAATTCTATCTTCCTGAATCGAGAGTCTATCGGAAACAACCTCTCTGCCCTATCGGGGTAGGAGTAAGGTTTGCATACACACTATCCTCCCCAAACCCTACTTTATGGGATTTTATTGGGTTTTGTTGTTGTTGTAGTCCGAAGCATTTCTGCATCTTTTCATCCATTCTCCAATTTCCTCCAATTGGGTATCTAAAACATTGAAGTCACATGACCATGAATACCTTCTCACTAGCCCTAATTAGAAATTCATCATGTCATATCCAATAGGTCAACTACAAACAACATTGATCTAGTTCAAGATTACTCTTTGCTATATATGTTGGAGCAAATGTTCATGCACAAACTGCATTCTGTCTTCAAACTTCATGGCAACAACTTCGAAGAATTGGCCACATCAGGAAGAAGATAACAATTTTAGAATGTATCTTCATCAAGTCTATCTACATGTAAGGTCGCATCATAAAAGAAGTTCAACTACTATCTGGTCAATTCATCACTTGTCTTGATAACTCTTCACGCTTTCTATTCTCATAATTTTCTGCAAATATCAACTGAAAATTCCTTGTCTCATACCTTTTGGTGTCCCTAAATACAAATGATTAACATCGTACTTTCATTTAGTATTCAGTACAATTTTCTTGATACCAAAAGAATAACTTTCAACCATGTTCGATCCTTCTGCTCCTTTTTTAAATTGATGTTTGTACCGTAATGGCGAGTAGTTTTTGTACAACCTCCTTGCATCTTTCCTAAGCAGATATGTATCAGCTTCTCAAAGCACATTCAATGTTGTACAAAACTTTTTCATCCAAATAAAAGATAGACGAACAACTTTCTTGATACCAAAAGAATAACTTTCAACCATCTGCTTTCTCAAATTGATGTTTGTACCATAATGGGCAAGTAGTTTTGTACAACCTCCTTATATCTTTCCTAAGCAGACATGTATCAGCTTCTCAGAGCACATTCAACAACAACAACTACCCAGTAATATCCCACAAAGTGGGGTCTGGGGAGGGTAATATGTAGACGAGCCTTACCCCTACCCGAAAGGGTAGAGAGGCTGTTTCCAATCGACCCTCGGCTCAGTGAAGGAGAGGAAAAACAAAAATAAAAACAAAAACAAAAGAGCATTAGTAAGTCTAGCAGAAATAACGTAAATAATTATCTAAACATAAGAACCATAAATAAAATAGCATGCAATAATATCATACAGTAACTACCATAAGGGAGACACAATCCAAAACACAATTATCAGAGCACATTCAATGCTGTACAAAAAACTTTTTCATCCAAATAAAAGAGAGACGAACATGCTTATTAAGAAAAAACAAAGAAGAGAGGAAGAGAGAGCGAGCAAGCCTATTAATTTGCAATAATATCTGCCCCGCTTCTACAAATAAAGCACCAATTAATCTCGAACTTTTTGTACCCTCTATATTATAGTTTCTGCCAGAAGAATTTGTAATGCAAGTTGGATGTGCAAAAGTTGCGGATGGCTCTGGAGAAACCTCAAAAATACCTTTTCCTCATAGAACTATTTGTGGTATTCCAACTCAAGAGAAGACCTCGCAATCAAGAAACAAAGTGAAGTAACCAAATTCTTTTTCTTTAGCTTCAACTTCTTTTCTGAATAATCATTTTTTCCTTCATTACTTTCCCATTTCATGTAAGGCACAAAAAGCTACTCCATCTTAGTTTGACACTTTAGTCTGTTACCCAATTACATACCTAAATCCAAATTATGCTGATATATAACACCCTTTAATAGAAGGAAATTGTCTGTCACACAGGAGAAAAAACAGAGGTGAGCTGACACCAATTTGAAAGACCCTGTGTGTTTCTTGTAATCAATCCCACCTCTGACAACAGCCAATAGTTGTCAATCTCAAACAAGTTTTGTCTCCAGAACTTTCCACTTAAACAGAAAATGGCATGGAAATTATATGGAACACATGTATCGAATAATTATTCGATGTAAGACTGGGTCAGTGTCAGCCTTAGTTCCTAGATTGAATTTAAGAAAATTGGAACTCCTTTTGCTAAAAACAAATCTTTATACTTTTGCTAAAAAATGAAGTCAAGAAGCTTACGTGGCCATGGGGCTCAATATGCCAAATACGAGCAGTTTGATCCACAGAACCTGAGGCAAGTTTCGTGCCACTGCAGTTCCATGCCACTGAATGGACCTTTATTCAAATAAAGATTTTAAGAAAAAATATATAGAAGATATCACATAGTCAAATCATTTATAATTTTGAGGAACTCCAGTTTCAGAAATAGGACAAGTGAAGTTGGGGTTGTTGTTGTTAACAATGAAATGCTTAGAGAGAGAAAACCTTCTTCTTGTGTCCCTGGTATTCTCTGCTATGGAGGTTTTTGAAAGGTATTGTTGTTTCCCCCATTACTCTGCTCAGTTGCTGCGGTCCAAAGCAGGCGAAACCCCCAAATATTTAAGGGACAAAAATATATATTTATATTTTTATAATAGTTAATGAAAAGTTTCAAATTTCAATGTCTTTTTAAAGTAGAGATAGGATTGAAGGAGTCGCTCCCTCCCCTCCACTTTATATTTAATTTTTGATTGATTTCATATATATTAAAAATTTATTTATTAACATTAATTAATAATAAAGTTAATTATATATTACTTTACTATCTCTTCATATTTTTTCTTTATTTTATTTATATTTGACGTAATGCCATTTGGAATTTCAGATTTTGATGATTAGCAAATCCAAGTATACAAAACAACCTGCATAACTCATAGAAAACATAGTGAACACCAAAGACTATATGAAAGTTTCAGCAAAAAATTTCAATTTGTCATGTAATTCATTTTAAAGACGTCAATAATAAATGGAGCAAAAATTTCAATATTTTAATCTCCATTTTTATTTTCTAAAAATAATTAAATAACTTGTAGGAGATGAAAGGATCGTCACGTTTTATAACAAGTAGTACGTGGACTACTAAAGAAATAAAACGTCAATCTGCATTCAATTACATTAGAAATTAAATATAACACATACTTCAACATTATTTACGCTAAGAACAATTTTAAAAAAATTTAATTCACTCTTAAAATATAAAAAAATTAAATATTTTGGACCATAAAAAAACTAAAAAATCAAATAAAATGGACTAGAGGGAGTAAATTATAAATCTTTTCTCTCATTAAATTAAACAATGTATTTACCTTTTTATCAGTTTTACTTTTCTTCTATGCATATTCCCACATATTTTTTTATAATTTTACTTTCTAATTTTAACTTAGATTCTCTAAATTAGATTTTCTTTTGGCACATTCATATGTCCAAAAACAAATTCTTTTATGTCTTTTTTTTAACTAAAAATTTCCGAGTCAAGTGCTGCAATGTTAAAAAAAAACCGATAAACAATGGGCTCACCCCTTTTTTGTATAAAGAAGAATTTAGTATCACGTTGTGCGCCTATCCAACATATCAATTCTAAGCGTTGCGCTCTCACATTAGGTCTTTTTAGAGTCTTTTTTTTTAATGAATTTTATATATAGAAAAAAGTTCAAAGGTCTTTTAATATATTTTAATTTAACCACCAATTTCGTTGAGGCTATTACCTCATGCATATGTTGTTCAAATAACTTCATTTGCATTTTTTAATTGAATAGCACATTCATTATCTTTAATATTCTTGTCATGTCATGTCAGGCGATCAGAATCGGAACAAACCAATTATTAAATCCACCTATCATCGCCGGCATAACCATATTATTGTCTTATCTTAATTGGAACTCAATAAACTTTAATTGAGAGTGTCAAGAATGTATGGGTGGCTCAAGGGAGAGCCTTGATTTATGCGCTCGAGATTTTGAGGCCCCAAAACTTTTTAATAATAAATTTTATAATGTTATTTTAGCTTCGATAATATTAAACTTTGCAGTAAAATAAAAAGTATAAAAATTTGTTAAAAAAGAAAGAAGAAGAGATTGTCTATTCTTTAACAGTGAAATACTTTCGAATCTTGAATTAAACTACTTATACTTTTATACTGGTAAATATAACTTTTTACAATAATATTATATTGTAAATACATGCCTATATTTTATTTTATCAAATTATCGTTTACTAATATAAATAATATTATTATTATGTAAAGAGTAAAGGCTTTGTATCATTTATGAATAATATACTATAACAACAAACACGAAAAAAATAGTAATAATAGTTTTTTTGCTTATGTATGTGTGCGTACACATTTGAATGCTAGCATAAAAAGTAAGATCTTTTATTAAAATTTGGCTTTAGGCCACTGTAACGATCCGGCCGGTCAGTTTAACAATTAATGCCCCGATCTCGTATTAACTACTTTTTCCATATTAGAATAGTGTGAAGACGGCCTCAGAATGGAATTCTGATGGTTCTGTTAGCTTCATTGGATGATTTCAGGTTTAGGAGCGTATTCGGATTGTATTTTGGAGGTCTGTAGCTAATTTATTGAAATATCGAAAGTTGAATTTTTGATGTTTCTGGTTCGATAGTGAGATTTTGATATCGGGGTCAGAATAGAATTCTGGAAGTTGAAGTAGCTTCGTAGTGTTGAATGTGGCGTGTGCACAAAATTTCAGGTCATTTGGGCGAGGTTTGATAGACTTTTTGATCGAAAGCGTAATTTGAGAGTTTTTGAAGTTTTTAGGCTTGAATCTGATATTAATTGGTTGATTCGATATTGTTTGAGGTATTTTGGATATTCATATAAGTTTGAATAGTGGTATAAGACTTATTTGTGCTTTTGGTTGAGGTCGTGGGGGGCTCGGGGTGATTTTGGATGGTTGATGAAAAGATTTAGAATTTGGAGTTGCAGCTGAAGTTAGGACTGCTGTCATAACCACATCTGCGTTGAGAGGCTGCAGGTGCGACTCCCGCGGATACGGAACCAAGCTGCGGAAGCGGCCAGAAGGAAAGAGAGATAAAATTGCAGAAGCGGAAGCTGTACCGCACTTGTGGGACTGCAAATGTGGATCTTGTGTCGCAGGTGCGTTGGAGGAGATTTAAGTGGAAACTGCAGAAGCGGTTCCCTTGATCGCAAAAGCGATCTCACAGATGCGGAAATTGGACCACAGATGCGGCTTTACTGGGCAAAAAATAGGAATTTCGAGGGTTTAGTTTCAAAACATGAAAAATTATTTTGGGAGCCTGAGATTGGCAATTATGAGAGGGATTTTCACCTGGGTGTTTTGGATAAGTAATTCTTACTCGGTTTTGATTGTTTTCCACGAATCTATGCTTAAATTTATCCTTTAAATTCGAATTTGGGGTGAAAATTTTTGAGTAAAGTTGGAAAAGTTCTTAGACCTAATATTTGAGTTTGGATCACAATTTTGATGTTAGACTGGGGTAATTTCTCTCTATATATATGAACTCGTAAAAGTATGAGGATTCTGAATTTGTAAATTTTACCTGATTCCGAGACGTGGGCCCGAGGGGCATTTTAGTTATTTTATCTCATTTTGTGTATTAGCTTAGAATTAATTTGTTGAATTGGTTACTTGAAGTGTTATTTGTTGGAAACACGTTCTCAAGGCTTTATACTAAAACGTGTGTTCTTATGTGTAGGTTTTGATGAATGACAAACAAGCGCAAATTGATATATGACGAAGTTCAAGTAGAAGCGCATAATTGATGCATAACGAGATTCAAGCACAAGACAAAGTTTTATAGCTTAAATGAGTCGTTCTTAATTGTGATCTTGATCCGACAACTTGACTCATGACATGGCTTCTCTCGTAAAATTATTTTTTACAAAATCATGCATATTTAATTTAATGCTAAATGATTTTAAATCATGCATATTTTCATTAGTCAAAATGATTTTTAAACATGCCTCTAAAAACTGGACTAAGATAATCGATTATGTACTTATGATAATCGATTATGTTAAACCAAGACTGCACGACAATCGATTGTGAACTAATGACAATCGATTGTGTTAAGGCAGTGAGCATCAGGTTTTTCAAACCTGCATGACAATCGATTGTGAACCTTTTGACAATCGATTGTGATGAGGCAGTGTACATCAAAGTTTTTCAAAACTCAGAATAATCGATTGTGAAGCTAATGACAATCGATTGTGAAGAGACAGTGTCCATCAGATTTTTAAAAGTCACAAAATAATCGATTGTGAACATATGACAATCGATTGTGTTGAGGCAGTGTCTTCCAGACTTTTTCAAAGTTATTAAATAATCGATTGTGAGTATATAACAATCGATTGTCACGAGGCAGTATCTAAAATGATTTTCAAAGTTTGATAAATAATCGATTGTTAACATTGCACAATCGATTGTGAAGCTGACCGTTGTCGTAAAGTTTTCAAATACCGTCAGGTAATCGATTGTTGATTTTGTACAATCGATTGTTGATATTAAAATCTGAAAAAGATTTTTTGAACGTTGCTGAATAATCGATTGTTGATTTTGTACAATCGATTGTTGAAATTAAAATCTGGAAAAAGGATTTTTTGAACGTTGTTGAATAATCGATTATTGATTTTGGTATAATCGATTGTTTTACGCAAAATCTGGAAATAAATTTTTTGAACGTTACTAATAATCGATTGTTGATCTTGGACAATCGATTGTTACGCGTAAAATCTGGGATTGATTTAGGAACGATTGGCAAACAATCGATTGTGGCTTCCTGACAATCGATTGTCACAGAGTAAAATCAGCAACTCTTAATTGGCAATTAGGCAACGGTAATGCCAAGGTTTTCAACTATAAATACAGCTTCATTTCAGTGTTTTAAAAATAACAACACACAACAACCGATCATTCTATTGCTATAAGCTTGCATACTATTGTTTATCATTTTATATTCATTTCATAAAGCTTTTGAGAGCCAAAAGTCTTGTCCATAGTTATTGTGATCTTGAGCTTACTTCTTTTACTCATATCTACTCATTAAGGAGTGTTTTGTTTGAGTGCTTAGTGTTTTGTACACTTGTAAGAGAATTGTGATTCTCTTGTTGTAAGGAACATGTGTTTCCTTGGTTGAAGTCTTGGAGTGTTGTATCTCCGAGCAAAGGTGTTAAGGCGTGTGTCCTTAAGTTGTAAAGGTTTGTTGAGCACCCGTAAGCTTGACAAGTTAGTGGAAAATCTCGAGAAAGTCTCTTGGGGACTGGACTAGCCACGTGTTGTGGTGAACCAGAATACATCGGTGCGTTCTTTCCGTTTGTTTATTTAACGCACTTAATTATTTCCTGCAAATTTTAATTTCTGCAAGTTTACGCTAAATTTTATTATAACGCTATTCACCCCCCCCCCCCCCTCTAGCGTTAAGCGTATTAACTAACAATTGGTATCAGAGCCTAACTCTCTGAAGAATTAACAGTTTGAGAGAAACTTCCATGGCTTCTACTCGTGATTCTTTTGCAGGAATAGAGGAAGGACAGTGCTCCACCCGACCACCACTATTCAACGGTACAAACTATACGTACTGGAAGGAGAGGATGAAAATCTTCGTTCAAGCAAACAATTTTCATCTCTGGAAGGTGATAACAAAGGGAAATCAAATTCCAACCAAAAAGGTTGAAAACGAATGGGTTCCCAAGTCCGAAGAAGAATATGACACGGATGATATCCGAAAGGTTCAAAATAATGCTAAAGCAATTAATTTATTATATTGTGCATTAAATGCTGACGATTACAGGAAAATATCGTGTTGCACAACGGCAAAAGAAATGTGGGACAAGCTGGAAATTACTTACGAAGGTACGGACCAGGTAAGGGAAGCTAAAATTGATTTCCTAACCCATGCTTATGAATTATTTCACATGAAGGAAGGTGAAAAGGTGGATGAAATGTTCGAACAATTTTCAATAATCGTAAATGACCTACATGCCCTCAAGAAGACATTCACGGATAGAGAACTTGTTCGAAAAATTCTTAGAAGTCTCACTCCGGCATGGCGATCAAAGGCCGACGCAATTCAAGAATCCATAGGCGTCTCAAATGTCACAATCGACGCATTAAAAGGTAACCTTAAGACTTATGAATCTACAATACTTAACCCTCTTGTTGATGATCAAAGGAGGCAAAGAATAGCGCTTAAGGCAAGCACAAGCCAACCTCAAGTTGATGAGGACGGAGACAACGAGTTTGGACTCGTTATCAAAAGATTTCAAAAGTTCATGCAAAAGGAGTATGAACGAAAAGGTAAAAAGCAAGGCGAGCAAATAAAGTGCTATGAATGCGGTGAAACCGGGCACATCAAATCAAATTGCCCAAACATCAAAAAGGAGAAGAAACCTTTTAAGAAGCAACGTGCATACATTTCTTGGGGAGGAGACTCCGGAGATGAGTCAATCGAAGAATAAGAAGACGAAGCGGCAAATCTTTGTCTTATGGCGCAAGAAGACAAGCAAGATGAGGTATGTCAAATCTCTTCTAAAAACTTCTTTACTCTTGAAGAAATGCGAACTGCTTTTGATGAGCTATATACTGAATTTATTAAAGCTTCAAAAACTGACAAGAGCATAAAAGAAAATGCTTCTCTAAAAGAAAAAGATTTTCAAAAACAGCTTTCTTTGAAAGAAAAGGAGTTAGAAAAACTGGTTTTAGAAAATGAGAAGCTGAAAGAGGAAAACAAGTTTTTTGGAAAAAGAAGCGCCGACAAGCCCGAAAGTTCTATTAAAAATTGCTCTTCTTGCATGTATCTCGAAAATGAGGTAGATAGACTTAAAGGTACCTTAGATAAGTTTAACTCTTCTCACAAAAACTTGAATGAGGTCCTTGTTAATTTGAAGTCAACCAAGCATGGCATAGGTTTTAAGAATGAGCCTAAAGAAAAGGTTGAAGCCAAACCCCAACCACCTAACGCTCAACCTAGGATTAATAAAACAAATGCTTATCGTAGAAATAGCAATCCTAGAACAAATATGCATGCTAGACCAAATGTTGAACATTTTAGAAGACCTAGAAATGACTTACCACCTAGAAATGACTACCCTAGAAATGATGCATATTCTAGGCCAAACACTAAAAGGAGTTTTGAACCTCTTAGAACATCTAGACATGACCATTACTCTAGAAATGCTGCTCTTTTTAGAACTAATAGTAGGAGAAATGGTTCTCATGAAATGCGCAATAGTCATAATGAAAATAGAGTAATTCATGTTCGTCCATCAAGTTACTATGAACCTAGAAGGATGCATAACCCCAACGTGACTTGTCATTATTGTAGACGCATTGGTCATATTGCCCCTGCATGCTTTACACGACATAGACATATCACTCAATCGCATCATTATAATATGCCTAACCCTCAAGGACCCAAAATGGCATGGGTACCTAAAGCGCATTAACTTGTTTTGTAGGTATGTTTGAAGGGATCAAGTGTACTATGGTACCTTGATAGTAGATGCTCCAAGAACATGACGGAGACGAATCCAAATTCCTTCAACTAGAACACAAAGAAGGAGGAAGTGTTATTTTTGGTGACAACAATAAAGGAAAGATTATCGGCATCGGATCGGTCGGTAAGGATGAAAATTCTTCTATTAAGCATATATTACTTGTAAAGGTTTAAAGCATAATCTCTTGAGCATAAGTCAATTATGTGACAAGGGAAATCTTGCCCTATTTGATTCGGATGAATGCTTAGTGTTTAGACGTAGTGATTTTAAAATTATCCTTCGTGGTTTTAGAGTGGATAATATTTATATGGTTGATCTTGCTAATTCCTCACCCGAATATGTTGATTGTCTTATGAGTAAAGAGGATGATACTTGGTTATGGCATCGTAGAGTAGCACATATCAACATGCATCTTTTGAACAAATTGATTTCTCAAAACTCAGTTATTGGCCTTCCCAATTTAAAATTTGAAGATGACTCTATTTGTGATTCATGTCAAAAAGGGAAGCAAACAAAAGCATCTTTCAAATCTAAAAATATTGTTTCAACTTCTAGACCATTGCAATTGCTTCACATGGATTTATTTGGACCATCTCGCATTGAAAGTCTAGGAAGAAATCGTTATGCTTTTGTGATTGTTGATGATTATTCTAGATTTACTTGGACTTTATTTCTTGCCAATAAAAGTGATGCTTTTCAGAATTTTAAATACTTTCTTAAGCGTGTTCAAAACGAAAAGGAAACAACCGTCACTTCAATTAGAAGTGATCATGGGGGAGAGTTTGCACAATCTCTTTGCGGACTTTTGTGACGAACTCGGTATCGAGCATACCTTTTCCGCTCCACGTACACCACAACAAAATGGGGTGGTGGAAAGGAAAAATAGGTGTCTCGAAGAGATGGCTAGAACCATGCTCGAAGAGGCTAAGATTCCCAAACATTTTTGGGCAGATGCCGTGAGTACCGCATGCTACGTCTTAAATAGAGTAGTCATAAGGCCTATACTCATGAAAACTCCCTATGAACTCTATAAGGGAAGGAAACCAAATATCTCCCACTTTAGAGTATTCGGTTGTAAATGTTTTATTCATAACAATGGCAAAGATCAATTGGGAAAATTTGATGCTAAGTCCGATGAGGGAATTTCATTGGTTATTCTTCACGTAGCAAAGCATATAGGGTTTTTAATAAAAGAACCGAAACTGTGGAGGAATCCCCTCATGTTGTATTTGCCGAAAATAATGCTCGCTTGGCGAGAAAGGATTCCGGTTTTGATCTTGCAGGTATTCTAGATAGCTTGAAAGACAAAATACAAGAGGAATCGTCTAAGGAAAATAAAGATGAAATCTTGGAACAACCAATGGAGGAAGCGCCACAATTGGAGAATGAAACGAAAACGCCTAACGAGTGGAGGACAATCAAAGATCACCCTCTCGAACAGGTAATTGGCGACGTCGGAGAAAAGGTAAGTACCCGAAACTCCCTTAAGAACACCTTAGGACATACTGCTTTTGTGTCTCAAATTGAACCAACAACCATCTCCGAAGCAATTGGGGATGAATTTTGGACCTTGGCAATGCAAGAGGAGCTTAACCAATTCAAACGGAATGACGTTTGGGATTTGGTGCCAAGACCCGAAAATCATACCATAATTGGTACGAAATGGGTTTTTGGAAACAAACTAGATGAAAATGGTGTAATCACTAGAAACAAAGCTAGGCTTGTAGCAAAAGGCTATAATTAAGAAGAGGGTATTGACTATGAAGAAACATATGCTCCCGTAGCTAGATTAAAAGCTATTCGTCTATTGCTCGCTTTTGCCTCTTCTATGAATTTCAATTTATATCAAATGGATGTGAAAAGTGCTTTTCTAAATGGTGTTATACAAGAAGAAGTTTATGTTGAACAACCCCCCGGTTTTGAAGATTTTAAATCTCCCGATCATGTTTTCAAACTCAAAAAGGCTCTCTATGGTTTAAAACAAGCTCCCCGAGCTTGGTATGAAAGATTGAGTAAATTTCTATTGGAAAATGATTTCATTAGGGGGAAAGTTGACACCACCCTTTTTGTTAAGCATAAAAAATAATGATATTTTATTAGTTCAAATATATGTGGATGATATCATATTTGGTGCTACTAACAATTCTTATGCAAGGAATTTTCCGATTTAATGACAAGCGAATTTGAGATGTCTATGATGGGTGAGTTAACATTCTTTTTAGGATTACAAGTAAAGCAAATGAAAGAAGGTACGTTCATTTGCCAAGCCAAATATTGTAAAGAATTGCTGAAACGATTTGAAATGAACAATGCAAAAGCAATGGCGACTCCCATGAGCACATCCGATCATCTAGACAAAGATGAGAAAGGTATCGCCCTAAAGATAGGGGGAATTATAAAGCATGACGCGCAATAATCAAGTCTTCTTCAGAAAAACGGTTTCCGTCGTCTAATAATCGATTATCTCGTATCAATAATCGATTGTTCTGCTATTACTTGAGTTATTGTACTCTCTTTAAGTAATCACGTTTTCTTTCCAATAAATAAACAAGTTTTATTTACATCTTTGGCATCTTCTCATATCATTTTTGCTAATGGCAAAAGGGGGAAGATAACGGGTATGCACTCTCAATATTTATAAGCTTAAATTGAGGGGGAATTAATCGCATACTTATTGCATATCTTTAATTGTCTTGAATCGTCATTATAAATTGTTTAATTTGCATAACCCGCTTAAAGTTTGCCATTATCAAAAAGGGGGAAATTGTTGGAAACACGTTCTCAAGGCTTTATACTAAAACGTGTGTTCTTATGTGTAGGTTTTGATGAATGACAAACAAGCGCAAATTGATATATGACGAAGTTCAAGTAGAAGCGCATAATTGATGCATAACGAGATTCAAGCACAAGACAAAGTTTTTTAGCTTAAATGAGTCGTTCTTAATTGTGATCTTGATCCGACAACTTGACTCATCACATGGCTTCTCTCGTAAAATTATTTTTTACAAAATCATGCATATTTAATTTAATGCTAAATGATTTTAAATCATGCATATTTTCATTAGTCAAAATGATTTTTAAACATGCCTCTAAAAACTGGACTAAGATAATCGATTATGTACTTATGATAATCGATTATGTTAAGCCAAGACTGCACGACAATCGATTGTGAACTAATGACAATCGATTGTGTTAAGGCAGTGAGCATCAGGTTTTTCAAACCTGCATGACAATCGATTGTGAACCTTATGACAATTTATTGTGATGAGGCAGTGTACATCAAAGTTTTTCAAAACTCAGAATAATCGATTGTGAAGCTAATGACAATCGATTGTGAAGAGACAGTGTCCATCAGATTTTTAAAAGTCACAAAATAATCGATTGTGAACATATGACAATCGATTGTGTTGAGGCAGTGTCTTCCAGACTTTTTCAAAGTTATTAAATAATCGATTGTGAGTATATAACAATCGATTGTCACGAGGCAGTGTCTAAAATGATTTTCAAAGTCTGATAAATAATCGATTGTTAACATTGCACAATCAATTGTGAAGCTGACCGTTGTCGTAAAGTTTTCAAATACCGTCAGGTAATCGATTGTTGATTTTGTACAATCGATTGTTGATATTAAAATCTGAAAAAGATTTTTTGAACATTGATGAATAATCGATTGTTGATTTTGTACAATCGATTGTTGAAATCAAAATCTGGAAAGGATTTTTTGAACGTTGCTGAATAATCGATTATTGATTTGGTATAATCGATTGTTTTACGTAAAATCTGGAAATGATTTTTTGAACTTTACTAATAATCGATTGGTGATCTTGGACAATCGATTGTTAAGCGTAAAATCTGGGATTGATTTTAGGAACGATTGGCAAACAATCGATTGTGGCTTCCTGACAATCGATTGTCACAGAGTAAAATCAGCAACTCTTAATTGGCAATTAGGCAACGGTAATGCCAAGGTTTTCAACTATAAATACAGCTTCATTTCAGTGTTTTAAAAACAACAACTCACAACAACTGATCATTCTATTGCTATAAGCTTGCATACTATTGTTTATCATTTTATATTCATTTCATAAAGCTTTTGAGAGCCAAAAGTCTTGTCCATAGTTGTTGTGATCTTGAGCTTACTTCTTTTACTCATATCTACTCATTAAGGAGTGTTTTGTTTGAGTGCTTAGTGTTTTGTACACTTGTAAGAGAATTGTGATTCTCTTGTTGTAAGGAACTTGTGTTTCCTTGGTTGAAGTCTTGGAGTGTTGTATCTCCGAGCAAAGGTGTTAAGGCGTGTGTCCTTAAGTTGTAAAGGTTTGTTGAGCACCCGTAAGCTTGACAAGTTAGTGGAAAATCTCGAGAGAGTCTCTCAGGGATTGGACTAGCCACGTGTTGTGGTGAACCGGAATACATCGGTGCGTTCTTTCCGTTTGTTTATTTAACGCACTTAATTATTTCCTGCAAATTTTAATTTCCGCAAGTTTACGCTAAATTTTATTATAACGCTATTCACCCCCCCTCTAGCGTTAAGCGTATTAACTAACATTATTTACATTATGCAATTTAATAGAGTAGATTTGGGCCACTTAAAGTCGAGTACTCGTAGCAAGAACGTGGTTTCAAGTTGATTTTGAGCTGGTTAGAGGTAAATAGCTTGTCTAACCCTGTGTGGGGGAACTCCCCTTAGGATTGAAATTGTTGTTATATGAGATTCCTTGTACGTGAGGTGATAAGTGCGTACATGTGCTCATTGCTGGAAATCCGTTTTTTCATTAAGTTACTATAATTGTGTATTTCTTCCTTGTTCCCACTACTTGAAGTAATATTTGCTGTTAGTTAGGAAAGCATGTCTAATGACTCAATTGCCTCACTCGTTCAAACTGCTTTACCAGAATTCTGTGCAGCATGCTAGGCTAGAATTACCTATTTGCCTTGATATGAAATTGATATTTCCTGAATATTCTTCATGTTGTTGCTGTGTATTTACATTTGAGACTATAGATGTGGTATTCCGGTAGGTCCCCCTTTTGTCTCTTTATTTGGGACTACGGATGTGAGATTCTACTAGATCCCCTTGCACAGTTATATGGAACTACGGACTGCACTCTGTAGATTCCCCCAATATTTGGTATTTATATTTGGGACTACGGATCAGGATTCCGGTAGATCCCCACGCACTATGAGTTAGACTACGGGACGATATCTCGGGAGATCTACTGGATATATATATATATATATATATATATATATATATATATATATATATATATATATATATATATATATATATATATTCATGACAGTATCCTGGGAGATCCCCGGTTCTCATCTCTGGGTTATGCTGCATTCCTTTCCGTGATTTCTTTGTTTTTGTTATAGCTGCTGTTATTCTTTCTATCCTTTGTTACTACTTACTGTTGCACCTAATTTTAATGTGTTAAACTATACTGTTATACCTTATATTGCATTTAACCTCAGTAGGACCATGACCTTCCTCGTCACTACCCGATCGATGTTAGGCTTGACACTTATTAAGTACTATTATGGTGTACTCATGCCCTTTCTTTGCATGTTTTCCATGTGCAAACTAGGTACTTCGACTCAGTCCTATCACCCTTGAGGCGAGACGACTTTTCCAAAGACTTCAAGGTATATCTGCCTCATCCGCAGATCGAGATTCCCTTTCTATTATCTCTTTAAGTATTAGCCCTTCTGTATTTTCTTTGTTAGATATTCTGGAGTTAGATACTTGTAGACATTCAAAAGCTGGTGATTTCATGAGATTTCGAGTTTTGGAAAATGTTTTTAGTTTCGAGAGTTTGTATTGTATATGTCAAGCGACTAGTTAAACACTGTTTCACTTTGTTATTTCCGTTTTTAATTACTTTTTTTTGCAAATTGTTTATTTTTCACATTGTTAGGCTTACCTAGTCGTAGAGACTAGGTGTCGTCATGATAGTTCACGGAGGGAGAACTTGGATCGTGATAAGTTGGTATCAGAGCTCTAGGTTCATAGGAGTCACGAATCACAAGTCGGTTTATTAGAGTCTCGCGGATCTATTCCTTTCAGTGATTTCCTTGTTTCTGTTATAATTGTTGTTGTTCTTTCTATCCCGATTACTACTTACTGTTGCACCTGATTTTAATGTGTTCTCCTATACGTTATACCTTATATTTTATTTAATCTAATTAAGGCCCTGACTTTCCTCATCACTACCCGATCGATGTTTGGATTTGCACTTACTGAGTACCGCTATGGTGTACTCATACCCTTTCTGTGCATGTTTTCCATGTGCAGATCCAGGTACTTCAACTTAGTCCTATCACTCTTGAGGCGAGGCAAATTTTTCAGAGGTTTCGAGGTATATCTGCCTCATCCGCAGACCGAGGAGTCCTTTTCTATTCTATTTTTAAGTATTAGCCCTTCTGTATTTTCTTTGTTAGACATTCTGGAGTTAGATACTTGTAGACATTCAAAAGCTGGTGATTTAAGATATTTCGGGTTTTAGGAAATGTTGTTAGTTTTGAGTGTTTGCATTGTATATGCCAAGCGGCAAGTTAAACACGGCTTCACTTTGTTATTGGTTTTAATTGCTTTTTTTGCAAAATGTTTATTTTCTGCATTATCAGGCTTACCTAATCGTAGAGACTAGGTGCCGTCACAATATTTCACAGAGGGCCTAGGATCAGAGCTCTAGGTTCATAGGAGTCATGAATCACAAGCTGGTTTATTAGAGTCTCGCGGATCGGTACAGAAACGTTTATACTTATCTACGAGAGGCTATGTAACTCTTTGGAAAACTCCACTTTATTTGATTTCCTAGTCGTGCGATATTTTGATATCACAATTCTAAGCTTCTGTCTTCTATTCTCTCACAGATGGTGAGGACAAGTGCTACCCGAGATGATCAGGCACCCACACCCTTACTACGACCGTTAGAGGTCGGGGCTGGGGTAGAGGACGAGGACGCGCATGCGGTGCAGCCAGTGCACCTACGTGAGCTTCCACCGAGAAGCCACCAGCAGTTTAGTCGGAGCCCAGGCACCTGATACGCCAACTGCTACTACTACTCTAGCACTTCAGGAGACTCTGGCACAATTCATGAGCATGTACACCACTTTGGATTGGGTAGGGTTGCTTCCCCTTGCTGCAACTACATCTCAGGCCAGGGTAGGAGCACATACTCCCGCTGTACACATTCCTAAGTAGCGAGCACATGTTGATTAGGTTCCAGAGATTATTCCAGTACAGCCCATAGCTCTAGATCAGCTGGAGGATAGGGCAGCGGCTTCCGAGGATGAGCAGTGGAGGCTTGAGAGGTTCAAGAAGTAAAAGCCTCTTGTTTTAGTGGTCAAACATCAAATGGTGCTCTGAGATTTCAAGATGAGTGCTACCATATTCTCTATGCCATGGGTATATCAGGATCGAGCAGGGTTTCATTCACTACTTTCCAGCTTTGAGGAGCCGCTTATGAGTGGTGGCATACTTATGAGTTAGACAATTCAGATGAGGCAGCTTCCCTGACTTGGACTCAATTTTCAGATATGTTCCTGAGAGAATATGTTCCTCAGAGCCTCAAGGCGCATGGCATTGCAGAGTTTGAGTATTTGCCCTAGGGTAGTATCATTGTCTCGAAGTATGTTATCCGTTTCACCTGCTTGGCTAGACATGCACCAACCTTGGTTTCTACTGTTCGCAATAGGGTTCACCGGTTTATTGAGGGGTTTATTCCCAGTATCAGGTCTAGAATGCCTCGCGAGTTGGAGATGGATATTCATTATGAATAGGTGGTGAGCATTGCTATGAGGATTGAGGGTATGCATGCTAGGGATAGAGAGGAGAGGGAGGCCAAGAGGTCTCAAGATTTGGGCCATTATTCTAGGGCGTGCTCCCCATCTGCATGTCGTCATGGTAAGGGTTATATGAGTCACCCCGTTCATTAAGTTCTTCCAGTAGCCAGTGGTGTTTCCAACTCCTCCTAGGCCTCAGGAGCCTTATTATGCACCTCCAATATTTAGTGTGCCTCTTGCGAGGGGTGCTTTCAGTGGTCAGTCCACCAGACTTGGCTCGTGCCAATCACAGCCACCACATCCTCCCATAGCTTGTTTTGAGTGTAGTGACACACGCCATATGGTGAGGGATTTCCCCAGACTTATGAGGGGTGCACTTCCACAGACTTCTCAACCATAACGTCCCCAGCAGAGTTCTCAGGCTATGGTTACAGCTCAAGTTGCTAACCCACCTGCTTAGCTAGATAGAGGTGGAGGTCGGGGAGTTAGAGGTCGCGTAGAGGGGGAGGCCACGCCAGGCCAGATACTCCTGCCCGTACCGAGGTGGTTACCTTCGATTCTTTCATCACATGTATTGTCATGGTTTGTCGTAGAGATGCATGGATTCTATTCGATCCAGGCTCCACTTATTCTTAAGTGTCTTCTTATGTTGCTCCGCATTTTGGTGTATCTCAGGATTCTTTGAGTTCCCATGTTTATGTTTTTACTCTTGTGGGAGTTTCTCTTGTTGTGGACCGCATTTATCAGTCGTGTTTGGTTGATCTTAGTGGCTTTGAGACCAGATCCGATTTATTGTTGCTCAGCATAGTAGATTTTGATATTATCTTGGGCATGGACTGGTTGTCACCCCATTATGCTATTCTTGATTGTCACGCCAAAACCTTGATGCTGGCTATGCCAAATGTACTGCATGTTGATTGAAGGAGTGCTTTAGATCACACTCCCAAAAGAGTTATTTCTTTCCTTAAGGCTCAGTGAATGGTTGAGAAGAGGTGTGACGCGTATCTAGCTCATGTTAGAGATGTCAATATTGAACCTCTACAGTTGATTTAGTCCTAGTAGTATATGATTTCTCTGTTGTGTTTCTAGTTGACCTTTCGGGCATGCCGCCCGATAGAGATATTGATTTTGGCATTGATCTGTTGCCGGGCACTCAGTCCATTTTTATTCCTCCGTATCGTATGGCTCCTCTTGAGTTGTATGATCAGTTACTGGAATTGCTTGATAAGGGTTTTATTCGGCCTAGTGTATCGCCTTGGGGGTGCTCTTGTGTTGTTTGTGAAGAAGAAGGATGGTTCTATGCGTATGTGCATTGATTATCGCCAGTTGAACAAACTTACAGGGAAGAACTATTATCCTTTGCCTCGTATTGATGATTTGTTTGACCAGCTACAAGGTGCACGACTGTTTTATAAGATTGATTTTCTTTCAGGTTACCATCAGTTGAAGCTTCGGGAGCTGGATATCCCGAATACTGATTTTAAAACTTAGTATGGTCATTACGAATTCCTTGTTATGGCATTTGGGTTAACCAATGCCCCAGCAACTTTTATGCATTTGATGCACAATTTGGCCGTATCTTAACTCATTCGTCATTGTCTTTATAGATGATATTCTAGTATATTCCTGGTTTTGGGAAGATCATGAGCAACACCTGAGGACTGTGCTCCAAACTTTGAGAGAGAAGAAGTTATATGCTAAGTTCTCGAAATGTGAGTTTTGGTTAGATTCTGTGGCATTCGTAGGTCACGTGGTTTCTAGTGAGGGGATAAAGGTGGATCCAAAGAAAGTGGAAGTAGTGCAGAGTTGGACTAGACCATCCCTAGCTATGTAGATCCGTAGTTTTCTTGTCTTGCCGGGTTATTACCGTCGATTTGTTGAGGGGTTTACATCTATTGCAGCACATATGACCAGACTGACCTAGAAGAGTGCTCCATTCTAGTGGACAGAAGAGTGTGAGGTAAGCTTTTAGAAGCTCAAGAAAGGTTTAACTACAGCCCCAGTTTTGATATTTCCTACAGGTTCGGGGTCATATACTGTCTATTGTGATGCCTCGAGATTTTTCCTTGGAGCGGTATTGATGCAGGATGGTAGGGTGATTGCCTACTCATCCAGACAGTTGAAGGTACATGAGAATAGTTATCCTGTCCACGATTTTGAGTTAGTTGCTATTGTTAATGCCTTGAAGATCTGGCGTCATTATCTGTATGGTGTGTCTGATATTTATACTGGTCATCAGATCTTGCAACATCTGTTCAAGCAAAAGGATCTAAATTTGCGTCAGAGGAGATGGCTAGAGCTGCTGAAGGACTATGATATCACTATTTTGTATCACACGGGTAAGGCCAATGTGGTGGATGATGATTTGCTACCAGGCAGATAGCTTGGGGAGTTTGGCTTATTTACTAGTAGCAGAGAGGCCCATGGTGATGGATTTTTTGGCCTTAGCCAGTCAGTTTGTGGGATTGGATCTTTTAAGCCCATTCGGGTTCTAGCTTGTGCGGTCTCTCAATCTTCTTTATTTGATCGTATCCGAGAGCGGTGGTTTGATGAACCTAATCCTCAAGGATAAAGTTTTGCATGGCGATGCTAGAGATGTGACGATTGGTGATGATAGGATATTGAGGGTGCAGGGTCGGTCTTGTGTACCCAATGTTAATGGGTTTCGAGAATTGATTGTAGAGGAGCCCCATAGTCCGCGGTATTCCATCCATCCAGGTGCCGTGAAGATGTACCAGGATTTGAGACAGCACTATTAGTGGAGACGGATGAAGAAAGATATAGTTGGGTTTGTAGTCTGGTGCCTCAATTGTCAGCAAGTGAAGTATGAGCACTAGAGACCAGGTGGGTTGCTTCAGCAGATAGAGATTCCAGAGTGAAGGTGGGAGTGGATCACTATGGTTTTCGTATTTGGGCTCCCATGGACTTTGAGGAAGTTTGATGCCATTTAGGTTATTGTGGATTGGCTGACCAAGTCCACGCATTTCATTCCTGTATGTACTACCTATTATTCAGAGCATCAAGCTTTATATTTATGAGATTGTTTGTCTACATGGTATTCTAGTTTCCATCATTTCAGATAAAGGTACTCCATTCACATTACGATTCTGGAGGGCCGTTCAATATGAGTTGGGTACTCGAGTGGAGTTGTTTACAATATTTCACCCTCAGACGGACGGATAACCGGAGTGTAGTATTCAAATTTTTGAGGATATGCTCCGTGCATGTGTGATTGAGTTTGGAGGGTCGTGGGATCAGTTCTTGCAATTGGCGGAGTTTGCCTACAACAACCAGTCTAGCATTCAGATGCCACCGTATGAGGGTTTATATGGTAGGCAGGATGTAGATCCCAGTAGGTTTGTTCGAGCAGGGTAAGGCTGGATTATTAGGCACAAATTTGGTTCAAGATGCTTTGGAGAAGGTTAAGGTGATTCAAGATAGACTCCGTGCAACCCAGTCCAGATAGAAACATTACGTGGACCGGACGGTTCATAATGTTTCCTATATGGTGGGAGAGAGTGTTCTTCTTCGGGTTTTGCCTATGAAGGGCGTTATAAGATTTGGGAGAAAGGGAAGTTAAGTCCAAGGTTAATTGGCCCTTTTGAGATATTGAGGCTTGTTGGGGAGGTTGCTTATGAGCTTTCCATACCTCCCAGCTTGGCAGGAGTTGATCAGGTATTTCATGTTTTGATGCTCCGGAGGTATCACGGTGATCTGTGGCACGTGTTGGATTTCAGTTAAGTCCAGTTGAAAAAAGATTTATCTTATGTTAAGGAGCCAGAAGCGATATTGGATAGGAGGTTCAAAAGCCGAGGTCAAAGAACATTACATCAGTGAAGGTTTAGTGGTAGGGTCAGCCGGTTGACGAAGCGACTTAGGAGACCGAGCAGGATATGCGCAGCCGTTACCTTCATCTTTTTACTATATCAGGTATGTCTCTATGCTCTTTCGAGGACGAATGAATGCTTAAGTGTATGAGGATGTAACGACCCGGCCGGTCGTTTAAAGAATTAACGTCCTGATCCCCTATTAACTGCTTTCCCTGTGTTTGTTTCTACTATTTTGAATTGTTGGGATATTTGGTTTTGAGTTGCGAAATGTTTTGGGACACTTAGTCCCCAAAAGAGAACTAAAGCTTTAAAATTTGGACCGTAGTAAGAACAGTGTGAAGACGGCCTCAGAATGGAACTACGATGGTTCTGTTAGCTCCGTTGGGTAACTTCGGCTTTAAGAGCGTGTTCAGATTGTGTTTTGGAGGTCCGTAGCTAATTTAGGCTTGAAATGCCGAAAGTTGAATTTTTGAGGTTTCTAGTTCGATAGTGATATTTTGATATTCAGGTCGGAATGGAATTCTGAAAGTTGGAGTAGCTTTGTAGTGTCAAATGTGACGCGTGTGCAAAATTTCAGGTCATTCGGACGAGATTTGATTGACTTTTTTATCAAAAGCGTAATTTGAGAGTTTTTGAAGTTTTTATGCTTGAATTCGATGTTAATTGGTTGATTCGATGTTGTTTGAGATGTTTTGGAGATTCATATAAGTTTGAACAGTGGTATAAGACTTTTTTGTGCTTTTGGTTGAGGTCCCGGGGTCCTCGGGATGATTTGGGATAGTTGACAGAAAGATTTGGAATTTGGAGTTGTAGCTGAAGTTAGGATTTCTGTCATAACCGCATCTACGGTTGAGAGGCCGCAGGTGCGACTCCCGCAGATGCGGAACCTAGACTCAAAAGCGGCCAGGAGGAAGGAGAGATGAAATCGTAGAAACAGAAGTTGTATCGTACATGCGGGACCGCATATGCAGATTTTGTGTCGCAGGCGCGATGTGATAGATTTAAGTAGAAACCGCAGAAACGGTTCCCTTGATCGTAGAAGCGGTCTCGCAGATGCAGAAATTGGACCACAGATGCGACTTTGATAGGCAGACAATAGGAATTTCAAGGGTTGAGTTTCAAAACTTGGAAAATTGATTTGGGAGCTCGGGATTGACAATTTTGAGAGGGATTTTCACCTGGGTGTTTATTGTATGTAATTCTTACTCGGTTTTGATTGTTTTCCACGAATCTATACTTAAATTCATCCTTTAAATTCGAATTTGGGGTGGAAAAATTGGAGAAAAGTTAGAAAAGTTCCGAGACGTGAACCCGAGGGGCATTTTGGTAATTTTACCTAATTTCACGTATTAGCTTAGAATTAATTTGTTGAATTGGTTACTTGAAGTGTTATTTATATTATGCAATTTAATTGAATAGATTTGGGTCATTTGGAGTCGAGTACTCATGGAAAGAACGTGGTTTCAGGTTGATTTTGAGCCAGTTCGAGGTTAGTGACTTGTCTAACCTTGTGTGAGAAAACTCCCCTTAGGATTGGAATTGTTGTTATATGAGATGCCTTGTAAATGAGGTGACGAGTGCGTACATGTGTTCATTTTTGGAAATTCGATTTTTCATTAAGTAACTATAATTGTGTATTTCTTTCTTGTTCACACTGCTTGAAGTCTTATTTGCTGTTAGTTCGGAAAGTATGTCCAAATGATTCGATTGCCTTACACATTCAAACTGCTTTACCTGAATTCTATGCTGCAGGGTAGGCTAGAATTACCTGTTTTCCTTGATATGAAATTGACATTTGCTGAATATTCTTCATATTGCTACTGTGTATTTACATTTGGGACTACGGATGTGGGATTCCGGTAGCCCCCCCCCCCCTTGTCTTTTTACTTGGGACTACGGATGTGGAATTCAAGTATATCCCCTTGCACAATTATATGGAACTATGGGACTGCACCCGGTAGATTCCCCCAGTACTGGTATTTATATTTGGGACTACGAATCGGGATTCCGGTAGATCCCCGTGCACTATGAGTTGGACTACAGGACAATATCCCTGGAGATCCATTGGATATATATACATACATACATACCTACTTGGACTACAAGACAATATCTTAGAAGCTCCCCGGTTGTTATGTATGGGTTAAGCTGCATTCCTTTTTGTGATTTCTTTGTTTTTGTTATAGCTGTTGTTGTTCTTTCTATCCTGTGTTACTACTTACTATTGCACCTGATTTTATGTGTTCTCCTATACTGTTATACCATATATTTCATTCATTTAACCTCAGTAGGTCCTTGGCCTTCCTTGTCACTACCCCAACGAGGTTAGGCTTGGCACTTACTGAGTACCGTTGTGGTGTATTCATGCCCTTTTTGCGCATGTTTTCATGTACAGATCCAGGTACTTTGACTCAATCCTATAACCCTTGAGGCGTGGCGACTTTTCCTCAGACTTTGAGGTATATCTACTTCGTCTGCAGACCGAGGAGTCCCTTTCTATTCTCTCTTTAAGTATTAGCCCTTATGTATTTTCTTTGTTAGACATTTTGTAGTTAGATACGTGTAGACATTCAAAAGCTTGTGATTTCATGAAATTTCGGGTTTTGAAAAATGTTGTTAGTTTCGAGAGTTTGTATTGTATATGCCGAGCGGCAAGTTATTCACTCTTTCGCTTTGTTATTTCAATTTTTAATTACTTTTTTCCTCACATTGTTTATTTTCGGCATTATTAGGCTTACCTAGCCATAGAGACAAGGTACCGTCACGATAGTTCATAGAGGGCGAACTGAGGTCGTGACAACCACTAATTTTGTTGAGCCATATTTTCTGCGGTCACTTCACTTCTCTCAAATTTCTTTCTTTTCCATTTCTAAGAAGACATACGAGATGACATCCACTGTAATTTTTACTTGCTAACTAGTCTTGTCCAATTCACAGATCAAATCAAGATTTTGAATTGGTCGATTGCAATAGTAATACCCAAAAGGGAGTCGGGGTCGATTTTCACATGGAGTTATTTGCGTAAGTTAGGAGTATATAATGTAATGCGTAAGTATGAACTATCTCATTTTACACTTCCACAAATTGGTGTTGTTTCTATGTTTATTTTAAACTAAGATTGCAAAGTTAAGAAATGAAACTAAGTTTTATTTGTTGTTTTTCAAGTTTTGTAGAAAGCCGAGGGCTATGACCATCACCTAGGTGTTTGCCTAATGGGATCTAAACCTCCATGCTTGTTTTGTTGATCAGGGTATATGATAGATATCAACACTCAATTACCTATTCAATACCTCTCAGTTTGAGGGTGATTTTTCCCAATTTGGCTCTCGCAAGTCCAAATGGATGTTGCTCAAAATGGTTAATAAAAACTTAAGTCGGATTATTATTATATCTAGGTTGAACCTTTTAATTGGGATCATCAATCTCTTGATTGACACAATTTCTTATTAGCCAAGTTTTTCTAGACTAAGTCTCTGTTTCTCAAGTAGAGACTAAGTCAATTAGATATGAACTAATATTTGCAAACATTAATTCCGCAAATTAAAGCATTAACAAGGCTAAATAATGACCAGACATCATAAACAAGCATTAAATTAAACACCTATAAGGTTTACACACTAGGGTTGGGTCACAACCCTAGTAAAAATCTAGTTACTCATGCTTGAATTTGAAGAAATAGAAGAAACAATGCTACTAAAACTCATATTGCAATCTCAAAATAATAAAATGTATGTTAAAATATCCCAAAACATGAAAAACTACTTAAAAAAGCAAAGAGAAACGAATACTGTAGCTGCTATTCTACAAAGTTAACCTAAAATTATGAAACTCATCTATTTATATAGGTATGGAAATTTCGGACAAAAATACCTTTTGGCAGGTTCTGCGGCTGCACAATTTTATGTGCGGTCACAGGATTCTTCAACTTGTTAGGACTAGAAGTCTGCGGCCACATAATTCTGATTTGCGACCGCAATGCACTCTTTTTGTGGTCCGCAGATTTGTAACTGCGATTGCGTCTTACTCTTCTGTGGTCCACACGTTTACATTTGCGATCACTTAGCACTTCTTCTATGGCAGCAAAATTTTTGTGCATCATTACCTTGGACATCTCTATGTCCACAACAACGTCATCGCCCATAGTATCCTTAAACTGGATCTCATCATCCTCGACTCCATGAGTGGCTGGATTGCTGAACATCTGGTGCACCGCCTTAGTAGTGTTGTCAACCAGGTTTTACTCCTCAGACTGGCCATCTGGTGCTGATGATGTTGTACGAGCTAAATCTATCAGTATGTCAAGTGGAAAATCTCCAACTAATGCAATCTTGGTTACCTCTCTCCGAAGCTTGTCAACTGATTTCTTGGAAGCCTGGGACTTTTTCATTTTCTTGACTTAATTTCCCTGCTCCTCAATCACTGCTCCATAATGTACCAAATTTTTATTATGGTATCCGGTTCCCCAGGAGCTTCTTCAATGACTTTTTCACAGTCAGAGGAATCTGGGATGTCGGAATGGATGATTACGTTGTAACAGTATTGGATATGGCAGACAACTTTGCTGTGGCTGTCTGCATCCAGTTGTTAAGTCTCACAAGTGTCTGGGAGACTCGTAGCACAGATAGTGGAGTAGTAGGTAAAGGCACCGACTTGAGAGTCGAGGTAGAAGGCACTGAGGCTGAAGGTGGGGGCATGACAGCTGCATTGACTGAAGGCACTGCTGAAGTGGATGGCATATTGGATGTGTTTGCATAAGTATGGCCATTAATTCACCCATTCCCCATATAGCAATTATGAGTTGACCCCTTGCAATTTAAACTCTTTATGGTTATAAAATTGAATTCCACTTTCAATTGGCCTAACATAACTAACAAATTATAAATTAAACTAAAAATTTAAAACTTCTATAAGTAATTGGAGCATACCAGATATGAAGTAATGCAAATGAGTGATCACATATGCTGATTGTATGTGGCAGATGATTTAGCATATGCTTTCCTTAATTTAGATATTTGAGTGCTCAGAGAAGGAAAAAATTGTACAATAGCACTAGGCCTACTATTTATACTAAGGGTTCTGACTTGAGGGACAAAAGGACGGGTATGGCCATAGAATTCCTCTTGTGGTCCGCACTCTGTTACCTGAGGCTCAAAATCCCTTGCTGATCTGCAGTCCGCAGAATTTGTGGTACGACTGCAAATTTTTGTTGCGAGCCGCTGATTTTTTTCCGACCGCAGATTTTGATATGCAGCCACACTTTGTCCATTTCTCTATCAAATCAAACTTTAGAGAGATTGCATTTTCCCTTTTCAAATTGTGAGGTCTGCACTGCAATTGTGCGGCCGTAGTTACCTTTTGCTGTAGAGATCACAATTATGCGGTCCGCATAATAAACATGCAGTCCACACTTTTTTCATGCTTAGCCAATTTTCTGGGCACAATTCCTATAAAGTATACTCATTCCTGTCACAGACTTCAAACCTAGTTAGCACAAAAATAACACCTAATTATAAAAGAAGTAAGAAAATCAAAAGAAACATGGAATGCCTCCCAAGAAGCGCCTGATTTAACGTTGCAACATGACGTAGATTACCATCACTTGAAATGAATCACCCCCACAATGCGGCCATCACCAACTTTTCCCAAATAATGCTTCACTTGGTGACCATTTATTTGAAATACCTCATCATCTTCAAGTCCAATGCACTAAAGGGTGTCATACCCACAACTTCAAATGAACCACTCTATTTAGACTTTAACTTCCCGAAAAACATCCTTAACCATGAATTGAACAACAACATAAGATCACACTCTTTTAAATCTTTGTTCCAAATGTACTTGTCATGAAGATATTTCATTTTCTCTTTGTATAAGGACGAACTTGTGTATGCATGATACTGAAACTTATCCACTCATTCAAATGTGCTACCCAATGGCTCATCAGACTGGCCAATTTGGGTAGTCAGCTTACCCTTTCTCTTAGGTTTTTGTGCATCCATCCGAGAATACCATGAGAAGGGCTTCTTAGCCCGAACCTTCGTATCAAAATCTTTTTTCTCCACTTGTGCATCCGTTAGATACTCAATAATGGTATTGTGATACGAGTAAGAGGTCAGAAATATGTTGATTGACATCACGACACCTACATTGATCGGGTACCCGACCATAATGTAGGCGACTAGAATTGCTCGCAAGATAGGAAAGGCTTGTTTCATTTTGGCACGCGTCTAGTCTATTGCATACAAAATTCTTCCATCCCTTCGCATCGAAGTTCAGGATCTTCCATTGAATAAGAATCCCTGTTATGATCCATGGTGGTGGTAGCCCTGGGGCTGCAAGAATCTCAGTGAGCCATGGGCGAGTTGCATCTTCCATTGCCAGCTTTTCCAAGTACTGTGCAGGCTCAACATCCTCAAACCCCAAGTAGTTGTTCAAGGTGTGCCGGTCAACCTTACCTTCAAATTAATCCCTTTGGTCACTTTGGTCCCTTTCTTTATGTGATCCACATTGGCATTGAACTCCTAGACCAGATGCTCATTTGCATCCGCTACACTTTGAGTGAACCACATCTACCCCTTCCGATCTCTGAACTAGCTCAAGACTGCTGGATTACACTTGTAAAGTTTTTTAGTTGGAATTGTCACTAAAGAATGAGCGTCTCACTGGCAACCACTCTTGAAACCTAGTAAAGGCAGTTACACTGACTAGCCGGTCCTCCCAGGCCTCTTTCTTCTTTGACCTCTCAAGGCCAGCAACTGTAGTATCTCCCCATCAGCCATCATCTGGAATATCATCAATTGTAGTCGTTGGTGCCTCAAGTGTAGGTGTAGAGGAGGTCTTCGAAGCTTTACTGGCACTCTCCAAACCCTCGGAGGTGCTATATGATGAGGATGGCTCATCTCAAAGTTGATACCTCCCCGATGGCTTTGATTGTATAGTCGGCTGCTCTTGAATCGAGTTGCCCTCTTATGCTTCCCTATACGGGACTTAAGAACTGGATTCAAAGGGTTGTACATTTCTTCCTCTCCCGGTTGTAGCCTTCTTGGTGATTAGGGCAAGGTCTAAAGTACTTTTGCATAGGCCTCTAGAAAGTTTACCCCTCCATTTTGAAGTATCTTCGCGGCCTCATGATCTAACTATTTTCTGTAACAAGCAACATCATGGGTTAGTTGTAATTCAAGTGAAAACATATAGTGAACATACAATTGTAAACATGCTTGTAGGATGAGAGAGTGCCGTCCGCATAATTATAAGTGCAGCCGCAGGCAGAATATTGTGGACCATACAATTTGATCTTGTGGCCGCAGAACTGGATCTGCGGTCTGCATTATTATTAGTACGACCGTAGAACTAGAGTGTGGTCCGCACATTTTGTATCACAGCCGCACATCAGATTCACCAAAATTCCAACTCTCTGAAGATAGAGATTAGGTTGTTTGCGACCGTGATAGGATTTTTGTGGTCTGCACAATTTCAAGTGCACCTGCAGAATCATGCTTGACCCAAGACCCTAATCTCAACTTCTTCGGATCGTACTATTTCTTGTGCGGCCGCATATTTAAAACAAAAGGGAATAGATTTCTAGGGTTTACATTTTTTTGTACAAATTTGACGGGGTATTAAGGTGACATCCCAATCAAGATCTTTAAAACCCACTTGGCTTTGTGCTCAAGTTCTACTGAAAGATGATATGATTTTCCAAACACCATCCAGTATAGAGGCATTCAGATATGTGTTTTGTAAGCCATCCGGTAATCCCATAAAGCATTATCAAGTGTCTTGGACTATTCTGTCCATTTATCATTCACTTTTTTGGACAAAATGCTTTTTATCTCTCGATTGGAGACTTCCACTTGACCACTTGCTTGTGGATGGTAGGGAGTCGTGACTTTATGAGTAACACCATACTTGGTAAGTAAGGTTTCGAAGGCCTTGTTGCAAAAAATAAGACCTCCCATCGCTTATGATAGCCCGCAGATTAGCAAACCTTGTGAAAATATTATTCTTCAAGAACACCACCACACTTCTCACCTTGTTGTTAGGTAGAGCAATGGGCTCAACCCATTTATATACATAATCAACCACGTCAAAATGTAGGTGTTTCTACAAGAACTTACAAAAGGACATATGACGTCAATACTCTATACATCGAAAATATCAATCTACAAATTGGTGGTGAGGGGAATTTCATTTTTCTTCGAGATTCCACCAGCCCTTTGACATTCATAATATTGTTTCACTAGATCACTTGCATCATTGTAAGTGGCGACTCTGATAGTTAATCCCATTTCAATTGTCACTTTAATTGAAAAAAATAACCGTATACCCCTTTCGGGTGTCACCTTCTTTTTATTACCCCGGAAGGGTAGCAAAGGAATTTTTTCCAATTAAAGTGACAATCAAAATGAGATTATTTATTAGATTTGGAGTCGCCACTTGAGATAATATATGGTATCCCCAAGTCACTGGTTTAAAATCTCGAATCGAGAAAAGATTTAACTCTTTATGTCTGTAAAACAGAAATACGAGTAAAGAATTCTATTAACTCGGAAGAAGGTGTTAGGCATTCCCGAGTACCGTAATTCTAGCATGGTCACTTTGATCATACTTGGCTTAATTAAAGATGTGAAATTTTGCCAAGGTGGAGATTTATTGAGTGTCAAAGTTCCACATCAGTGAAAGAGCATATTTGGTTGGAATTTTTTCCTATAAAAGGAGGCTTAATATTTAGGATTTAAAACATACCTCTCAGTTGTCTTTTTTATCTTCTTAAGGTATTTATATCTTATCTCTTTAGAGTGGAATAAAATATTGGTTGTGTCCGAGGAAAATTGATCGAACCTCGTAAATTCTAGTGTTTCTCGTATTGTTATCTTATTGTCTTATTCATTATTTGATGGTTGTTGTACTTTTTAATATAATAATTGTGATTCATTCACATTATATAAATTTAGCTTCCGCAACAAGTATAAGGTCTGATGACAAGACTTCAAAGTATAACCTACCGGGGATAAAGTAACATGAAGTCCCTTATTTTTCATAATCTAAGTGTGGGCGGGGGAAATTTCCTTTCTTCTCTTTATGGATGGTTGTATTGATAGTCTTTGTATATTTTTGGTTAGTCACTTAACTTTATTTTAATTTATTTCTTGCTTTTGTAGTTTTGTATATTAGCTTAGTATACATTCGTTTAGTAGTTAGTTAATCAATTGATTTTTTAAAAATTTTTGTTGACGATGGACTTTCTAGAGGGGTTAAAGTATTGAAAAAAAAAAAAGAAAAATATTTTTTTAAATAGTTAGTTTTAGTTTAGTTTAGTAGGTAACATCCCTTTTTGGTTTTTCTTTGGGCATCAATTTTTTTCCTAGGGTTGTAATTTTAATTGAGTATTTTTATGTTTTAGCTTAGAATAGAATTGAAGAAAAAAGATTGAATTGCTTTTAAATCCCTTTTGACTTGTTTGATGCTAACATATTTAGACCTTGACATGCAAATTACTTTCCTATCAAATTTAAAAGTTTGATGCCTTAGGAAACTTGAGTGTCCTAGTTTGTGTTGCATTCTCTCAGTTTCTTGACTCATATATTCACCTAGTGCTTGTTGCTTAATATATCTTAGTTATATGAATGCTTGCTTTGACTTTAGAGCTGGAACAAAATCGTCCTTAATGGATCGTGTATATTGTGTGTAAAGAAAGAAAAATTACATTTTGTGCTATCCCATGCTAGTACAGAACGTGCCATGTGTATGGGACGAAACAAAATAAGTGATATTGTTGAATCTAGGAGATAATTTAAGCATTTCTTTGATTATTTCATTGAGCCTTAATTGTGTAAAAGCTATATGGGAGCTTTATTTGGTCGCCCTCATTTAATATAAATATGTATTTTTTTAAAAATTTAACTTGTAACTATTTTTTAAATAACTTCACTCCCATTTCTTCTTCTCCTTCTCCTTCTTCTTCTTCTTCTTCTTCTTCTTCTTCTTCTTCTTCTTCTTCTTTTGTTGTTGTTGCCATGAAACATCAGTTCATGGGATGATTGCCAAAAGTATGTTTATCAAATTATTTAAAAATAAATTATAAAATAATTACGTACATTGGTAGGCAATAATTTGTGAACATTTCCACGTACGGGAAGTTTAAGGTCACACTTAGTGATTCTTCTCATGATAATTATGTTCTTTTCACATTTATTATTTCCAAATTTAGATACTACTGGCAATCTGATTATTTTATAGTAGTAAAACACTATGAAAGAATAAGGTGATTATTTATCTAGTATGTTAGAAAGCTTTTTCAAAAATTTCAGCTTATATAGTGCTGAAATTTTTACAAATGAACTAAATAACTTTAGCATCTTCTAGTGAAATTTTTGAAAAAGCTTTATGAAAAAACTAATGAATCTAAGACAAAAAAAGACTTTAGCTTATTTAGTGTTGAAGTTCTTAAAAATGAATTAAATAACTTCAGCATCTTCTGCTGAAGGTTTTGAAAAAAATGTTATGACAAAACTAATGAATCCAAGACAAAAAAATTTGAGCTTATTTAGTGTTGAAGTTTTTGCAAATAAACTAAATAACATCAGCATATTCTGCTGAAGTTTTTGAAAAAGCTTTATGACAAAACTATTGAATCCACGAAAAAAAAAACTTCAGCTTATTTAGTGCTTAAATTTTTACAAATGAACTAATTAACTTCAGCATCTTCAAGTTTTTGAAAAAGATTTATGACCAAACTAGAATGCTTAAGTTCAACAATTACAAATAAAAACTTCAGCAAATAGAGAACAGAACTTCAGCACTAAAATTTTTAAGTTTTGCAATTACAAACAAAAATTTCAGCACACTTGGTTCAACAGTTTTTGCTACTTCAGACCGTCTACGAGAATACTGAAGTTTGCGTAATTACCTTTGCTAGTTTAGGCCCGTATGCTGAAGTTACGCGAAACAGTGGGTACATTTGTATTTTTTTTTGCAAAATGGGTACAAGTTAAAAAGTAGCCGAAAAAGCGGGTATAGATGCAAATGTCCCTTAATTGCCTATCATTGTTAATATTTTTCATAGTTAGCCTTTTTGAGCCTATAAATATTTATTTGGCAGTCACATTACAAACCAACTCCTTGTTTTCGTAAGAGAAAATTATCCTCTATAGCCCCTCAAAATTTTAATAGCTCATGTTTTGTCCTACTTACAAAAAATAGACTTTCAGCCCAAACGTATTGCATATAGTAGCCGAAAAGAATAAGCATGACAACACAAGTGGCTGTAGCTCAGTGGTTAGAGTGCATGTTCCTAAGCTGAAGGTCGCTGGTTTGACCCTTACCTGGCTCGATAGAGCAACCCTTTTTTGCCTTTTTAAAATGTACTTCTCGATCTGATAAGTATTAGCTACCAATTGAATGAAATATGTAATGCAGGTCATATACGAAATGTTTATTTTTGTATAATAATAGTCTATTTTTGTATAATTACATACTATTTTTTACATAGTGACAGTCAATGTTGTATATTTTTTGTATAGTAAGAGTCTATTTGTATAGTGACGGTCTATTTTGTATAGTGACAGTCTATTTTGTTTATATTTTGTAGAGTGAGAGCTAATTGTATATAAATTGTATAGTGGCATTCTATTTAGTATATTTTTTATATAGTTATAGTCTATTTTGTACATATTTTATATAATGATAGTCTATTTAGTATATTTTTTGTATAATGACATTCTTTTTTTGTATATATTTTGTATAATGACTCTATTTGTATATATGTATAGTGACAGTCTACTTGTATATAAATTGTATAGTGACAGTCTATTTTGTCTAATTTTTGTATAATAACAGTATGTTATGTAAATATTTCAACTTTATGCTTAATCATCTTCCCTATTTTTCCTCTCATTGAGAAACCAGCCACTAACGTCCAATACCTCACAGTCGCCGAAAATGATAAAAAGATCGCAGGAGTTTAAACTTTTAGCCAGAGATCTTCAAAATATTATCTACATATTCACAGAAACTATAAGAGAAAATCAGAGAAGAGACAAGGTTGAGCCTTCTGCTACACCATTGTCGAAATAAGAAGATTTGGACTTTTACCCGTCGCCACAAAACTCAGAATCGAACTAAAAAAAAAGTTATTCTGCTATTGCTCTTATTGGTGTCATTGATTCGGCATTTTGAATCGAGAAAGAAACTCATTTCTGGGTTTGGAACTTCTGTCAATGTTTGTTTATTACTAAAAAGTAAGATTTGGAATTATTCTGTTGAATTAGAATACTGTTAATTTAGTGATTTGATGAATTGAGCGAAGCGAATTGACGAATAAAATTCAAAATCCACTTACTTTGAGCTTGTGATTTTTGCATCTGTTGGTGAAATTTATTTCAATGATTAGATCATTGCTTGAGAAATTGATGTGAACTAATATCCTTCCCAGCCAGTGGTCAATTCTGACGGTAACTAGTAAGGAAGAAGAGGAAAGCAAGAGGAGCAGTTATGATCATAGTTGGCTAGCTGGAATTTCGGCGAGGGAATTCGATCAATAAAGTTTTCGGCTAGCACTTGTCATTTTTAGACTATAACTTATATGAATAAATTGATGAGTTACCGAATAAATTTTATTTTACCTCACATGCTATAAATGAAGTTCTCTCTTTTCGTAACTAAACTTTTTGATTGAACTTTGATCTCTAACGAAGTTTAGTTGCAAAAAGTTGCTTATCGAGGGATGTCTCCTTGATCTTTTCCCTATCTTTAAGAAGCCCATCGTTCCTACACAATCTTCCAAAAATCTTACACAAGGTTGCTTTTGAGTAAAAGTATAGAAGGAAAGAATTGTGTACTTGTGTAACCGAAGAACCCCTAATGACACTCAATTTTATCTATTCTTACTTCATATTATTTTAATTAGCTATTATTTTATCTAATAATCATAATAGTATTCATAGCATTTTTTAAATACGACAATAAGTATTATTACCTTATTTGTGCTCTATTACCCCCAAATATTATAATTTACACCGCATAATTTGTTAATTTAGTTTACCAGTTTTCAAGATTTAAAATAATGTTTTGAGCTCATTAAGATAGTTTCACATAACAATATTTATTCAAGTATTCATTTCTCAATTCATGCATTTTTATTTGTCTAGTCATTACATATTAATTTAATTTTCTATAATTATTATTATGGCATTTTAAAATAGTATTTATTTCCATTTTGCCCACCAATCCAACTGAAAGGCACTTCAATTTTGAATGCGAATCTTCCAAATTCCAGAGAATCCTCACCCATATCACCATGGTTGAGAACTTGTTTTCCTTCTTTTGGGCAAATATGATATAGTAGTTTTTCCTTTTTCTTATATCCTCTACCAACGATTCTTTTCTCTCCCCCATCTATTTATATTCCTCTTTTCTCAATTTTTATAAAGACAAGTTATACCCTAGGAGAGGGAAACACATACGGATAGACAAGTCATTGTTTCTGTGAACATCTCTTGGTACTTTGATTATTTCCTTAATGAGTGTAGTACTTTGCTTATATGTCTTTATGAGAGTATATCATGAACTTTAATTGGTCTCTTATTTGCAGTTTATTTTTACCAAAATGATCTAAGCATGTCTTACTTCTAAGTTTCAGCTTCAGTAATTTGTAAATTGCCTTTTCTCGTTCGTTAATTATTTGAGTGATATAATATCATCTTGTGTCTCTAAAAATAACTTAATATGTGCATTCCTTATTTTTGACCGGTTAGCTAAAATCACTAGCACTACTTGTTTATATGTTAATTTTTGACCTAGTATTAATATCGCCACCAAGGTTAACGGCATGTGATTAATAATTATCACAACGCCACGCCTCTAAGGTGGCACACATTCGTTTTCTAATATTTTTCTTTTGTGTGTTTGAGTTACAATTGCTATAAAGATCACCCACTGTAGACAAGAAGAAGAATGCATCATTTTTCTTTTATGTGGTCATAAATTCCGAGTGTTGTTCTACGAATTGGTATTCTCTTTGGATTACTTCAAAAGGTCAGTACTCTTATTTCAACTAAAGGTTTCTCCATCTGATTGCTATGTCTTCACTACTTGATCGATTCTTTGTATGTGCGTTAAGTATGTCTTTACTCGATATAGTCGTGAACCATGTGTCCTTTATGTGAATTGTGTATATGGATAGGTTGTTAGGATTATGATTCCTACTAAAGACAATAACCTTCATATTTAACAATTCGGAATCAAAACTATATGAGCGGAAGCTAACCTGAATCCATGTGTGAAAATTATTGAACCTCCTTTGATGATTGTCCAAATGTCCTTGTGAATTCCTTGATCCTTTCTTCAAGATTTCTTGAAGTTTATGTCACCACAATAATTCTTCACAAGACTTAAACAATATTTGAATGGTTTCACAATAATATTAATATGACAATTACCAAAGGTTGGTATATGGTTTTCCACAAGAATTTGCAAGTCAACAACGGAGTTTTTTCCTCTTGATTCGATGAGAGGAAGAAGAGTCTTGTCTTGCAATAATGTGGGAACCATAACCCCCACTTTATAACTTCATGAGTTACATAACCCAAAAGTCACAAGAGTTACATAACTCAAGGGTCATAAGCATGTTACCATGGTTACATATATGTAACCTTAGTCAGCCCATCATTAACTAAGGTTACCCTTTTGGGTATCTACACATTAGTCCTACACTTTATATGACAACACATTGGCCCCCTTAACATAATGTCCATAAGACCACAAAATTAGGCCAAACCAAAAGATAGCACATAACATATAATTTATCTATATATTGTTCATATGTATGTAGATATAAGTCCATATATCTAGATATAAATCCATATATCTTACAATCTCCCACTTGGACGAGATATACATACATATGTACAAACCTTAGCATTATATGTTACAAATAACCTTAGGAGCTCAAAATTGCTATCACAATAAAATTGTCATGAACAATCCGGTCCATCAATCATACCAACATAGGAACTAAGAGCTCTTCGTTACTCATTCGTAACTAGAACCAACATAGATCACGTATATCAATATAACCAACGACATGGATCAAGTGTAGGTATGTAGCATGGAAATAACATAAAGTGTGGTCAATAGAATGTCTATTTCCAACTGGTTCTCTTTATTGAGATAAATCATAAACTGTAAGAGTACAAAAAAAACTTTAAAACTGAATATCTGCAGATATAACTGAATTACTGAATTTCTGAATATAACGAACAATACATAAATGTACAATACAAACTCCCACTAAAATACATAATCCTTATCTGATTTGACACCCATACAAGCAATATGCTCATGAAATACTTTTGGTGTCAATCCCTTAGTGAGCGGATCCGCAAGCATGGAGTTTGTACTAATGTACTCAATGCACAATTGTTCATTTTGTACTCTTTCTTTAACAACCCGAAATTTGACGTCCATATGTTTTGCTTTCGTCAAACTACTGTTGTTATTAGCATAAAGGACTGTCGATCTGTTATCGCAAAATAGCCTAAGCGGCTTGTTGATGCTATCAACAATTCGCAGTCCACCAACAAAATTCCGCAGCCATAATGCCTCATTAGATGCTTCATAACATGCCATAAACTCCACTTCCATGGTGGAAGTGGCTGTAAGAGTTTGCTTGATGCTTCTCCAAGAGATAGCACCGCCCGCAAGCATGTAAATATAGCCTGAAGTGGACTTCAAACTATCCTGACATCCAGCAAAATCGGAATCGGTATACCCAATGATCTCAAGCTGGTCCGATTTCCGGTATGTAAGCATGTAATCCTTTGTTCTCTGTAAGTACCTCATGACCCGTTTGGCTGCCTTCCAATGGTCCATTCCCGGATTGCTTAGATATCTGCCTAACATCCCAACAATGTATGCTATATCAGGTCGTGTACATACCTGAGCATACATCAAACTACCTACCGCCGAAGCATAAGGCGTCTTCTGCATTTCCAAAATTTCATAATTATTATTTGGGCACTGTTTGAGACTAAACTTGTCTCCCTTAGCAACAAGGTTGTTGCCTGGTTTACAATCCTGCATGCCAAATCTTTTCAGAACCTTATCGCTATAGCCCTTTTCTGACAGACCGAGTACACCTTTAGAGCGATCTCGTTGTATCTGAATTCCTAATACAAAAGAAGCTTCACCAAGATCTTTCATTTCAAATTTCTTTGAAAGAAATTTCTTAGTTTCAAGTAATAATGCTATATCGTTACAGGCAAGCAGTATGTCATCGACATATAAAACCAGAAAAATATACTTACTCCCACTAAACTTATGGTATATACAGTCATCAGCAATATTCGGTTCAAAGCCAAAAGATGTAATGACTGCATGAAACTTATAATACCATTGACGAGAAGCTTGCTTGAGCCCATAGATGGATTTCTTTAATTTGCAAACCTTTTTCTCTGATACATCAGACTACCTACCGCCGAAGCATAAGGCGTCTTCTGCATTTCCGAAATTTCATAATTATTATTTGGGCACAGTTTGAGACTAAACTTGTCTCCCTTAGCAACAGGGGTGTTGCCTGGTTTACAATTGCATGCCAAATCTTTTCAGAACCTTATCGATATAGCCCTTTTCTGACAGACCGAGAACACCTTTAGAGCGATCTCGTTGTATCTGAATTCCTAATACAAAAGAAGCTTCACCAAGATCTTTCATTTCAAATTTCTTTGAAAGAAATTTCTTAGTTTCAAGTAATAATGCTATATCGTTACAGGCAAGCAGTATGTCATCGACATATAAAACCAGAAAAATATACTTACTCCCACTAAACTTATGGTATATACAGTCATCAGCAATATTCGGTTCAAAGCCAAAAGATGTAATGACTGCATGAAACTTATAATACCATTGACGAGAAGCTTGCTTGAGCCCATAGATGGATTTCTTTAATTTGCAAACCTTTTTCTCTGATTCATCCGAAACAAAGTTTTCCGGTTGCACCATATAAATTGTTTCCTCAATGTCACCATTGAGAAACGCTGTCTTAACATCCATTTGATGAAGCTAAAGTCAAAATGTGCTACTAATGCCATTATAGTCCTGAAAGAGTCTTTCGACGAAACTGGAGAGAAAGTCTCTTTATAATCAATGCCTTCTTTCTGAGTGTAGCCTTTTGCGACAAGACGAGCTTCGTACTTAATAACATTGCCCCCTGAATCCCTTTTGGTTTTAAAAATCCATTTACAACCAATAGGTTTGATACCTTCGGGCAATGTAACAAGCTCCCAAACGTCATTATCGCTCATAGACTTCATCTCATCATTCATGGCATCTATCCACTTTTGAGAGTTAGAATCCTTAATGACTTGACGGACATTGATTGGATCATCTTCCTCAAGTCTAATATCACTTTCTTGTTCTTGGAGAAATACTACATAATCATCCGAAATTGCATTTCTCCTCTCTCTAGTGGATCTCCTTAATGGCATTTCAGTTTCTTGAGGTTGTTGAGTTTGATTTTCATTAGTTATATCAGGGTCCTGATGGGGGAGATTTTCGAGATTGTCTTGAACCGGAGTTGTGTGATCAGTGTCAGGAATAAGACCAAGATCAACAACTTGAGGGAAAGACACATGTTCTTCCTCAAAGATAAAATCTCTTACAACTTTATCTCCCCACCCTCCAAACTCAATATCCTCGAAGAACCTAGCATTACCCGTCTCAAAAATAGTTCTAGAAGTGGGATCATAAAACTTAAAACCCCTGGATTTTTCAGAGTATCCAACAAAATAGCTACTAACCGTCTTAGCATCCAGTTTCTTTTCATTCGGCCTATAAGGCCTTGCCTCAGCTGGATAACCCCAAATGTGTAAATGCCGAATACTGGGTTTATGCCCAGTCCAAAGTTCATATGGGGTTTTGATTGTAGCTTTAGTTGGAACTCTATTAAGAATATAAGCTGCGATTTTTAATGCTTCACCCCAGAGTGAGTCTGGCAAAGTAGTACGAGAAATCATACTTCTTACCATATCCTTAAGGGTCCGATTTCGTCTCTCAGCTACACCATTCATCGTAGGACTTCCTGGCATAGTATATTGAGGGGCGATCCCACACTTATCTAGGAATTTAGCAAATGGCCCTGGACGTTGTTCACCGGAACCATCATATCGACCATAGTATTCACCACCACGGTCAGATCTAACGGATTTAATTCTTTTGCTTAGTTGATTTTCAACTTCAGCCTTAAATGATTTGAACACGTCTATGGATTGGGACTTTTCGTGAATAAGATATAGGTACCCATAATGAGAGTAATCGTCTATGAATGTGATAAAGTATTATTGACCATTCCTACATGGAGTAGGAAATGGCCCACAAATATCCGTATGTATCAATCCTAAGACGTCCGAAGCTCTCTTAGCACCTAATCTCGTCTTGTTTGTTTGTTTTCCCTTGATACACTCAATACAAATTTCCGAATTTGAGGAATCAAGAGAATCAAGAATTCCATCTGACACGAGTTTCTGAATGCTTTGAATGGATATGTGACCCAAACGTTTATGCCAGAGTGATATAGAATTCTCATTAGTTAATTTCCTTTTGGTACCACTTAAACTTGTATGCAAAGTTTCATTATTTGAAGTTATTGTATCAACCAAATATAAGCTATCAAATGTTGATAAAACACCAGTACCAATAAGATTTGAATTCTGAAAGAGACTAACTTTATTGTCACCAAAAGAACATGAATAACCGGATATGTCCAATTTGGGAACAGAAATTAAATTCAGTCTAAAAGACGGTACAACAAAAGTCTCATCCAAATCTAAATGAAAACCGGTCTTAAACAACAGCCTAAATTTGCCAATAGCCTCAACTGGCACCTTCTTGCCGTCACCCACATAGATGTATCTTTCACCATCATTTGGTTTTCGGCAGTTCAGGCAACCCTGCATAGATATACTTATGTGAGTAGTAGCAGCAGAATCTACCCACCAAGTATCCTTAGGTACCGAAATTAAATTAACTTCAGAACAAACAAGAGAAAGAAATGTACCTTTTTTTCGCACGCCAGGCATGGTGCTTGGTACAATCTTTCTTCACACGATTAGTCCCCTTACAGAAAAAGCAACCTAATTCAGTAATTTCAACCTTAGGTTCCTTATGTTGCTTAATCTTGGGCCTTGCAACCGCAACTTCCTTACCTTTCCTCTTCTTAGTATCCTTAGAAGAGGATGCCAAATGAGCACTTTCAGTCTTATCTAGCTTTATTCTTTCCTCTTCTTGCACACAATGTGAGCTCATTAAGAGTCCATTTCTCCTTTAGGCAGTTGTAACTGACCTTAAAATGATTAAAGTGTGCAGGAAGAGATATCAAAACAAAGTACACAAGCAGTTCCTCAGGTAAATCCAGCTTGAGTGACTTTAGTTTTGAAGCAAGATGAGACATTTCCAAAATGTACTCCCTAATGTTTCCCTTGCCCTTATACCTCATGGAAACAAGTTTACTCAATAGTGTACTTGTTTCCGCCTTTTCGTTTTGCATAAAACGCTGTTCAAGGTTTTCAAGGAAAATTTTGGCATTAGGTTCATCATTCATAGTGCCCCTGAATGATTCTGGAATTGCACGCTTCATGATCATTAGACTCATGCGATTCGAGCGTTCCCACTTCTCCATCGCCCTCCTTTCATCAGGAGAGGATGTATCCTCAAGAGAAGCAGGTTGCTCAATCCGAAGAGCAAGGTCAAGATCCATGCAACCGAGAACGATCATGACGTTCTCTTTCCATTCCTTAAAGCTTGTGCCGTTAAGCACAGGGATGCTATTGATGTTGGCAAATATCGTAGAAGCAGAAGAATTAGCTGAAATAGAACAAAAGGATTACTTAATACATGCTTATAATTACTTGAACTTTAACTCTAACTTTATAGATTCAACAAATAGGCATTTCCCATTACAAGATACCTAGCACAACATTGATTTTAGTCTTTGGACAGAAAAACAACTTGTAAGTGGTACTCTTGGTGTAGTGATCAAACATAGACAATAAACTCCTGTCAAATATCAAACATTCCTGGGCCGATTTAATATTCACATGGAAAACCAAATAATTGTCTCATATTTATCACCACAAGCATGTTCGAATTCCTGCCAAATAACAACCTTCCTTTGGGCCGGTGTTAAACGCATGGAAGACTAACATCCACAGTCATCTTATATTTCAAGATTAATCAATCTACACAATAGAGGTTACTTTGGCAACATAATGCTTCAATTGATTAATTTAAAATATTAGATGCTAAAAACTTCAGTTCCTTAAGCCATATTATGAATCTTAACTTAACATGTTACATGTTTTGACATGCAACAACTGAATATGAATTGTTATTATACTTGAGAGGACAATTCCAAAAAATATGAAAATTGATGGACTTTAAAACAATTAATATTCAAAACTTAAATATTAATGTATAATACATTAATAATAAAACTTAAATATTTCAATTGAATAATATGTCAATTAAAATCTGAAACTTAAAAGATTTGAAACGTTTTTAACCTTACTGGTCCAGGATAATCGATTATCTTAAGCAGATAATCGATTATTCTGGCATAAAAAAATTTTCATAAGTTACTGGACCAGAATAATCGATTATCTAAACCAGATAATCGATTATTCTGGTATTAAGAAAAATTTTCTAAGTTACTGGACCAGAATAATCGATTATCTAAACCAGATAATCGATTATTCTGGTATTAAGAAATTTTTTTTTAAGTTACTGGACCAGAATAATCGATTATCTAAACCAGATAATCGATTATTCTGGTATTTATAAAAACGTTTCAAACTCACTGGACTAAGATAATCGATTAACTGTCCAAAATAATCGATTATCTTGGAGCAGTGAACCTTACTGTTTTAACATGATTTTCAACAAGAATCTTAAACAAGAAAACATGTTGTCTACTAACTAAAATCATGCATAATACAATGTTTTAATTCAAGTAAAGATTAACATGATATTAAAACATCAAATTTCATCAAAACACAACATTCATAAGAAACATGCTATTTCATGGTACTTGAATTTCATAAATAAAATTCTAACAAAACTTGAACATGAATCCTAACATAACATGAATCTTATGAACATCCAAATTATCCAAAAATGAAGGTGGCTCTGATACCAATTGCTCGGATTATGATTCCTACTAAAGACAATAACCTTCATATTGAACAATTCAGAATTAAAACTACATGAGCGAAAGCTAACCTGAATCCATGTGTGGAAATTGTTGAACCTCCTTTGATGATTGTCCAAATGTCCTTGTGAACTCCTTGATCCTTTCTTCAAGATTTCTTGAAGTTTATGTCACACAATAATTCTTCACAAGACTTAAATAATATTTGAATGGTTTCACAATAATATTAATATGACAATTACCAAAGGTTGGTATATGGTTTTCCACAAGAATTTGCAAGACAATAATGGAGTTTTTTGCTCTTGATTCAATGGGAGGAAGAAGAGTCTTGTCTTGCAATAATATGGGAACCATAACCCCCACTTTATAACTTCATGAGTTACATAACCCAAGAGTCACAAGAGTTACATAACTCAAGAGTCATAAGCATGTAACCATGGTTACATATATGTAACCTTAGTTAGCCCATCATTAACTAAGGTTACCCTTTTGGGTATCTGCACATTAGTCCTACACTTTATATGACAACACATTGGCCCCTTAACATAATGTCCATAAGACCACAAAATTAGGCCAAACCAAAAGATAGCACATAACATATAATTTATCTATATATTGTTCATATGTATGTAGATATAAGTCCATATATCTAGATATAAATCCATATATCTTACATAGGTGAATAAACAAGATTGTCTACTTTAAATATTTTATTATTATTATTATTATTATTTAATCTTAGTATCTTTTGAAACGGTGATTTGGATTCCTCGAAGATATATCAAGCTTTCAGCGTATTTTGTGTTTTCAAATCTGTAAGCAGTTTCTTTATTAGAATATTGGGTTCATTTGGCTTTAAAGACCTAAACTGATGAAGGCACGAGATGAACTCTGCGCTGGGAGGACACTGACAAATGATTGACCCGGACGAGCACTGTATAAACCATGGCTAGCTTATGCACCACAATGAATCGGACGAGCCATCTGAGTGGTCCTATAAAGACGACCCCTACTATGGTGGGACTGACCCCAGAAGAAACACCGCTAAAATCACCCGAACCATGAGGCCCCTTAACCTCCCTCTCCTCACGCTCCTGACCACGAACCAACTCTAGCCGCCGAGAAATATAATCCACCTTGCCGAACATAGCACCTGACACATTCTCTCGAGTCATAACTGTTGGAACATATATGTATGTTCATATTTATATGTTTTGATAATTGACAAACCGATTTAGATGGAAAATAATATATGCCAAATAAATGTGAGTTATTATTGAATACACTTTGATTTATATTTTAACTAAAGTGTATTTATTTTGTAGATATGCAAAAGCATACAAGGGGGAAGATAGGATTTGATATGCGAATTTAATATGCGCATTATTTGAGCGGACAAGAATTGGAGTCCAAGAAGTTCAAGACAAGATCAAGAAAAGATATGAAGAAATGAAAATAAATGAAGACCTTTTGTTGAGTCTTATTTATATTGTCTCTATTGTGATCTTGATCCGACTTTAAGTTTGAGTCTTGGCGTCTCTCATAAAATGGATTTTACAATATATGCATATCATAAATGATTTTACAATGTATGCATATCATAAATGATTTTACAATATATGCATATCATAAATATTTTTATTACATTTAAAACAAATTGGTCTTAAATGTTATATAATAAATATTTTCAATACATTTAAAACGAAATGATTTAAAATGTTTTTATTGATTCCGAATGGTCATTACAATTGTTTTTCATATTTAAGATATTTATAATATTTAATATCTTCAAACAAAGCTTTGAAAAATATTTTATAACTTATTTTCAATAAGTTAGTTGTTTTAAAGACGGACCATTTCCGCAAGGTCAGATAGTGGAATATCTGATATTGGATAGTCGACTATCCTGATGACCGTTGCCAAGATAGTCGAGTTCCATATCAGATAGTCGACTATCCTGATGACCGTTGCCAGCCCAACGGCTAGTAGGTAGTCGAATAACCATAAGTTAGTCGACTAACCTACAGATTTTCAGAATCTGTCTTTACGATTTTAGCAACGGCTAGGAGTAATTTTGGAGCTATAAATACACCCCAAAATCACTCATTAAACACACAACTTCTGATCAAAACATTCATAAGCTTTCAAATACTTTCAATATCATTTTTATCATTTTTATCACATTTTGAGAGCCAATTCTTTGAATTAATTGTTGTGTTCTTGAGCGTACTTGTTTACTCATATCTACTCTATTAAGAGAGTCTTGTTTAAGTGAGTGTTAAGTGTTTTTTATACACTTGAAGGGAAGTTTATAATCCCTTGTTGTAAGAAGGAATATTTTATTCCTTCGTGTGAAGTCTTGGAGTGTTGTATCTTCGAGCAAGGTTGTTTGAGACTTGTGTGACTCAAGTTCTCAAGTTGTAACGGTTTGTTAGGCACCCGTAAGCTTAACAGAGAAGTCTTGGGGTGAGGTATCCTCGAGCAAGTGAAGTCTTAAGGTGCGGTATCCTTGAGCAAGTGTAACGGTTTGTTAAGCACCCGTAAGCTTAACGAAGTTAGTGGAATCTCGAGAGAGTCTCTCGGGGACTGGACTAGCCACAGGTTGTGGTGAACCAGGATAACATCGGTGCGTTCGTTCCTTATTATTTACTTACCGCACTTATTTCATTCCTGCAATTTTTTAATTCCGCAAGTTTACACTATTTTTTATTATAACGCTATTCACCCCCCCTCTAGCGTTAAGCACTTATTCTAACAATAACAAAGCGCAGTCCATAGTTAAGGCAATCAATGAACCTCATAATCTTCTCCCTCTTTGTGGGAACCAACGAGATCGAGTGACGAGCCAACTATGCAAATCTCATCTCATACTGGGTAATAGGCATACACTACTGGTGTAGCTGCTCGAGCTGCCTATGCAACTCCTGCTTACAGCTCGGTGACACAAACTTCTCCACAAAGAGAACGAAGAACTTGTGTTGTGAAATTGGTGCATCATCGGATGGTCTGCTCCATTCATAGGCGTCCCACCATCTAAAGCCTTCCCCCGACAGCTGAAAAATAGTAAATGAGACCCCACTAGTCTCTAGAATACCCATCGTACGAAGAATCTGTTGGCACCTATCCAAGAAGTCCTAAGCTTCCTCTAACTCGGCCCCACTGAATGATGGAGGCTCAGCTCGGCTTCGTCTTCGAATTTGGATTTGAATTTGGATATGGTCAAATAATCGATTGATTGATTAATTTTTTGGACCAAATTTATTTGTTAATAATAAAATATTAACAGAAATATTATTAAGTATATGTTTTAATAACAAAATATTAATATTAAAAGAATATTAATATTAAAATCTAATTTTCCATTTTCTATTTTGGTAACAGAAAATTAACTACCCTTTCCAATTTTTTCTCTTTATTTTCCCTCTTTAATGTTGAGTAAATAGCCATTTATGTTATGTCATTTATGTTGTGGTCGTTTTGCATAAACAGTCATTCTGAAGAGTTGCACCTCTTCAGATTTCAGCCCAACTTTGGATATAAATACAAAACTATTATGTTCAGAATTTTAAAATGATTTTCTTAGTTTCTCCTCCTTCTGCATACTTTTAACATCAAACAAAGTAACAGTAAGTGTGATTTGCTATAGAACTTTGTGTTCACTAAAACACTCGGGTTTGAAGTATCACTACACCAATGTGTATTTCGTTCTATCTTAGGAGTAAATAATCCCCAATCTTGGGTACTATGAAGGGATTAAATTCCTTAAGGAAACACTCTGAATTCAGTGGGCTCGGATTAAAATTCTATTTATGTTCATTTATATTTTCCAAATTTTTTACAAATACAATATACTAACAAGCTTAAGAAATTTAATATATTTTCTGTATTTGTACTCACTGTTTCTGGAGAGTAAAACCTTTGTGGTTTTGTAGTCTATTGGAGATTAAAATCTACGTGGTTTTAACATTTGTATCATTCTTTTACAGAAATGACTAATGATAATATGAACCAAGATGTTCCAATGGCGACTGCCAATGCCTCAATGAGCTGAACATCACAGGCAACATTGGCACCAGCAGAGAAACCCTAAAATTCTCCAGGATTGATTTCAAGCGTTGGCAGCAAAAGATGTTCTTCTATTTAACTACTCTATTTCTCCAAAAGTGCATCAAGGAAGATGTTCCTATGTGGAAGTTTTCAGAAACTGAAAGTTTTCTCGTTATTGAGGCGTGGAAGCATTCAGATTTTTTGTGCAAGAATTATATTCTAAGCGGGCTAGAGGATTCTTTGTATAGCATCTACAGTAGTGTGGAAACGTCAAAAGAACTGTGGACTGCGCTTGAAAAGAAATACAAAACAGAAGATGCTGGGTTGAAGAAGTTCGTTGCTACAAAGTTTTTGGACTACAAAATGGTAGATAGCAAGTGTGTTATTACCCAAGTCCAGAAATTGCAAGTGATTATACACGATCTCATACTGATGTTGAAAGTAGTAATCTTAGTATTTTTACTAACATAAATTTCATTGAAGGTCTTGTCATGAATGAAGCATTCCAAGTAGCAACGATGATTGAGAAGTTGCCTCATTTGTGGAAGAACTTCAAAAACTACTTGAAACGCAAGGAGATGTCCCTTGAAGATCTCATTGTTCAATTGAGAATCAAAAAGGACAAAAAAGCTGCTGAAAAGAGAGGCCATGAAAACTCAACAATAATGGGAGCACATATTGTTAAAGACAACAAAAAGAGGAAGAAGGCTTCTCGACCAAAATACAATCCAAGCAAGAAGCGATTTACTAGAAATTGCTACAATTATGAAAAATCCAAACACAAATCTACGGAATATCGTGCTCCAAAAAAAAACAAGAAGAAGGGTCAAGCAAGCATGGTTGAAAAGCATGATGATGTTGATGACTTATGTGTCATGCTTTACGAATGTAACTTGGTGGGCAATCCTAGGGATTGATTCTGGAGCCACTCGCCATGTTTGTGCTATTAGAGAAGCTTTTGCTACTTATGCTCCTGTTGGATCCGATGAGACGCTTTTTATGGGAAATGCTGCAAAGGCCAAGATTGAAGGGTGTAGGAAGATATTTCTCAAAATGACTTCCGACAAAATGGTGACTTTGAACAGCGTCTTTCATGTTCCCGAGATTAGGAAGAATTTAGTCTCTGTTGGACTTCTTGTTCAGAATGGTTTTAAATGTATTTTATTTCCGATAAGTTTGTAATAAGTAAAAACAAAATATTTGTAGGAAAAGTATACTTCGCTGAGGGCCTTTTCAAGCTAAATGTAATGGTTGTTAAAAGTAATAATAAAATTTCAACTTCGTCTTACTTACTTGAGTCAAATTATGGCATATACATTTGGGTCATGTTAATTATAAAACCTTGTGGAAAATAATTAATTTGGAAGTATTTCCTATTTGAATGCGACAAACCACAATGTCAAGTATGTATGGAATCTAAGTATGTTAAATATCTTTATAAGTCAGTTGAAAGGAATTCAAATCAATTAGACTTAATTCACACAGATATTTGCGATCTGAAATCAATACCATCTCGCGGTGGAAAGAAGTATTTCATAACTTTTATTGACGATAGTACTCGATATTGCTATGTTTAATTACTTAACAGTAAAGATGAAGCAATAGACGCATTCAGCAATACAAAAAAGAAGCTGAAATGCAACTTAACTAGAAATGATAAGAAGTGATAGGGGCGGTGAATATGAATTTCCTTTTGAACAAATATGTTTAGAATATGGAATTATTCATCAAAAAATAGCCCCTTACACGCCCCAATCCAATGAGATTGCAGAAAGAAAGAATCGTTCATTAAAGGAGATGATGAACGCATTATTGATAAGTTTTGGTTTGCCACAGAACTTGTAAGGGGAAGCCGTTCTTACGGCTAGCCGAATACTAAATCTAGTACCCCATAGCAAAACACAATCCGTTCCATATGAAAAATGAAAAGGAAGGAAGTCCAACTTGAATTATTTTAAAGTGTTGGAGTATCTGTTGAAATTGCAAGTTCTTAAACCCAAAAGGGTAAAAATAGGACTGAAAATCGTTGATTGTGTTTTCGTAGGATATGCGACTAATAGTAAAGCATATCGATTTTTGGTTCATAAATCAGAAAATCCTGGCATTCATAATAATATGGTTATAGAATCAGATAATGCTGAGTTCTTTGAAAATATATCCGTGAAAATGAGACTCAAATATTTAAAGAAGTTATGTCTTCTTCGGAATCATTATTATGGAAAGAGGCAGTCAATAGTGAAATAGAATCCATACTGAACAAATATACATGGGATTAGTTGATTTCCACTTGGAAATAAACTTTTGGGTTCTAAATGGATCTTTAAGAGGAAAATGAAAGATGATGGAACTATTGACAAATTTAAGGCAAGACTTATGGTCAAAGGGTATAGACAACGAGAAGGTCTTGACTATTTTGATGCATACTCTCCAGTTACAAGAATTAAGTCTATACGAACGTTAGTAGTATTAGCTGCAGTTTATGATCTTGAAATTCATCAAATGAATGTTAAGATAGTCTTCTTAAATGGAGAGTTGGAGGAAGAAATTTACGTAGAACAACTTGAAGGGTCTATGATTTCAGGTAAAGAAAAGAAGGTATGCAGACTTGTTAAGTCCTTTTACGGACTAAAATAAGCACCCAAATAATTGCATGCGAAATTTGACCAAACAATATTGTCCAATGATTTTAAAATAAATGAATGTGATAAATGCGTGTACATTAAAAATATTCCATGTCACATAGTCACTGTTTGCTTATATGTGGATGATATGCTGATAATGAGTAATGACATTGCCAACATAAATGCGACTAAGCACATGCTAACTGGCAAGATTGATATGAAAGACTTGGGAGTTGTTGATTTAATTCTGGGAATTAAGATCCATAAGACTTCCCAAGGTCTGACACTGTCACAATCTCATTATGTTAAGACAGCACTTGAAAAATTCAAGCACTTTGGCTTTAAAGTTGCAAAGACTCCAATTAACGTGAATCTTGCATTAGCAAAGAACAAAGGCTAAAGAATATCACAATTGGATTATGCTCGTGTGTTCGGTTGCTTAATATATATCATGAATTGTACGCGACCAGATATAGCTTGTGTTATAAGTAAATTGAGTCGATATACGAGCAATCTAGGTCAATCTCATTGGATGGCTATGAAACTAGTTTTAGGGTATGTAGTACATACCCAGGACTTTGCTTTGCACTACAGTAAATATCATACGGTCATTGAAGGATACTCTGATGCAAATTGGATCACCTGATCAACGGATTCCAAGTCCATAAGTGGATATGTATTCACTATTGGTGGAGGAGCGGTATCTTGGAATTCGTCCAAATAAACTTGTATTGCCCTCTCTATAATGGAGGCTGAATTCAGAGCCTTAGATAAAGCCGGTGAAGAAGTTGAATGGCTCCGAAATTTCTTGGAAGATATTTTATTTTGGCCCAAACCATTGGCATCAATGTGCATATATTGCGATAGTCAAGCGGCAATTGGAATGGTTGGGAGTGTTATGTATAACGGTAAATCTCGTCATATACGACAAAGACATAAAACTGTTAGGCGTTCTCTCTGGAGAAATTATCACGACTGATTATGTAAAGTCAAGTGATAATGTATCATATCCACTTACAAAAGGCCTAACTAGAGAGGTAGTTGAGAAATCATCAAGGGGAATGTGACTGTGGCAAAAAATAAGTCATATTGGCGGTAACTCTACCTAGAAGACCGGAGATCTAAAGATCTAGGTTCAAGGAGATCACACAAAGTCATTAATGACGGTTCAACATTGTCAACTAAACTTTTGGTCCATTCTCGTGATGAGATAATGTTCAGTATAAGGGATAAAGCGTTAAGGCTTTTTAATAATTTCTAAATTTGGTACGAGGTATATCAGATAGTGTATCTACGGAATGACACGTTTAGAAATCACCTACGTAAGTGTAAAGTGTTAGCCACTTTAAGGAGAATCTTGCAAGGCCGGTTCTCTATGCACTTAAGAAACCAGATGGTGTTCATGGCTGAAACAAACATAACAATGAGAACCAAGGACGGTTAAGGTTGGTTGTGTGACTTGTGATTGTCTAGGTATACACTAAAGTTTGACGGCTCAAAAGTATCAAATCTACCGATTGATTGAGTATATCCAACATAAGTTCACTACGAAAAGTTTAAAAGGAAATCTACTTATCCAGATACAATTAATCATTGGTTGCGAATCACATATTTTTTCATGCATGTTTCTGTGATATAGCCATTTTCCATTCATGTGGGGGATTGTTGGGGTTTTATGTTTTAATTATATTAAATACTTAAAAGAGGACGAATGAGAAATGGAGGGTAAAAATTTTAAGTGAAATTTTAAGTCCTCCCCCCCTCCCCCCAACAAAGGGACATTGTCCTATATTGGAAGATGAAGATGTTTTTATGTATATATAGGCAATTGCTCTTCTTCTAGCTCTTAAAGAGTTGAGAAGAAGGCAAGCCTCGTGCCGCCGCCGTCGTCGCTCGTTCGGCTCGGCTTCGGCTTTGGGTTCGGATTTGGTCAATTGATTGATTAATTTTTTGGACCAAATTTATTTGTTATAAAATATTAGCAGAAATGTTATTAAATATTCGTTTTTATTACAAAATACTAATATTAAAGAATATTAATATTAAAATTCAAATTTTTCGTTTTCTGTTTTGGTAACAGAAAATTAACTACCTTCTTTAATTTTCTCTCTTTATTGTTGAATAAGTATCATTTATGTTATGGCATCGAGTTTTTTTCTCTTCGTCTTTTGTAAGTAATTTATGTTTCAAAATTCTTGTGTCATCGGTACCATGATTATGGTGGCTAAGTTTTATAATTTTAGGATTGTGGTTGTGGTTAGCCATAATACTGATGTTTGATTGTTATGTTCTCTTTTAATATGGATCCCGATATTATGGTTGTGACTTTGACTTTGTGCATAATTATTTGACTGTTTGGCACTTTGGCTTTGGCTAATAGTCAGGTTTTATCAACTATATTTACTATGCTTGGGAAACCCGTTCTTAAATTAGAGAAGAGTTTAAGTGGGCATGATTTTATTCTTAAGGTTGGGGTCAAATTTATGGTTAGGATAAGAATATAGTTAATTATTATACTTAATTAGATATCATAATCATAACACATTCTTGGTAGATCAATTCTATAAAAATATTCTATCTTGAATAGACAAGTAATAATTCGATAGAATATTACGAGTAAAGATAATCCGGTTAATTAGAAATCATAAAACATTTAAGTGGAAGGAGAATTAAATAGAATGCAAAATGAAGGATTGTGAACTAGCCACAACCCTAGAAGATTCATCTCTACTGAAGTAAATCAGCAATTGTCGAAGTTTTATTCATTTAATTACATCCAGCAAAAATAGTTCAGTAAAAAAAAATCAATCTCGTCAACTGGATTAGATTACAAAATTTTAGTTGGAATAATTCGATAAGTCTATGTTCAATCCACTGTTCATTACTTTTTTACTTGTTAACCACATATACTTGCATATGTATAGGAGATCAACGAAAGTACATATTAGCAATGGATGAAATATAAGTATATGTTTCAGCACTATGAGATTAAAGTATTTTAAAGGCAAATACCCTTAAAGTAAGTAATTTTTACATAATAATATATTATTGGAGTATTATTTATCAACGTATAGCAATCTTTATATTGGTAAAAACTTACCCATACCGAATGTTTACACTTAACTATATTAATTCACTTGTTCAGAGACTGAAGGTTGCGGAGATGAGGATGCTTAGGTGGATGTGTGGGCACACCAGGCTAGATAAGATTAAGAATGAAGTTATTCGACAGGAGGTAGGGGTGGCCCCGGTGGACGAGAAGATGCGGGAAGCGAGGTGGTTCGGGCATGTACGGAGGAGGGGTCCCGATGCCCCGGTGAGGAGCTGTGAGCGGCTGGAGATTGTTGGTGGTCGGCGAGGCAGAGGGAGGCCTAAGAAGCATTGGGGAGAGGTGATTAGGCAGGACATGACTAGAATGCAGGTTACCGAGGACATGACCCTTGATAGGGGAGTCTGGAGGTCTAGAATCAGGGTTGTAGGCTAGGGGCTCATAGAGTTCTTCGTGCGCCTCTCCCGGGGTTGGGTGTGGGATAGTAGGGTTACCCATAGATGATTAGTGTTTTAGCTTATGTCCCCTTATGGTTGTTAGTATGGTAGATACTACTTGTTATTAATGCATGCGACTGTATTTATGTTTCTTATATTTACATAATTACTTATGTTATCTCTGCGGGATTACTTATGCTTTTGTTTCTAATTTTGTCTTTGTTTTAATGCAGCTTTTCATTTTATCCTATGCGCCGAGGGTCGATTGGAAACAGCCTCTCTGCCCTTTCGGGCAGGGGTAAGGCTCGTCTACATATTACCCTCCCCAAACCCCACATGGTGGGAATATACTGGGTAGTTGTTGTTGTTGTTGTTGTTATATTAATTCACTATGATTAATTAATTTAATTAGATGAGAATGTATGTAATTTACTGTGGTTAAATGATTGAAGTCCATATGCAATACATATATCATATCTATTGGTTTAGTGTAAATACCCGTTACGGGTAAGTTTTTACCCTTTATATTTATTAATTACAATATATAAAAATTTACTCATGATTACTCTTGGCATAAAATATAAACAATTATGTTTTATAATTCTCACATAATTAACATGTGGATTAAACGACCATTAACACGGGTTTACCGAGATTAAGATTCATATATCTTTTTGGCGACTACTTATACAAGCAAAATATTTCAAACTAGCTACTAATTCAATCATCTTTAAACCAGTGTGATTAAAGGTACGTATTTTCAAGATTAAACATATCGAACTAGTTGCCTAAGAAAAAATGTTTTCTTTTCAATGAAAAAGTATTCAAAGCTATAGGTGTTTCGTATTAACAATTTAGTTGACTAAATTTAAAATGTTAAACTTGCTTGTTTAAGTTAAAAACACATTTATTTTTGAAAAAATAAGTTATTTGTAAAGGTAATTACAGACAACACAATTATTTTTGAAATCTATACTTAACATCTCGACGACTTAAGGAAAAAAACATTTATCTTGTTATAAAATAGAAGTCTATTTAGAGCGAATGTCTAAGAGTTTTAGCTTGAAGCTAAGTCATTCCTCTTCCTATAAATAGAGGGGTCTTACCCCATTGTAAAACACCCCAAGTATTAATAAGAATACTTCTCTCTCTCCCTATTCTCTCTCTATATTGTTCTTATTCTTGCATTATTGTTCTTGTCTTTATATTATTTCATAACACGTTATCAGCACGAGACTCTACCGTCTCAAGAAGCTCTTTAAGAAGATTAAGCCGCCGTCAATTTCTCCGTATCGGAGCCGCCGTCGTCTGCATCAGTGGAGAAAAGGAAGAAAACATTGAAAATATAATTGGCATACCTTAAAGGTAAGTAATTTACTTTTCCCTTTCAAATTCTTGAAATTCTACGATTTGATTTAATATACAAACAAAGTTTGATTATAACTCTAATGGAGTTTGTAAGAAATTATAACCACATGAAGTGGTTAAATCTCTATGTCCTGCCATGATTAAATTCATGTATGATTGTGGGCAAATAATTGAAAATCCGTCCCATTGAATTTGCTCCATTCCCTTTAGAGAATGTGGAAGCAGTATATGATAAGTCTGAAAGAAGACTAAAATATTACCATGAAGGTATCAATGAATGTGGACGTGGCAAAGAATTCCGTCCAATTGAATTTGCTCCATTCCCTTTAGAGAATGTGGTAGCAGTATGTGATAAGTCTGAAAGAAGACTAATTACCGTAAAGGTATCAATGGATGTGGACATGGCAATAGACGAAATTATAATCGTCATTATTGTGGTAATGAGAACAATAAGGATTCTCAAAATAATCTTTCACTTTATGAAAGTAATATTTGACATGAGATTGTGTAAAGCACATGATTTTGATCCATTCCCTGAAGTGAATGTGATAATTGTAATAGAGCCCGTAAGTATGAACACGCTCTTGATGTAAATTTGTTTTATGTCTGCCATTATGAAAAGAAAGTTCGTTGCCCTTGAAATTTCGGGCAAGAACTATATGACATGGGTGTTGGATGCTGAAATCCACTTAGATGCTATGGGTCTTGGAGACGCCATTAAAGACAGAAATAATGCATCCACCCAAAACTATGCTAAGGCCTTGATTTTCTTGCGCCATCACCTTGATGAAGGTTTGAAACTATGCTAAGGCCTTGATTTTCTTGCGCCATCACCTTGATGAAGGTTTGAAGATTGAATATCTCACCGTCAAGGATCCACCTATCCTGTGGAATGGCTTAAAGAAGAGATGACAACCTGAAGTTGGTCACTCTGCCACAAGCACGATACGATAAGAACCCAAAAGCAAATAGTTTATAAACTATATATTATCGTTGCGGTGAAAACGGGCACTGGTCAAAGGCTTGCCGTATACCATGACTTTTGGTTGACCTTTATCAAGCATCTCGAAAGAGTAAACGCCCTGAAACGAATTTTGTCTCTGACGACAACTTTGACATCACCCACTTGGATGTGGCGGACTTCTTTGAGCAACCCGAAGGGAAGATAGACCACCTAATCGGTGATGGATCCGTGATGAAAGAAGATGGAGCTATTTGATTTTATTTTACTTGTTTGTATTAGTGAATGAATAAACTAATAGCCATTAGTATTAGCTCGTATTAGTTAGTTCATGATATAATGTTAGTATTAGTTCTTTAGAATGTATCAATATGCTCAAATATCAATAATATTTTTACTTTCCAGTAGAGGTAATCGACTAACCTGAAAAACTAGTCGGTTATCTCATATTTCGCATAAAAACTGCAAAACAATCGATTGTCAATGATCAACAATCGATTGTCTTTAAAACAGTGTGATCTGGAATTTTTCAAAAACAGTCAACAATCGATTGTCTATGTCTAACAATCAATTGTCGTTAGACAGTGTAATCTGGAATTTTTCAAAATAGCCAACAATCGATTGTCTATGCATAACAATCGATTGTCTTGAAACAGTGAGGTCTGGAATTTTTCAAAAATTGTCAACAATCGATTGTCTATGCATAACAATCGATTGTCTTAAGACAGTGTGATCTGAAGTTTTTCAAAAATAGCAAATAATCGATTGTCTATGTTTAACAATCGATTGTCAATGCTCAACAATCGATTGTGTGTGCTTAACAATCGATTGTTTTATGAAAATGCTTAAACTGAAATTTTCAAACTGCATCGTAATCGATTATGGAAAACATATAATCGACTATCTGATTTATTTTAGTCAACTGACATCAGCAGATTTTGAAAATATTATGTGACACAAACGAATTGAACTTGTTTATTCTTATGTTCGTGTATTTTTTTTGTATATCAAACCATGGGAATTAAATTGATTGAAGGCTCCGGAAGAGCAACTGTAACTCTGCCCAAAGGCATGACGTTTATCTTAGAGAATGCAATATTCTCCTCCAAGTCTAAGAAGAACTTGTTGAGTTTTAAAGATATCATGGATATCATATTGAGACAATAGATGAGAATAATCTTGAATTCTTCATGAAAACGAGGCTGCCCATTTCGGTTTGGGTTCACGCCATTTTGCATGCAGCAATGCTAGTTCGTCGGCTGCCCACTTTGGTTTGGGTTCACGCCATTTTGCATGCAGCAATACTAGTTCGTCGGCTGCCCACTTCGGTTTGGGGTCATGCCATTTTGCATACAGCAATGCTAGTTCGTCTCTGACTGACGAATTGACACAAATATTCCCCGTTGCAATTGGTTTTGGGTCATGGACCCAATATATCCCATTTAAGAATCTTTGGATGCGCAGTATATGTGCCTGTAGCACCGCCATCCCGCACCAAAATGGGTCTGCAAAGAAGGTTAGGAATATATGTTGAGGTTGAATCGCCCTCCATTATTCGCCACCTCGAAACATTGACAGGAGATTTGTTCACTGCACGATTTGCAGACTGTCAATTTGATGAGACACTTTTCCCAAAATTAGGGGGAGAAGTTGGTGAAACCAAACGGGAAATTTTGTGGAAAAATGCATCATTATCTCATCTTGATCCACATACCTCTATTTGTGAGAAAGAGGCACAAAAGATTATCCATTTGCAAAGAATAGCAAATGAAATGCCTGACGCATTTATAGATTTGAAAAGGATAACAAAATCACATATCCTCGAAGTGAATGTGACAACATTTGATTCACGAATACATATTCATTATTGGAAGAATATGAACATGAAATTGGAATTAAATATACCACACTCACCCCTAGAAGGAGGTTTGAGATGATACCACACTCACCCCTAGAAGGAGGTTTGAGATGATATATGGCATGAATGATCGTTGGTCACGTACCTATTGTACGCCAAAGTATTTTGGAAATATGACTATTAAAGGACAACGATAATGCAAGAAACATATCTTGCATATAAGTTTGACATGACCATAATGGTATAACTTTCTCCTTAAGAAAGATATTCACCACATGGATGTTGATAAATCTGTGGTAGTACAAAATTAATTGAGAGCTCTAGAAGAGCCAATTATTACTATGTTGGAGAAACACAATTGAGTATTGTGCTGTAGTAAGTCTCAAAGAAACTTATTCAGTTTCCAAAGTACACGCGAAAGCGATTGATTATATTGAGACTATAAATAAAGGAAGGCTTTGATATCTCCTATTACTACAACTTGTAGCGGGGTAATTTGCATATGAAAAGCTACCCGCTTTGTTCTCCAGTTTGTACTATACAAAAGAAAGAATGCCATAATAAAGTGGATATCTATTGGTATAAAACCCATGTCATAATAAACCTGAAGTTTATTGATAAGTGCACATGTCATGGTGTAAATTTGAAGTTTACCAATATTGATAATTTATTCAGTTGGCATTCGTGTTAGCCATCTCATTTTAAGTATGATGTGCAAATTCACATAGGTGAATAATAAAGAACTAGAAAGTTCTTTACGAATTCTCTTGTATCACTTGTTCTCATTAATGAACTGACCAACTAAAGAGTTCGGGTTGAAGCCCATAAATTCTGGAAATATCAAAGGTGAATATGGGCCCATTCACCTGCCATGTATACCACATATGATGCATCTATGATATGGTTACATGCGCAATTGTTATTAACCCGCAGCCTGGCCGGTGCTTGCGAGGTAAATTGCTCAGTAATCTAACTTCGAGCATAATTTCCAGATTTCCTACTCAAGATAGTTCATCTTGATAAGTTGGTTTATATCAAAGTTGGTTTAGCAAGATAATTATTGAGTGCTTCCACTTAATAGCTAAACTGTTTCTTATGAGAACAAAGTTATATATATCAATTTGATATAAGTTGTATACGAGAGTATATTCTCCCCTCACAAGTGGTTCAGGGTCAGGAACCAAATAATTTCATCTTATTATTAATGTGCCGTGTATATTGACATGATAATGCACAAAGATGATTTCCCAAAGTTGAGAAAACAAGTTAGCTTTACTAACATGAGGGGGAGACATGATAAACACTTGAGAAAAGGTTACATGGGATGAATTATCATTTGTATATGTATATCCCCGAATATCATGATATGAACCTGAAGTTCATAAAAGGGATAATTCAATTGCAACATATTGCAAAGCATGCTATACGCATTTGCTGACCCAAAGAAAGTAACTAAATGGAAGAGATACAATTCAAGAAGAATTGATTCCATATGAAAGACATGTAGTTTTGAACCTATAGTTCAAATGCTTGAAAGTATAAAGTCAAAGGTATGTATAGTCAGTTTTCGATATCTTATTTGTCTAGCATGACATGGAAAACTTGATATGCATCTAAAGTCTACTATATGGCTTATATGACTTAACTTGAAAGATTTAAGTTGCTTGAAGCATATGCAATTCTTGGTCTTGAAGTACCACATCCCAAGTACAATTTGTGTACATATGAACCTTGCTATAACTATAAGCATGATGACATTGAGAATGCATTTATGAAGATATTGAAGAGTCATTCCGCGACATTATATGAAGATGTTCATATCTATCAAGAATGATGATTTCAAGGTGCGGAATATTTATTCAAGTCAATATGGTTGATTTGTCAAACGTCTACCAAAGATCGTTTTGAAGATGATGCACAAGATTGGAATGCAAATGCTCAAGGATATAAATTGATGTACTCATTAGGGGGAGTTAATGCGCGTTGCACTCTTTTTCCCTTACAAGGTTTTGTCCCACTGGATTTTCCTTGCAAGGTTTTTAACGAGGCAACCAATATGCGCATATTCAAACATGTGTACTCTTTTTCCTTTCTTTAATTTTTCCCAATGGATTTTGGTTTTAAGGTTTTGTGAGGCACATTATTGAATAGACATTCAAGGGGGAGTGTTATAAAATAGAAGTCTATTTAGAGTGAATGTCTAAGAGTTTTAGCTTGAAGCTAAGTCATTCCTCTTTCTATAAATAGAGGGGTCTTACCCCATTGTAAAACACCCCAAGTATTAATAAGAATACTTCTCTCTCTCCCTATTCTCTCTCTATATTGTTCTTATTCTTGCATTATTGTTCTTGTCTTTATATTATTTCATAACATATCTCGCATTTTTTTAGTTATAAAGCCTCCTTTTCATAATTATGAATCAAACCCCACCCCTCATTTATATCTTCTCAAATACCAGCCTCTTTTTTTCCTTTTCTTTTGAGAACTTACGAGAGGATCGGAACTCTCGAAACTTGAACACAATAAGAGTGTATTTGGTACGAAGGGAAATATTTTTCGAAAAATATTTTTTATTTTTTTAATATTAAATTGGTTAAATATTTTGAAAAATATTTTTTTCATTAACTCAATTTCCTTTAATTGAAGGAAAATATTTTACCTATTAAGAGAAGGGAAAATATTTTTCAAAACTCATTCTCAACCTTCCCCACCCTATTCACCATTCCCATTAACCCCCACCAACCCACCTCCATCCACTCAACTCCACTCCACCCCCACCCACCATCATCCTAAATAAAAATATTATTAGTAGTACTTTTCTCATGTTATATATAGATTTTTTTTTTCATTTCAACAAATAAATTTTTTATTTCATAATGTAAAAAAGTATTTTTTTCATTTTAACAAAAAAATACTTTCTTTTCATGTAGAAAAAATATTTTCTACTCTCTAATCAAATATTAGAAAATATTTTTCGGAAAAAGTTTTTCAGCCAATAACCAAATAAGGGAAAATAGATAATAAAATCACCCATTTTCCATGAAAATATTTTGTAAAAAAATATTTTTCATAAAAAGTATTTTCCTTCGTACCAAATATACCCTAAGAATCAAATGCTGTACTTACGGCTTATTTGGCCAAGCTCCAAAAAAAATTTCTTATTTTAAAAAGAAATTGTTAATTTTGAGATAATTTTTCAGAAAAGTACCTTTAAAAACTAACACTTTATGTTTGACCGATTCATTTGAGAAGTTCTATTCAACATATTATAATTATATTTTATTTTGCCAGTCTTTAGAGAAAATATTTTTGAGTATAAACTTATAAAAATAGATAAATATCAAGATTTAGTTTACAATTATGATTATTTAAATACTTATTATGAAGATTTTAATTAAGCTTTTTTATTTTAATTAAAACATAAAATAAAGACATATACACAAAGCATTAAATAAAAATATATACCTAAGATTTTAATCTGTACAAAATATAGTTAAATTAGAGAAATAGTAATGCATATATACTTACATTTGACATGTAATAAAAGAAAAGGATAAAAGAATCTAAAACCAGAAAGGAAAAGGGAACTTACAAACAAAGAAAGAGAAATGAGAGAATAAATCGTATTTTTAATTAAATGATAAATGGTTAAATTATTGAGAAATAATTTGATAAATATAAATATATTGTAAAGATATTTTTGTTTTGAAAAAAATTTATTTTCTGCTTCTCCTTATTAGAAGAAGTAGAAAATTGTAACTATTTTCCCAGAACATAAAAATATTTCTTCTTCTAATCAAAAGTACTATTATTTATTAGCAAAATACTTAAATTTCGACAAAAGTTATTTTCTTTTTGAAAAGAAGTGCTTTTAGCCTCTAATTAAGAATCTTGAACAAACTCATTATAAGCAAGATCATTCTTTTGCTCTATTTTTACGTATTAATAATTTTTTATAAGGTGTGACAAAATAATTTTTAACATACTATAAATATGCAACCAATGATATATATATACGGTCATACAATAATATTCATTTCTTTATTTCGCTTAAATCTTTTTTAAATTTGTGAAATTTTTCTAAGCGCCTATTTAAGACTTACCGTCGAATTGACAAAGTTTTGTTTCGTAAATCGTAGATCAGTCCTCTTCAAAACAAATTGGTTCCTTTATTGGAATACATAGCCAAAATACTACCTGTCATATAATTGGCAAAAGTACTGTAGAACTATGACTTTTATGCATGACAACATTTCAACGATTTTATTTAACTCAACAGTTTGAAATCACTTTTTTCCCAAATTTTTTGGAAACTTATGGACGTGATTGGATTAGATATATAAAAATTGAAGAAGTGCCTTGCTCATCTACCCAAAAAGTAATTAAAGAACATAAAAGGAAAAGAAAAATGAAAAAGGTTCAATCAAATTCCAAAGCAGGGGGAATGCGAGAGAAAAGGTCCAATCGTATCCCATTTGCGATTACTATATTATTCAGTACCTAAGTTAAGTGTATAGATGTATAAATGTTTTTTTAAATATTTTTATAATTTAATCGACAATTGCAGGTCGTTATTATTTTATCACATAAACCATATTATGATATGTTATATACCATCGGAAGCCAACTTTAACAGGGTCTAAAAACTAGTATTATTTATGCACAAAACATTAACTAATTTTATTATAGAAGTTTGTATTATGATTAATTGAATATCTAAAAGATAACACTTCAACCACTGTCTTCCAATTATATGTGACATGTATAAGTTCAAATTTGGACGACCACGATCACTACTGAGTACAACGAGGAATGAGGTCCTTACGATATAACGTCCTTTGATTGTTATAAAGGGTGACGACCGATATTGGTTAGCGAACACACGATGTTTGCATCAGTGTAAGCGTAGTAGGAGACAATATGAATATTCTTTTCGAATATTTTTTATATTGTACTTTTTTAGGGTTTAAAATGGAATTGTCCCTTATAAACAGGAGGAGAAGTGGAGAACACTTTGTAAAGGGGATCAAAAAGTGAATACAAAAAAGACAACTTTGCTTACTGAATACACATCTAAAATTCATACATCATCTTTTATCTTGGCCAATCGCATTCATTATAATATTTTTTGACATTTGAAGTTATCACATTTATGAGTAATCATTTGGTTCCGAGATACTAGGAAGCATCATTCACCATGTTCTTCTCTTGCATTTATTTAATCTAGATTTTATTATGCTTGGATGAGATTTACATCTTCATCTTCATAAAATAATTTAATAAAAAAAATTTCAATATCTTTTGGTCAAATAATTTAGCACCGTCCGTAGGAATTTTGTTAGCCAAGATCTTAGTTTCAGAGGAAGTATACATCTATTTTGCTTGAAGAAAACAGAAGCATGCAATCTGTAAGGTTTTCTATGCAGTTGTCACTTGGCAAATTTTCGTTTTAGTGAAATAATTGATTACCACATAATATGGTTAGATTGATAATCCAATAAAATAATGATATAGAACAGTGTATCTATAGATTAAAATGTCACACACAATTCAAAAGAATTGAACTCTGAGATAAATACTCGTTAATTACTGTGTTTAAAAAGATGTAGTAACAAGAAGAGTGATTGTTAGGTCAAAAGTCGAAATTCCTACAATCATATAAATGGTTGAAAATTGAGGAAGATAAGTAATGGAATAGAGCAAGAAGCAACAAGCAGCCCACCTACCACAAAATCCACAAAGTGTCAAGTACAAGGACGGTCTTTGGTTCTTCCTTTCTTCCCACTTACCACTTATGTTCTCTCCTTTTTTACCACATTTAAACTATTAAAAATTCATATAGTTATTGTTATTGTATTAAACCTGAAAATGCTTAAATGATACTAGTATTATTGAGTTTTTTTAATGACAGAACGACAAATGATTGCACTTTTATATTTTATCCATTCATTGTCTATAAATGTCGAGGCTTGCCTTGTTTTTCATACACTGAAAACTCTCCCATTTATTTTCTATATTTTTACATTATTTTTCGAAATATAAAGTAAGTGTCAAGTGTAATTTGTTTTGCTATTTAAATGTTTGAAGTTATGTAATTTATAGTAATGTTACTACACAATAGTTTTTCGTTCTATCCTAAGAGAGATAGATTCAAATACCTTGGATAATAATGAGAGATTAAACTCCTTACGGCCAGACAAGAAATTTAAAGGTTTAAAATATTTTTTATTTCAATTTTTATAACAAATGTTTCTAATTTTCTGTATATGAAGGCAGTCTACTAACAAGTGTACCTTGTTTACAATTTTTGTACAAGAATTTATATTAAAATACGGTTAAAGTTTGCTTACATGTAACTTTTCCAAACTTTACTTGTGTAATTACATACTAACTAACTTTTGGTCAAGTTATATTTTGAGCAAAAAGAGTTTGTTTGGTTTGAATGTTTGATGCATAAACAATTTTAATATAAAAATCTGGACTACTTATGAGTCATACAATACTGATATAACTTGTAAAAGAATTTATATATTTATATTAATATTACATGACAAGAGCAGGTTTGTCATAAAAAAGAGAATTTAGTTTCAAGAACAATTACAGATCTGAGAGTAAGATAATTAGAAATTCTATCCCATTCCAGCAGACAATGATATTACAAAAGCTCTTTTTTTGTTTTTTATTTTAATTTTATTTTTCTCTCAACATGATACAAATACGAAAGCTAAATATACCAAATGTTTACTCTCAAAAGCTCTTTTTTTTTTTTAATTTTTATTTTTTTTTCTCCCAACATAATACAAATACAAAAGCTAAATATACCAAATGTTTACTCTCCTTAAAACCACCGACGCCTTATAATAAATGGACTAGTATCAGGTCATTGCCAGTCCAAAAGAGGGAAAGAGGGGGACTCTCCTCGGAAAGTGGAGTGGGTGAATCTGGCCGCCGTCGTCGTTGTCGTCAGAGTTTTCCTCCGCCACCGGTAAATATGTCGTCGGGCAGGTACATGGCCTACTCACCATCTCGCTCTGCTCCTCACTCTCCTCACATCGGTGGTCTTCGTTCTACTTCCTCTGCCCTCGCCGACCAAGAAAAGTGCGTTTCCCCCTTTTCTCTACAACTTCCTTTTGTTTATATATATAAATTTGAAATCTTCGTCTTTGTGGATTCATGTGGTTAGATACTTATTTGTGGATCGTGCTGAACTTGATTAGCTTATATCCGATCTTTAGTTTTTTTTAATCTTGTTTTGCCTCCCTTTATATGCTGCTTTGAATCTATTTTGTGATTATGACCTCATTTTTCTTTTTCTCTTTTTGTAGTCTGTTTTGTCCGAAATGAAAGATCTGGTTTAATTTCTTCTTTAGTTTAAAGAATCAGTTTGAGGTTCAATGATCTCTGTCTCAATTCCAAACGGTCAAAGGACTGACTATATGAATTCTTTGCACCCATTCGAATACTTTTATTAGGTTTGTTGCTTCAAAAAGTTGTTTGCTTTGTCCCTATGGAAAGCTGTTAATTATTGATTTCCCCTTCCTTCAGATCATTTTGTTCAATCTTCTTCTAAGAAACTAAGAGAATAACAGCTGTAAAGTAAAGATTCACTCTCCTTGCCTGAACTACTCAGGCATTGATAATCCAACTTTCCAAGATCCTTTTCCCCCTTCCACAACACTTATCGGTCGAATTGGATCTGGGGTTTTAAGTTGGTGGATGTGGAGTACCACTACAGTCAATACTACTTTGTGGCAGTTATGCAAATCAGCATATGTGGTTCGGCCTGTTGCACCCACTGACCAAATACTAAAATTCTGTTCTTTTGATTAACACCCAGGTTCTACTCACTGAAATTTAGAGCTTATTCTACTGCAGTCAAGTAATAGACTTCACAAGGAGAAGCTTTAAGCGATAGACTTAACAAGGAGATCTCCTTGCACTATGTAAATTGGTTTTTTAGATCTTACAAAAAGTTGTGTGCGTGTAATATATTTGGGTTGGAACAGTTTAGTTTTGAATATTAGTGAAAGACTTCCCCCTCCGGCCCCGATTAAATTTTTTTAGTGAAATTTATTCATGGGAAGCTCTACTACGCTGAATCATGAGAATGGGTTTCCTTAAACATTAAGCTGAATGATTCAGTTATCTGTATTCTTTCATTGGTATAATAACTCAAATTGTTAGAAGCTGGAGCCTCTAGCTTAGCAATATAAGCTGAAAATTTTGATAGATGTACGGATGATTTTATTCTTATTTATACGTATACCATAAATTATTGCGAGTCTTTAATTTGTCTGTGTGTGTTAACAGGTATCTCTCAGAGTTACTTGCGGAACGCCACAAAATCAGCCCATTTGTGCCTGTCCTTCCTCATTGCTATCGATTGCTGAATCAGGGTGAGTAGGAAGTTGAATTTTGATTATTTGAGCCACTAGTGTTTCTGATATCATTCAGTAAACTTTATTGCTTTTGCACGATAAGAAGTCAAAATTTAAATAATGAGGTTGAAAAAGCATTTAAGTTACTAGGTACATGATTTTTTTGGAGAAGATGGTAATCCTCTTATTGAAAAATGATGAGATGGTAAATCCCATTCATGCTTATGTTTTGCTAATTGAATGTAAATTTAATTCAAGTTTGAGTCTTCTATGTAACGGTTGTCATCACTCTTTTTTCTGGATGATTTACAACTCTACTTGTGTATTCCATGAATGTCTTTTTGTTAGTCATACTTGACTATGTATTTGGCCCATAAAACAGGTATTAGTACCCCAACTTTCCTTATTCCATGGTCTGCTGAGGCGTTTCTGCTTATTTGGAGTGTATTAAAGATGTGTCGTAATAATTCAGTGAGAGAACTGGTTTACTTGTTAACGGCGAAGCTTGTCACAAATTTGTTTGTAAATAAAGCTGTGACCACCCACTAGCAAGAGAGAGAAGAGGTTAAGACAGTCACGGTGTTGATCCAGTGCGTATTTCCTATATGTTGGAAATAGTACTTGATTGTCTGGACAAGAGGGATTGCTCTGATGGTAAGCAACCCCCACTTCCAACTGAGAGGTTGTGAGTTTGAGTCTCCCCAAGAGCAAGGCAAGGTGGGAAGTTCTTGGAGGGAAGGATGCCGGGGGTCTATTTGGAAACAGTCTCTCTACCCAAGGGTAGGGGTAAGGTCTGCTTACATACTACCCTCCCCAGACCCTACTAAGTGGGATTATACTGGGTTGTTGTTGTTGTAGTACTTGATTGTCCCATTCTTTGTCCCTAGTATCCTACGCTTTTGTTCTAATACTATTTAGTGCTGTAGCCTGGAACTGATCCGTAAAAGAAGAAACGTGCACTTCTGCATGTGCCACTGACTGTCAAAAGGAATCGATGAAAGAAAAAATTGGAGACTTCAAAATTGTTCCTTAAGATTGTCCAACACTAGTAGTATATAAGATTAAGATGAGGACTTCAAAATTGTTCCTTAAGATAGAAGAAGCATGAAGTGTGTCTTTCTGGAGCTTGTCCATTATTAAGGAAGGGTTGATTTGTTGTGCGATGAAACAGTCGAGCTAGAGTATGGCCCAATATTTTGGTATTTCTATATCGTAGTAAGAGGTCATACTGGGCATGTTATTTCTCTTGTAAATGTGTCTGCAAATGGTGAATGGCATGCCATGGACAGGTTAGACCTATAAGGAATAATTTTTCTTTTCGTACAACTGCTTTTAAATGTCTAGGTAATGGTGGAGGATATGGCAAAAAGTTGGAACATTAAGGAATAATTTTCTTCTTATTACAACCAACTAACCTGGACCGTGTCAACCTAGTTGTGGTTTTTTGCTGTTGTCCGCATAATGTGCTCCTTCTTCAGCTAGGTTTTGCCTTCTTCTTCTTCTTCTTCTTCTCATTCTCCTTCTTCAGGACTCTGTTTTCTATAAAAACAATTTTTGCTTCTGATTGCTGTCAAGTGTCATACTGAATCCCTTGAAATGGCAGGGGTAGTATTTTTTATTGAGAAGATTGTATATCTTGATGTCACAGTTTGGCATCTTCACATGAAAAAAGGTGCCTTCAAGTGCCTGTACTAATGCGTTGGTTTTTTGGTCTAATTGTGCCTTAGGTTCTTCGCCCCACGCTTCCCACCCCTACTATTCCTCTCTTCATTGGAGGTGCTCCTTCCTCTCCACTTCCTTTATTATTGTGTGAGGTTTCAGCCATTCATCTGACAGACATTATGCATTTCAAAAACAGGTTTCTAGAAGAACCACCTAGAGTATTGATCTGTTTGATTTCCGCAAATCAGCAACCCTAGGAGTTTCTTCTGTCCATGCCATTTAACTGATTGCTTTAACAAATTATTTTTGCCTGTAAAATCCGTGAGATAACTAACCAATGAAGGATCCGTCTTGTTGTCCATATTGTGGTGGCTGCTAACTGATTTATTAACCACTGCTAACTGGTACGTCTTATTCTTGGAAATTGACATTTTTGAAGCAGAACTTTTGCGTGTAACTACACTGTTGGGGAATGCTTCAGTTTTAGATCAAAGTGGGTTTGAACAAGTAAGCCCCCTGGCTTCAGGAGGATTGTATTCAAATGGAGGAGCTAATATGGACAGATGGGCATCACCATTTCAATCAGAAGTATGGATACTAACTATTAACACAACGTCTTTTAGATCTAATTCTTTATCTTTGAAAAGCTTTTCTGACAAAAGTTTACTTTCCATGCTAACTTGATTCCATTTTAAGTGTTTTTAACTTCTTTCTCCACTTGTCTCATGACAGGTAGTTGAAGCTAACAACAGCGACACTTATATATTAGTTTAAGCTCAGCATCTTGATTTAGAATTTTGCTTTTAGTTACCAGGTGTCTTACTGTTCTGATATACTAACGTCCAGCTAAACTTTGGAAATAGATCTAGATGCCTATGACAGCACAGGAGCATCTTACTCTGTGTTGATTTGAATAATTTTTCTCATTAGAATGTTTGGGGCTTGTTGCACAGAACCTGAATAACAAACCCTTTACGTTCAATTCTGCTAACAATTATAGGATGCTTTCAGCCAATGTGACACACTGGAAAATCAGGTTATTGGCTTTTGAAGAATCATCAGCACTTTATTTCCTAGATGATCAAATTCATCAAGATCTGTTCTGTTTAAGGGTCTCACTGTGTGTCTATTTGTTAAAATTGCATTTGTAATTAGTGGCTTATTGTCTTTATTGGTTTTCTATAAACTTGCATACATCTAGTATGTGCTTTCTTATTATTCCTCTTGCATTTCTTGGATTTTGGGATGTCTTAAATCAACTGAATCTTAAGGAGGTTCATGGTTGGTTATCTAAAATAAGGAGGTTTCCGTATTCTCCATACTGTAGTTCAAATTGTTTAACCAATTGTGGTTATGATGTCCAGATATCAGGTTTAATGCACTCACCATCTACTCAAAGCTGGCTTAATACTCAAAGTAACTCATCAGGCCTCATAGTGAAGCGAACACTCAGAATTGATATACCCGTGGACCAATATCCTAATGTATGAACTATTATCTATTTTTCCATCTTGTTATTCATGCTTTAGCTACAGCATCTTGAGTGTGTGTTTTAGTCACATTTGCAGTACAATTTTGTGGGGCGCCTCCTAGGCCCTAGAGGGAACTCTCTAAAGCGAGTGGAAGCTACTACCGAGTGCCGGGTTCTGATAAGAGGACGTGGAAGCATCAAGGATCCAATAAAGGTAATATTGTGGGATGACATAATATTTGAGAACCCATGAAATAAGCATGAGAGATGACCTCTGATTCCTTCTCTGTTCCTCCTAGTCTTGTCCCAGGGTAATTACATTGAGTTGAATTGTTTTGCCGGTTGATAGCTGTGGTGATTAATGAACCAAGATGTTGTGAGTTCGAGTCTCCCCAAGAGCAAGGTAGAAAGTTCTTGGAGGGAAGGATGCTGAGGGTCTATTTGGAAACAGCCTCTCTACCTCAGGGTAGGGGTAAGGTCTGCGTAAACACTACCCTCCCCAGACTCCACTATGTGGGATTGGGTTGTAGCCACTGGTTCACTTTTTTTGGCCATTAGTTAATAGCCGAAGCTCATTGCAAAGATTATTATCTTCTTGTAGAGTTCGTATTGGTTATGATGTGTTTTGAAGTGGTTGATAAAGTTCTGAGTAATTTGCCTTTTTTGGCTTGTTCAGTTGATTCATCTGTGATGATTTAGGTTGGGCCTTTCCGCACTCCATAGGTTGGTGCAAAATTTATGTATTAAAAGTATTTTGGTTGAGGGGAAATTTGGAATCCAGTACAATTTTGCCGCTTGGAATCATCTTTCTCAACTGTTGTGTGTATGCTGTTAAAGGATGTAATTACTCCTGTTTTCCATGGAAGAGCAACATTTAACATGATAATTTACTTTTGACATATGAAGGAAGAAATGATGAGGGGCAAACCGGGGTATGAGCACCTGAATGAGCCTCTTCATGTTATTGTGGAGGCTGAACTGCCAGTGGAGATAATTGATGCTCGGCTATTGCAAGCACGTGAGATATTGGAAGATCTGCTCAAGCCTATGGTAGTTTCAACATAGATTTGCAAGTTGTCATTTTTGTCTTGTATCATACACTATTTCAAAAGTGGAAAGTTGATGTTGACTATAGTCTTTTCTTCATCTTCCTCCAAATGCAGGACGAGTCACAGGATTTCTATAAAAAACAGCAGCTACGTGAACTTGCTATGCTTAATGGTACTCTTCGTGAAGAAGGTTCTCAAATGTCTGGTTCTGTTTCCCCCTTCCACAACAGCCTTGGGATGAAGAGGGCTAAAACCAGGGGGTGATCAATTCCTTCTCTGGTGGGATTTGGAGCTTGTGCATTGATACACACCATTAACCAGCAGCAGGTCTTATGCAACAGGTGTTGCTATTAAGTCAAGATGCCTCGCATTGCCATCGGGGCACTGGTGCTGTTCTGTGCCAGTTCTAACTTGTCTCTATATGATATGAAGTGTGTTTATGTTCTGATTGGGGAAGATTTAGTAATTCATAGTAGTAGACCGGTCAGGGGTTTGCTTGATGTCGCCAGGTGATTTGTCTAGAGCATTGTCTTACCAACGTCGTTGTATTATTCCATTAGTTTCTAGTTTGTGATTGATGGTGTGGGAATGCCTGTAATGGTAGCGAGGCGTGTGTGTACTGGAAATAGGGGAAAAAACCAAAAAAGAAGAAAAAAGTGGGTTGAATATATACAAGTCGCTGCAGTTGGTGCCTTTTCTGCACTCCTTTTGGAACATGTTCTATTAGTATTATATTAGGGGAGCATTCATCTTCATTATGTGCACATCACGCACTTGACACGATTTATTTACTGTTTGTGTTAAGTCTCTGCGTGTATGCGCTCGTGGTTGTATAATTGGTGCATTCCTGCTTGCCTCTCATCTTGATCTTACTTGAAGACACGAGGGGGGTTGCTTGGTAGGGTGTATAAGAATTTATTGAGTAGGATATATTAGTAGTGTGAGATTATTTTTTATCGATTGTTTAGTTTGGTGTATTAAAAATATCATATATCATAAATTTTTTTTTAAAAAAAAAGTTTGTTTACAAAAAGGAAGAAAAATAGAAGGATTCGGAGAAGATTTTTGAAAGGGTAGTTTTGTATTTATGTGTTTATTCATGTATGAAAAAGTTTTATAATATTGATTTTGATTGTCACACCCCAACCTTGGGAGGTGCAACCGGTACACTTGTACACGATGCTTTATTCATCACATATGAAACCAAGTAAATAGGTAAGGGGGAGGAAAAGCGAGCAAAAATGATATTACTCACCAATAAGGGGCTTGCATCCATATTTCTCATAGAAGGATGACCATGTGCGAATCCCCACCATATGAGGAAGGATGGTGCCCACCCACTCGCGGATACCATCAACAGGTGTAGGGGTAATTTCGCAGCTGTAAAAATACACAGTTTATTACCACCCAAAGGAAAGTAGTCAGACATCACTCTGACAAAAAGTATAGAAGCGTATGTGCAAAGTTCCATTTCTCAGGGAACCCCGTAGGATCTGCCACAGGGTGCTAAGTCAGCACATAAAAGTAATTCTTATAGCAGCAACGGTTGGCTCTATCGTCCATCTTCACAACCAGACTCTTCAACCCTAGGTGGCGCATGTGAATCATCGTGCCACGAATGATTTGAGGGGAGAAAATATTGAGCATGTTCCCCAAAGTGATCTCACGATCGGCAAGCACCGCAAACTTGAGCAGCATGAGCGAAAGTTGAGTCGGGCATATCTCGTAAAAGTGGCAAAAATCTACCACCAAGAAAGAGAGAGGAAGCGTATATCCAACAATAAAGGGGTAGGCGTAGAATGCGCAATACCTTGGGCGGTCAAAATGGACGATGTCGTTCCCCATTGCCGGTAGTATTTCGACGTTACAAGGGATTTCTCACCTAGCCTTCAATTCTGTGATCCCCTCTTCATTTATGTTAGAGGAAGCAAGTTCCGACTCCTCCCCAGCGGGACTGTGGAAATCGCTCCATGCTTTCCCAGGGCGAGGCAAGATCTCAACCACCAACGGGACCTCCTCATATTCTACTACTTTGGCTCCTCCAATGGCTAGAACATCGCTTTCCGGTGCCGTAATTGTGGCAAGGAGGCCAGCGTGAGAAGAATCACCAACCATTTGTGTCGGTTTGACAAAGAAAGGGGATAAAGAAAAGGAAAGATAAAAGTTCCTAGTTAAATGAAAAAAATCAAAAATCTGAAATATCAGGAGAAAAGAAGATTCGCAAAGTTCTCTCAAAGTAAAGGCAAAAAGTGTATCAATCAAAGGGTGCATTCCTGCTATTTATAAGAGATATAAATTCTCCAAGCACGAAACCCAAGGGTCTCCAATCGAAGTTTATAAGGCATAAAATGGTTCAGTCCTCTGGGAGCATGTGTCATAATGGCGGCAACCACGAACGACGTTTCAAGTTAAACAATGTTTTGGTTCTGAAATGGCCGCAATGGTTCAAGGATATAGAAAAGGCGTCGTTATGTTACCTAAGTCTAAAGACCCTACCCTAGGCAGATTTCTCTTAGATATGTAACAAGCATGATCCGTCTACCAAGACAAGAGACGACCCTAGCAAGCAGTAGTGGTTAAAATCTGGCCCCTGCGGTCGACCCAACCTAGATCTGTCCAAGCGGCGAGACACTGGAAGACGACATGGTTTTCTCCAAACCCCGCACCCACAATAACCTTCAAGTCAAATAACAATACTCAGGGAACGACGAAAGCGAATGCGGTATGAAAGTGTATTCACTCAAGAACACAGTAAGAATTCCATAACTATATATAGGGAGGAAACCTTCCTAGAAAAGGGGAGGCTTTTCCTCTCTCTCTCTCTCTCTCTCTCTCTCTCTCTCTCTCTCTCTCTCTCTCTCTCTCTCTCTCTCTCTCTCTCTCTCTCTCTCTCTCTCCCTCCTCTCCTTTGTAATATTCTTAGCAAAAAGAATACAAAGCAATCATCCATTTGATTACGTAAATCAATCATCTCCATCGACTAATAGGAGAAAAAAAAATGAAAAGCCTCAATAAGATTGATTGCCCCTATTTCGTATTATGCATTATTTTCTGATTTGCTTATAGATCTGGAGTTTATTATATTTGACTAAGATTTACCTTTTCACCTTCATTAATTGATTTAACCAAAAAGGTTTCCATATCTTTTGTTTCAAAAAACAAGTGCAGAAGCATAGCAATCAGCCATATCGGGAACCAAATCTGACGTACAAATAGAGGCTATCAAAGACCCAGACCTTGTAAAAGCTTGCAAGGAAACCATAGAGGATCTCGATCCCATCCAGCTGGACAACAACAATAGTACAAAGAAAGCTTATATCGGGCATAATCTCTCAGATCCAGGTAAGTTCCATAAATTCTTGACTAACAATGCCAAATTTGTATGCCTTCTCCCATTCAGATATGTTGGTCATCCCAAGAGACATTGCCACACACAAGATGAATATCGACCCCCTCTACCCACATGTGCAAAAAATGAGGAGAAAGTTCAATGTCGCAATCAACGATGCAATTAACGAAGAAGTCGATAAGCTACTCGCTAATGGATCCGTCCAAGAATCAAAGTATCCTCAGTGGGTCGCCAATGTGGTCATGGTGAAAAAGAAAAATGGAAAGTGGCGAATGTGTGTCGACTTTACCGACCTAAACAAAGCATGCCCTAAAGATTCCTTTCCGTAACCACACATCGACTAGCTCATCGATGCAACGGCGGGACACGAGTTTCTAAGCTTCTTAGATGCCTATTCTGGTTACAATCAAATTCTAATGGCAGAAGAAGACCAAGAGAAAATTACTTTTATAACTCACCGAGGAACGTGCTGCTACAGAATCATGCCATTCGGACTCAAGAACACAGGTGTAACATGCCAAAGGTTAGTCACCAAAATGTTCAAAGATCAACTCGGTAAAACCATGGAGGTCTACATCGACGACATGCTAGTGAAGTCGAAAAGAAACATCGACAAGGGAGACGTCTTAAGTCCTAAGTGTTACTCATTGCCCCGCTTGCTGACATCTTCTCCAAGCTGAGCAATGAAGGGACTAGGTACAAATAATCTCCACTGTATGTACGAAGTTGACATGTATCACCATTATAAGCACAAAAAATCTCCATTGTATGTACGAAGTCAACATGTATCGCCATTGTAGGCATAAAGAGTCTCCATGGTTTGTACGAAGTCAAAATATATTTCTGAAAGGAATATAGTCACTCCATCATATACACAAAATCAACATGCGTCTCCAATACATGAAGAAAATCGGCATATGCGACGCTCCAACAGATATAACAAAAGGGCATCATCAAAGATATGAGTTCGACATCGTTCAAACTACGATGGATACTACTTCGGCACCTGCTCAAAAGTAACATCCCGATGGCTAAGGTCATCGCCAAAAGTATGAGTTCAACATCGTTCGACCCATGACGGGATACTACTTCGACACCAGCTCAAAAGTAACATCCTAATGGCTAAGGCCATTATCAAAGATATGAGTTCGACATCGTTTGAACCACGACATGGTACTACTTCTGTACCATCTCGAGAGTAACATCCTAATGGCTAAGGTCATCATCAATGATATGAGTTCGACATCGTTCGAACCACAACGGGATACTACTTCGGCACTAGCTCGAAAGTAACATCCCAATGGCTAAGGACATCATCAAGGATATGATTTTGACATCGTTCGAACAACAACGTGATACTACTTCGACACTAGCTCAAAAGTAACATACTAATGGCTAAGTCCATCATCAAAGATATCACTTCGACATCGTTCAAACCACGACGGGGTACTACTTTGGTATCAGCTCAAAAGTAACATCCCAATGGCTAAGGCAATCATCAAAGATATGAGTTAGACATCGTTCGAACAATGACAGGGTACTACTTTTGGCACCAGCTCAAAAGTAACATCCCAATGGATAAGGCCATTGCCAAAAATATGAGTTCGATATCGTTCAAACCACGACGGGATACTACTTCGGCATTAGCTCAAAAGTAACATCCCAAAGGCTAAGACCATCGCCAAAAATATGAGTTCGACATCGTTCAAACAATTATGGGATACTACCTCGACATCAGTTTGAAAGTAACATCCCAAAAGCTACGGCCACCGTTGAAGAAAGGATATCGACCATTCAAAGCACAACGGATTTAATATTTCGACAAAGGTTCAAAATAGTATGACTGCAACAAAGATCACCATAGAAAGTAAAAAGGAAAGGGAACAACAGCTCAGAGGTATACAACCAAAATGCCTTTCAGTACAGCAAATATATTACAAGCACTTATCTTTACAACGCGATCAAAGACGCCCTCACAAAAAATGGAGAATCAAAAATAAATACAAATCAAAATACTACACATCGTTTCCTGAGGGATACATATCCTCACACCAAGAGTCTAAGGCAAGTTTGTTCGCATCAACCGAATTAATATTATCCCTGCCAGTTAAGAGGGGAACATACCCGCATGCCATACGAGCCGCATGGGCCTTGGCACGCATATCGTGTAGTTCCAATTTGGACGCCCTACCACTAACATGAAGAGCCTTATACATATCAAGTTGGGCTTCAACATGAACCCACAACTTGCACAAATACCGAGGCACTAAAGGATCGACGGAGGCGTGGGATATAAAGGGCTTCTACGGTCGTCGCATGTCCCCACCTTTCAATAAGGCCACTTGCTCATTCAATGCAGATAATTCCGCCTCCAACCCTTGAATACGCCCCTCCATACCTACAATCCTACACACAGACGCCTCCATCTCCTGGCCCCGCTCCAATCTACAAACACAGAGGGCATCTTCTAAAGACGCTACCTTAGAGATGCCACTCACCCTATCCTTTAGGCACGGGCTAATGCATCAACACTTGCGGTTAGCTCACTCTTAAGCTCAGCGACCTCCGTTGCCATCATGCTCAGCTCGAAAGTTATAGTGGCCTCCTTTTCTTGGAGATCGACATTTTCGTCCACTACTCTCCTACTTAGCTCAAGATCATCTTCCCTAGCCTTAAGGGTTGCCTCGAGCTCACTGCTATGGGAAACGGCCTTGATAAGGTCCTCGTCTCGCTCATTGATCTCCTCGATCTTACACGCCAATTGATCCCCCCTCTATTTAAGCCCTTCGCGCAATAGTTGGAAGTCGCGATCCTGATTGTAGATGTTAACCATCACACGATACTTGGTGTGATATTCTTGATACTTAGAAGACATCTTGCTGTAGAGGGTCGTCCTCCTCCTTTACCGACACTCACGCTCGATCTCCATGATAAAGGTCTAACACAAAAAAGCAAAGTTAAAACAAAAAGATAGACCAAAATAGTAAAGAAGATCCAACGACTAAAAAAAAGGAAAGACATTTACCCGCAGAGCCATGCCAGAAACGCTCCTTGACAACTATGCATCACTCATCGCTCTAAGTACCTCGCTCTCAGAGGCAGCACACAAAGTGGAGAAAACAGTTGCCATCTGATCATAATTCGACAGCAAGTCATAGTCCCCAAGGGCGATTATGTGTCGATCAGAACCTCTGTGCTAACCTCTATACGAGTATGCCGCTCCAAAAACTCTCAAACATCCCCCGGGTCGACATCCAAACCCTTCAATGTGTAAGCCCCCTGGAATAGTAGATGATGCACCACCCTCATCAAAGAGCACAAACCCCCCTCCTTGGTAAACTCCTTCTGTCCGGGATACCTCCTCGCCAAGATAGGATCCGCCATAAACACGGGGACATATGCCTTCCCTGATGCACCTGTCCTACTCTGATCAGCCTCAACAACCACGTCTTTCCCGAGCTCTACCCTCCTTTTTTTCTCTGTGAAGGCTCATCCTCGTTAGAAGACTCGTCCAAGAGGTGATAAACCGGTAAAGGAGAAATCTCCTCCCTCACGACCATATCTCGGGAGGAGTCCCTCACCTGTGACGATGGAGCATGACCCTCCCGGACGAACTCCTGCAAAGTAAATTACATTCCCGTTGAGGTGATGGTTTGGCGAAATTCAGGAACTGGGGCCCTCCGCCTGGAAGCTTCGCGACCTGTCATCACAAAAAGTCGTATAAATAAATAATGGCAAACACCCAAACAACAGTTTAGAGATTAAACACTTACCAGAAAAGACCCTCGACCCAAAACATTTCATAAAAGTGGGCCGGTCCCGAGTCTCCATTGCATGATCCAGTAAACGGGATACCCAATCCCTTTACCAGCAATAGGACGGGGTGTATTCCCTACAGGTGCAAAAGAAAGTCGCAGATAAGTACTAAGTCGAACAGAAAACAGAAGAATGGAGAGTAAAAAGTTTGCGACACCTACGATTATTATTCCACCACTCGGGGAATCCAGCAGGGTCCGACACAATATGTTCAGTCTTGATAAAGAAATACTTATGCATAAACTTATGGCTCGCCCGATCATCAGTTCTGACCACTAGTTCTTTGGTTCCACGGTGCCTCAAGTGCACCATAGTACCTCTATGAAAACTGTGGGGAAACAAGTGCAAGATGGGGTGAATATCGACTTCGCATCCCGCCAACTCTGTTTATTTTGTCAACACCAAAAATATTTTATACGCGTACGGAGAGAGCTGCGCTGGGCAAACTCGATAAAACCGAAAGAACTCTTCCGCTAATGGAAGAAGGGGCAAGGAATGACCTATTACAAAAGGGTATTCATAAAAAGCACAGTACCCCGGTTTATGGACATCCACGAGGTCCCTCCCTACCAGAACCATCTCGATGTGAGGGGGAATGTTATACTTGGTATGTAAGGCATCTATGTAGGACTGCTCGGTTTTAGAAATTACCGGGGTGTGAGTAGGAGTAGGGTCCTGGAGAAAGTCACTTTGAGAGATGGGGTGTATCGGTAATAACTCATCTACAATAGGAAAACTAACCCTTCCCCAGTCGCCGCATCCTCATAGCCAGTAGGAAGCGCCATAGATAACGGAGTGGCGTCAGAAATACCCTCATGTGATCGGCTAGGTTCTAGGCATGTCTATGGATGAAGATGTGCTAATGAAATGAGAGAGACCAAGAACAATGAACAAGAAAGAGGAAATGAAGAAAACCGCAGAAGCAAAGCTAAAAATATGAAAGGGAATGATCAGAAGAAAAAATGGCCAAGAGTTTTAGAAAACAAACCCTTCCCCTATGGTGCCAGAATCGAAGCGAAAAGGGTTCCCGTGCAGCAAAACCAAAGCGACATGCCATCAATATCTGCCTCGGGAAGATGCGCAATGATGACGCATGTGGAAGTAACGTCACTTCCCAAATAGAACACACCACCCAGGGTATAGCGAAGTCTATCGTTCTTCCGTCATCGGCCAAAATCGTTTATAGTTTGCAGAACAAATGTCTTCGTAAGTACGGGCGACGTCCGCTTATCAAAGACGTCCCAGGTCGCGACCTCCACAAGCGGAGGGACTAACTGTATAAGGTCGAAATTTGGACGACCACGACCGCTATCGAGTGTAGCAAAGAGCGAGGTCTTTACGATGCAGCATCCTCCAGTCGTTATGAAGGGTGACGACTAACAGTGGCTAGAGAATACATGGCGTGTGTAGTCGTGTTAGCATGATAGGGAACAATGGGAATATGTCTTTCGAATATTTCTTTTGTTGTACCTTTGTTAGGGTAAAAGGGGGGATTGTCCCTTATAAAAGGGAAGAGAACACTCTGTAAAAGGGGCCTTTTTTGGCTGATTAAAATAAAGATTCTTACATCACTAAGCAACTGAGAGGTTGCTCTGACGGTAAGCAACCTTCACTTCCAACCGAGAGGTTGTGAGTTCGAGTCTCCCCAAGAGCAAGGTGGGAAGTTCTTGGAAGGAAGGATGTCGGGGGTCTATTTGGAAACAGCCTCTCTACCCTAGGGTAGGGGTAAGGTCTGCGTACAAACTACCCTCCACAGAACCCACTAAGTGGGATTATACTGGGTTGTTGTTGTTGTTACATCACCTTTGGTCTTGACGAATTACATTCATTGTTATATTCTCTTACTTTTGAGATTCTTGCATTTATGAATAATCATTTGGTTCCAACATACTAGGAAGCATTATTCATCTTGTCTTTCACTTATACTATTCAATCTAGATTTTATTATACTTAGATGAGTTTTACCTCTTCATCTTCGGTAATTGATTTAACCAAAAAGGTCTCGATATCTTTTGGGTCAAACAAGTGCACTTGTGTATAACTTCTAGCGTATTATACTGGAATTCCACCACACGGGAAATTCCAGCATAATATACTTGAGATTAAAGTACATGTATATGAACTTTCAGTATATTATACTGAATAAATATATTATATTGAAATTTAACTATATTATACTAGAAGTTAAGTATATTATAACAACAACGATAGAAGTGCATAATCGAAAAGGAAAATAGTGATTTGACTTTTTATAGCTTTGCCACCTCTTTAATGCCCGAAAGGCAGCAATTGACTAACAACGTGTTGGCCTCTTACCTCGACTAATTAGCACACGGTTAATTTTCTATGAGCTGTGAAAGTTGAACTAAAGTAAAAGAGAACCAAAACCAACAGACATCCACTTGAAGCTTTCGCTAAATTATGGCTGTCTTTTTCTACGTAGTCTCGTCTCTAAACGACATTCGACCAAATTCACCATTCTTTTCATCCCAAATTCAACAAACTAAAATGATTTTTACATAGTATAATCAAAAAACATTTTCTTTTATCATTTTGATAAAATGGGATCTTACGATAAGTATCTACCTTTATTGTCTAATACCGTATAACTTAACATGTGATAATCTTACCAATCCAAGCGGGGGCGGATTTATAGCCTAATATATGAAACATGTGAATTCATAATCTTCCCCGCCAAACTAAATATTTATGTACATATTTTTTAAAATTGATCTAATGCTATATGCAAGCACCCATGCACGAAATGGAGTACTTGGTTAAATGCTGAATTATTTACCTAAAGGAGCAGGAATTAATTCTCACTTAATAATTTTTTTTTCCTTTCTTTAGTGGTGCACCCATGTTATATAAATCTTATAACTGCATCTGAGTCCAAGTAGGTAGAATCTACCCTTGGTACGGTAAAAGTAACAAACCGAATGAGGAATACAATTAAGATGACACATATGCCTCTAAATCCTCAAGAGACTTTCTTCTGAGCTTCTCATTTAGGTCGTTTCAATACAGTATATTTAACATCTTGCAGTACCATGACTGCAAGTTTTGTAAAGGACATTGTACAAGGAAAAAAAAAGGAAAACTTTGTCACTACGACTGGAACGTATAAGCTGACATCTTCTTTTGTAGCGTAGTTAGCAGTTAGAAACTCTCGTCGCATTGTTAAATACTCTGAATGTCCAACCATCAAATATTCAACACAAAAACCTCCGCCTCTGCAACAAAACAGCGGCAGATCTTAAACTTGGTACATGAAGAACTAATTGAAACCTCATACTTTCGGAAAGAAAGCAAGACACCACTAGTTACAAGAGCACATAAAATAAGCTAATTATGCAGAAATATGGAAGGGGAGCCTTAGAGCAACAATAAAGTTGTCTCCATGTGACCTATAGATCACGGGTTCGAACCGTGGAAGCAGCATTAGGGTAGGATGTCAACATCACACCCCTTAGGGTGCGGCCCTTTCCCGGACCCTGCGTGTACATGGGATGTCTTGTGCACCGGGCTGCCCCTTTTTTAATGCAGAAATATGGATACCATAGTCATATTTGATACAGTTCACACGTTTTGTTAAGACATTGAAAATAAGTCATGTTGATGTCCCTTCAGAAAGATATATGATTGTACAAAATAAAAGATTCAAGAGTAATAATTCATATCTAGCAAGTAGCAAGAGATCAAGAGTATCTCACACATTCTATATGCTCTTTGGCTTGTATAAACCCATCATTTTTATCACAATCTCAGTAGTGGAATTATCAGATGAACTCCATAAAATGCCCTTTTATCAGACCTTTAACCCCTCCTCTCACCTGCCTTTTTCCTCTTGTCCCATTCCACCATGATGGCAATGCCACCAGCAGAAGACACTCTCGGGAGTCTAACTGCCCATCTACTTCTTAGGCCTTCACGGTAAGGACATTAAAGCATGAAAATGAACAACCTTAACTGTAAGAAGCAGGCAGCGTGAATTGCCTTCATTATAGCTTTTCAATCGAATCACAGGGCAACAGTCTCCCACCCCCACTCCCCGGTCCTTTCACAAAACATGGGAAAAAAAATAAAATAAAATAGCAGATAGATGCAACCATTATCACATGACAGGATAATATATCACCTAAGCAAGTATACATGTACTGATTGGCTGTCTATCTGACCAAATAATGATGACAAACAAGATGCTTAATATGTTAAGTGATACTTACATGAAATCTCGACTCTTTTAGGTTCTCCAATAACTCTGCAATTTCAAGTTGCTTCAACACTGTAGCATGCAATACCTGTTGACAGTGAAACATAATAAGACGACACTCCAGGCTCAAAGTTCTACACATCTCACTGATGAACCTTACCCTTTTTGTTTTATCTAGGTCAACCTCGACAGACTTGATCCTGTCCATTGATTGCAGAAGCATTTGGTCCTTCTCTGCTGGGATCTCAGCGGGCTTTTTGTTTATCTCTTCCAATAAAGTTTCCAATCTATTAAGACGCTGCATGCATGGATGGGCCTCCCTTATTTTCTGAACTGCTTCATCATTGACAGATGAACTGGTCCCGTGCCTTTCTTCCAATGCATTAGTCGGGAAAACATTTGTCTGTTTCCTCCAGTACTCAAAGGGCAGACTATGAATAAATGTACAGAATTTGAGTATGAAAGGAATCAGTTTCCTTTCCAAACAACGGAAACAACCGCTCAAAATCTTCTCTTGGATTCTTTCACACCAACGAATTGCCCAGATACCTAAAAAGCACATGAATACTGGACATGAATCCCACAATATACGAATTTACCAATTTAGCATGAGTATCAGATTGGAAGAACTCAAAACTCAGTTGACTTGAATGCATAGTGTGTACATATATGTAGCTAAACACGTCATTGCAGAGTATGTGCACAAATGATGACAATGAACAGCAAAAGATGGATAAAATATAGGCTTAGTGCAGTCTTCACTAAGATCAACCTACCAGGTGATATAAGGGTGGATATAAAGTGGCTTAAAATGAAAATAGGTGAGCACATCTACTGGCCAAGAAAGAGTTTTAGCAAGGCAAACTTTGCTTGTAAAACTTAAACAAGAAGTTTCCCATTCCCACAGTCCTTTCACATCCAAAAGGAAAAGGTTTTGAGGCATGATAAATCCCGCTTCTGAAATTCTCACATAAAAGTCCTTTCCTCTCTACCCTTTGGGTTTTCTTTTCCTTGGAGGGCGGAGAAGTTTGGTGAGGCAGCAGAACTTCCTGTCTTCCTCTCAAGTTTATCATAACTTGAAACACGACCCAACAACACTACGGAATTCCACTATCTCCCTTGCTAGTATTCACAATAATTTCCTTCTTTTTTTTTGGAACAGAGCTGAGGCTAGTACTGTTCTCTAATTAATGCTATGATTTCTACAAGAGTTACACTCCAGAAAAACTTGTATATGCCTACAACCATTACATATTTTTCAAGTTGATTCGAAAATCTTAAACATGCAGATTATCAAATTTTAAAAGGAAAGTTCACATGAATAAAATTGAAAAGTGTCCTAGAATAAGTTCAGTGACTTGGTTAGCAAAATTCAGATAAGATAAGTCTGGTTCACAAATTGGAGGTCTGTCCCAAACATTGACAACAAACTCAAAAGAAATTCCACCTTCTATGATGGAAAAGAAGAGATTATGTAATTGTCAAGGCATACAAAGCACTTCTATTACTAGTGGGATTTTACTGGGTATGTTGTTGTCGTACAAAGTACTTCTATTCTTCTTATTTATACAAAGAAAGTGAAAAGGCCAAAGGACCCATGGTAAGCTCAAATTCTTCCAATAAAGGAACTTCACGCGATTTCTATAAGGGAAGATTTACAGTTATTAAGAAACATTGAGGGTTGTAAGTGAAATTAGCTCAAAGGATTAGCAGTGGAAAAATTGAAATACAAATGAATTAGCCCTATTTCAGAAATTAGAGCCATAGTCGATTAATTGACTTAAATTAGTGATCCCTCCAAAGATAAAAGGTGAGGTGAAAAACATAAATTTCACAGCATGACTGAAAATCACCTAAAAGTAAAGGGGAATATAAGATGGCAACTGTTACCAATAAAACTAGAGGAGAAGTAAGATCTGAGGAAGATCTGATTTTGAATGATGAAAAGCAATTAGCCATAGGTGAACAATAAACCCTGAGGATCATATCATGAATCAAGAACTGAATACAACCAATAGCACTTTACAATTCCGTGGAATCTTCATCTACCAAGTCACATCGTACAACATACAAGGCAACTACTGTTTAAAGGTTCTTTTGATGGCATTGATGGTTAACAAAGACAAATACCTTCAGAATTAGGGATATCAGTGGAACAAATCATTGGATTTCTCTCAGGAGATTGTTCTTGCCAATGTAGCAATCCATGCTCATCAGTAACACCTCGATCACCTAGGCTGAATTCATCATCACAGCTACAATAAGCTGTTGAATCTGATGACCTAGCCTATGACACCAATTATTAAAAGTCAGAAAAAAGGAGTGATATACAAATAAATGCAACTGCACATTGACATGCTGCAACTACTTATTAATACAGGAGCATTCCTGGAGCTAAATGAAACAGACAAAAACTATATTATGTTTTGGAAAACTCACTTCTTCATCAACTGGGGCCAGCCTCAAAATTGAGCTACTACTTCCCCTAATTGGTGAACACGAGTCATCAGCATCTGATACTGAATCACTTGTGGATGTGTCGCTACTCCTCCCCTGACCACAAAATAAATTGTCATACAGGGAGAGGCATAAATGAGAAAAAGGAAGTATGTCAAAGTGAAAATTTACCTTTAAAGGGCGTATCTGAATATAGGATTCAATTTTCCTTTGGTCACCGATTTTTCTAGAGATTTCCTTCACTGTTGTTGCTTCTACGTTATATACAAGCTAGAAGCAGACAAGAAAATAACAAAGGTTATTACAAATTAATTCTCCCCTCCAGCACTAGTTTAAGTATAATGAGAAGAACATGTCATAAAAAGATGAATATAACTGAACTGGCATAGCACACCTTCATTACTTCAGGATCACTCCATGGACCCTTGTTAGACCTGAGGCATCCACCCTCAAAAGAACAGGTACAAGAGCCACCTAAGAAGTCGGGCAATTGACTTTTAAGAGAGACACACAGAGAGAGAAACAATCAGATAAAATGATTGAATAATTTTACTCTTCAAAGGCAAACCATAAAACAAAAGAAATAATGAACCTTTGGTCAATAACTTCAAGTAGTTTATCCAAAGATTTGGGTTCCAGCACCTGCAAAAGTAAAGATTGGAACATAGAAATTCAGTCAACAGCAGTTAAGAGAGTGCCCCCCCCCCCCCCCAAAAAAAAAAAAAAAAGCTTTCCTCTAGTACCTGTATCTTGGCAATAGTCTTTGCATCCAGAAATTTCTGAGCGGCTGGCCAGAGCATCTTTTTGAATCCAGGGCCAGCATTGACAATGAACATTCGATGCAGTGTCTACACATAGATGTTGGATATTATTAAAGGCAGGCCACAACAACAGAGTCTGGATAAAATAATGGGACAATCTCATTTACTGGTGTTCACAGTTAACAGCTGATACCTCAGGATAATAGCTATTATCAATTTTTGCCATGGCAGCCAAAAGACTAGCAGCAGTCCTTGTGAAGTTTTTAATCCCCTGCATTGACAGCACACCATATTAAAGGTTGAAATTCAATAATAACTAATACTAGTATTTATGATCATTAAGATGAACTACACAATTTTAAGAGGCGTGATAGAGAGAAGATCTCCTTAAGTGGCCATGTTAGGTTAACATGGAAATGGTGAGCACAAAATTGTATTGATGGGAAAATACTTGAACATCTTTACTGGTGCGTGAGGGCATAATTAAAAGCAATCTGGAGAAAAGAAATATGATACTCTTTGCTTTCGATCAAGTTGGGAAATTGATGAAAGTAATTGATCCAGACCCAATTTGTAAAACCACCCATTGGAGTGCTAGCTATTTGTATTACCACTCGAATTTTTCATGCATGTTTAATATGCCCTTGTAACAGAAAATATGGATGTCTAATTAATGTGATTAAATCTGCAAGTGTTCAAAATGGTTCACACTGTAAAATAGGGCATCATACAAGTTAGAAACAACATCAATTTGGTAAATTAACCACCAATAAAACAAACGTACTAAGCCTTGTACATCCAAAATTGTAGTTGTTGTGCAGATCCTTTTCTTTGCGACAATAGAACATGCAGGGAACTTCTCATGTAGTGCCCTTTCAAATTCTTGAACATGATATTTCAAGTAGCGATCAATCGTGGTGATCCGCATAAGTTTATTGGGATGAGCTTGTCCGAGCCTTTCGATATAAACAGGCCTTCCCTCCCTGTCAACTCCATGATATCCTTGTGGGTAAAACTGCAATACTTCTTCCAACTCTTCAAAGTAAAAATCCTGCACGGTCACAAGTTCCAATAAGAATCTATCAATCAGTATGAACAATACTGAAATTAGCGCTCAGGTAAAGGTATTAAATACCTGCAATATTGTGTCTGCACCATACTCTTTCCTCCAGTTAAGCATTTCTTCCCACATCGGGATAGTCTTCTCAACATTAAGATCTCTTGCCTTCAAAAATCTACACAGAATTAATGTTAACAAAATTAGGTTAAACATCTGGCTGCAAGATATAAGGACACAAGATGCAGGTGCAGAAACAAACAGCTAAGCAACTGTAAGCAAAGTCTCAGAAGAAAATTAGCATGGATACTTAAAAGATGTATAAGATCCAGCTTCACCCAATAATACTGCTTCTTTGTCCGTATTTCCAAGAGGGGTTGCTCTGATGGTAAGCAACCCCCCACTTCCAACCGAGAGGTTGTGAGTTCGAGTCTCCCCAAGAGCAAGGTGGGAAGTTCTTGGAGGGAAGGATGCCGGAGGTCTATTTAGAAACAACGTCTCTACCCAAGGCTAGGGGTAAGATCTGCGTACACACTACCCTCCCCAGACCCCACTAAGTGGGATTATACTGGGTCGTTGTTGTTGTTGTCCGCATTTCGAACGAAAACTGCCATTGTTAGATAGGTGTTCATACACATGAAAATTTAGTCGAACAATGTTTCAGCAAAAACAGAAACACACCTCAACATCATATGGTAGTCATCATGTCTGGGTGGCAACAAATTCCGTTCAAGGAGCCTTTGACGCAATTCACAGACAGCATTCTCCTCTTTTGCGTCACGTACATCTGCTATCGAAACTGAAGGGTACCTGTAGTCAACTTTCCTTTTTCCTCTTTTCTTCAGAGAGTGAGTGAACTTGTTTGAAGCATTTAATGCCTTTTTCTTGAAAGCACCAATTCTGGAACGCCGTCTTTCATCCTCTGAAACCTCAAAGTCTGATCTTCTTTCTCTTATGTCATCATAAGCATCCAGCCATTCTAGAATACAAGACATCATCCAGAACATTCATACGTGAGTATAAAGAAAGCGTACGAACTAGATCATCCATAGCAGTTCTTGCAGACAATCACTTATCAAATGGAAAGCACAAACCTGACATCCTTCCGTGCGACAAGGACGACATAAAACTAATGAAAGAAGCTTGGCTCTTAAATGTTCAAGGCAATCTAAGCTGTTCTGCAGCAAAACCCATCCGAGCTCAAGTTGCACTACTTCATATGGAACAAGAAGAGTGAATCAATACAAAATCTCAGTTTCTCTTTCTTTGATAAGCAATCAAAACACAGAGCAACAAGAAATGAAAAATGACACATTAACTACTGTCTGGAAGGTAAGAAGAATATTAATTGATGACAAGAACAGCACAAGCACCGCTAAAATGAGAAAATGAAAATTCATTTCCTTTTAATTCTCTCCATATAAATTAAATTGAATTCACAGATCTGAAATTCCATAATGAGCGACATGCGCATTATTCAAACACTACTACATCTCCCACGCCCACATTGTCAATCAATCAATCAACTAAGCCTCAATTGCTAACTAGCCCGGGTTTGCTGCATCACAAAACCCAAACTGTATTGAGTTACATGGACATTTCTAAAATTGATCAGTACATTCACTGAAACGCTAAGTTTTCGTCCATCAAAAATCATTTTACGTACAAAAATTGGGAACAGAGAAGTAAATTGAGATTATACATCCTCAAGCTTACTTACATACAGCACAGAAAATTGATGATCACATCGAAACTTAACCAAATGTTAAAAGCTAGTAAATTCAGCTCAGATCTCACAACCCACATCAAGATTAAGACCAAATAATTTCAAGAATCATTTGAAACATACAAACACATAATAAGTCATATCAACAAAAACCCACAAAAGAAGAAGAAAAAGAAACTAAGGTTACCTGAACCCTAATATAACGAAGCAAAATCAGCAAGTAACTGAGCTTTTGCATTGATTTTCTGGAATCCAACGAATTAAGGGAAACTTCCGGAAAAAAAAACCAAAGCTTTAATTGCAAAGCATCATAAAATTCAAGAAAAATCTGTGTTCGGCTGTGAATCAATAATAATGGAGGAACGAAAAACAAAGATTTCTCTACAATCTATGTAAATGCATATATATCATACTACTGTGTAAATATACTTAGATATACATGGCTTTTTCTCTCTCTTCTCTTTTTCTCTCTCTCACTCAACCAATTTTCTGAAAGCTTCCAGCGCCACTTTTTATTTCTTTAGTCTTTACGTGTCGTTTTATAAACATAAAAATCAAAGTTAAGCACTTACACAATCTTTTGTTTTTGATAGAAAAAGGGGAAAAAGTAACAGCGTGCTTAGACTTTTATTTAAAATTTTACAACTTTCATCTTTCCCTTTTCTATACAATCAAAAAAGATGAAATATTAAATAGAATTTACATGTTGGTAAATAAAAATTTTAATTACCAAAACAATATCTTTGACAAATGGGAATCAAGTAAAAGATTATCTGACATCTTTGAAAGGTAAATATGTAAATACAGTATAAGTGGGACAAAACTAGTACCATACTAGATTTTATGTGATTGGAAAAAAAACTAGAATATTTTACTTTAATTTGTACTACTACTACTAAGGTAAAGTTAATTAAATATATTAGTGTTAATATTTACTTAAGATAAATAGATTCGAAATTTTTTATAAAAAAAATTATTTGTCAAAGGTAAAAGAAAAAGCAAATAGTACGTAAAGTGAGGGGGAACAGTTCTTTTCTGGTGAACTACTGCTGCCGCTATTTTCTGAATCTCATCGTTTGACTCGCTTTACTTTTTTACTCTCTTTGCCCTAAACTAATTCTATTTAGGAAAAGAATATTAAATATTTTTTTTATTACCTATTTCTATTTAGGCGCTAATCCGATAATATTAAATAGTAGATGTTTTCCTTGTTATTGTAATTAATTATCTGAGAAGTCTAGATGTGTTATGAAATAATATAAGAACAAGAACAATAATACAAGAACAAGAACAATAGAGAGAAAAGTAGAGAGAGGAGTATTCTTATTGATACTTAGGGATCGATTTACAATGGAGTAAGACCCCTCTATTTATAGGCATAGAAAAGACTTAGCCTCAAAGTAAAACTCTTCTATAAGATAGACATTCACTCTAATTAGAGTTCTATTTATAACACTCCCCCTTGAATGTCTATTCAATAATGTGCCTCGTTAAAACCTTAAATAAAACAAAACCCAATGGGAAAAATTATAGAAAAGAAAAAAGAGTACACATGTTTGAATATGCGCCTATTGGTTGCCTCGTTAAAAACCTTGCAAGGAAAATCCATTGGGACAAAATCTTGTAAGGGAAAAAGAGTGCAACGCGCATTAACTCCCCTGAAAAGAGCATCAATTCATATCCTTGAGTTTTCGCATTCCGATCTTGTGAACTAGCTTCTTGAAGGTTGACGTTGGTAGAGATTTTGTGAACAAATCAGCAATATTATCGCTTGAACGAATCTGTTGCACATTGATATCACCATTCTTTTGAAAATCATGTGTGAAAAATAACTTTGGTGAAATATGCTTTGTTCTATCTCCTTTTATGAATCCTCCCTTCAATTGAGCTATACATGCTGCATTGTCTTCATACAAAGTCGTGGGTAGTTTGTTACACTTCAAACCACATTTGTCTTGAATATGATGTATTATAGACCTCAACCACAAACACTCCCGACTTGCTTCATGAATAGCGATTATCTCGGCATGATTAGATGAAGTAGCCACAATTGATTGCTTAGTCGATCGCCAAGATATGGCGGTGCCTCCACAGGTAAACACATAACATGTTTGAGATCGAGCCTTGTGTGGGTCGGATAAATATCCAGCATCAGCATAACCAACAAGATCAGGACTGCAATTATTGCCATAAAATAAGCCCATATCAGTAGTCCCTTTTAGGTACCGCAATATATGTTTGATCCCATTCCAATGTCTCCTTGTGGGAGCCGAGCTATACCTTGCTAAGACATTAACTGAAAAGGTTATGTCAGGCCTTGTAGTATTTGCAAGGTACATTAGTGCGCCAATTGCACTAAGATATGGTACTTCAGGACCAAGTAGCTCTTCATTCCTTTCTTGCGGTCGGAATGGATCTTTATTCAGATCAAGTGATCGAACAACCATCGGAGTACTTAAAGGATGTGCTCCATCCATGTAAAACCGTTTCAGTACCTTTTCTATATAGGTAGATTGATGAACAAAAATTCTGTTTGTCAAATATTCAATTTGCAAACAATGACACAATTTTGTCTTTCCGAGATCTTTCATCTCGAATTCATTCTTTAGATAATCAATTGCCTTTTGGAGTTCTATGGGGGTTCCAATAAGGTTTATGTCATTGACATATACGGCAAGTACAACAAATTCCGATGTTGTTTTCTTTATAAAAACACACGGGCAAATGACATCATTTATATAGCCTTCTTTTAACAAATACTCACTAAGACGATTATACCACATTCGTCCTGATTGTTTTAGACCATACAAGGATCTTTGCAATTTGATTGAAAACATTTCCCGGGACTTTGAATTATGAGCGTTCGGCATTTTGAGTCCATCGGGAATTTTCATGTATATCTCATTATCAAGTGAGCCATAAAGATAGGCAGTAACCACATCCATTAAATGCATGTCAAGCTTTTCAAGGACAGCAAAACTAATGAGATGACGAAAAGTTATGGCATCCATTACAGGCGAATATGTCTCTTCATAATCGACACCAGGCCTTTGAGAAAATCCTTGTGCAACAAGGCGTGCCTTATATCTTTGTACCTCATTTTTCTCATTTCTCTTGCGTACAAAGACCCATTTATAGCCAACAGGCTTAACACCATTAGGTGTTTCAACTATAGGGCCAAAAATTTCACGTTTTGCCAGCGAATTCAATTCTGATTGAATTGCTTCTTGCCATTTTGGCCAATCATGTCTTTTTCGACATTCTCCAACAGATTGAGGTTCAAGATCCTCATTTTCTTGCATAATGCTAGATGCGACATTAAAAGCAAAGACATAATCCACCACTATATCCACTCGATTAAAATTTGCCTCAATATCGATTGGATTTATGGATAGTTCCTTATTTTCCTGAGTCTCGGGCTCAAAGGATTCTTCATGAATCTCAGAGTTTATTAAATCATGAATTTCCTCATGAGATTCTTTCGTAGTGTCATTTTGATCGTTTGCTTTCCTCTTTCTAGGATTTCGATTTTTGGAACCTAATGGCCTGCCACGCTTCAGGCGTGCATTCGACTCATTGGATATGACACTAGATGATTGTCCAACAGGGACATCAATACGGATTGGAACATTCTCCGCGGGGATGTGGGATTTTGTTATCCTTTTCAAGTCCGTAAATGCGTCAGGCATTTGATTTGCTATTCTTTGCAAATGGATAATCTTTTGCACCTCTTTTTCACAAATAGAGGTACGTGGATCAAGATGAGATAATGATGCATTTTTCCACAAAATTTTCCGTTTGGTTTCACCGACTTCTCCCCCTAATTTTGGGAAAAGTGTCTCATCAAATTGACAGTCTGCAAATCGTGCAGTGAACAAATCCCCTGTCAATGTTTCGAGGTAGCGAATAATGGAGGGCGATTCAAACCCAACATATAGTCCTAACCTTCTTTGCGGACCCATTTTGGTGCAGTATGGCGGTGCTATAGGCACATATACTGCGCATCCAAAGATTCTTAAATGGGATATATTGGGTTCATGACCCAAAACCAATTGCAGCGGGGAATATTTATAATAATTCGTCTGTCTGAGACGAATTAGCATTGCTGCATGCAAAATGGCGTGACCCCATACCGAAGTGGGCAGCCTTGTTTTCATGAGTAATGGTCTTGCAATCAACTGCAGGCGTTTAATTAAAGATTCTGCAAGACCGTTTTGAGTGTGAATATGAGCTACAGAATGTTCCCCTTTTATCCCAATTGATAAGCAATAATCATTAAATGCTTGGGATGAAAACTCAGCAGCATTATCCAGTCTAATAGACTTGATTGGATTATCAGGAAATTGTGCTCGTAGTCGAATTATTTGTGCTATTAGTTTTGCAAATGCAAGGTTGCGTGATGACAACAGGCACACATGAGCCCATCTACAGGATGCGTCTATTAGGACCATAAAATATCTAAAAGACCCACTAGGTGGGTGAATAGGTCCACAAATGTCCCCTTGTATACGTTCCAAAAACGTAGGTGACTCAGTCCCAACCTTTGTTGGTGATGGTCTTGTAATTAACTTGCCTTGATAACAAGAAGTGCAAGAAAATTCATTATTTAAAAGAATCTTGAAATTCTTTAACGGATGCCCATATGAGCTTTCTATAATCCGTCTCATCATGATTGATCCAGGGTGTCCCAATCGATCATGCCAAAGTACAAAAGTATTGGAATCAGTAACCTTTTGGTTTACTGTTGATGTGCCTCAATTGCACTAATTTTTGTCCAATACAGGCCACAAGATAAAGACGGGAATTTCTCAATAACCCTCTTTTGGCCAGAGACATTCTTTGTAATTATGAGATATTCAAGATTATTCTCATCTATTGTCTCAACATGATAGCCATTCCGGCGTATATCTTTAAAACTCAACAAGTTTCTCTTAGACTTGGAGGAGAACATTGCATTCTCTATGATAAACATTGTTCCTTTAGGCAGAGTTATAGTTGCTCTTCCGGAGCCTTCAATCAATTTACTACTACCAGAGATTGTAGTAACATCTGCCTTACACATACTTAGTTGAGAGAAATATTTCTTTTCTTTGAGTATCGATGTGTAGTACATGAATCAACTAAACAAATATTTGATCCAAGATTGCTTTGTGAGATATCCATATTTGCTTTCCCATGGTTTGACATACAAAAGAAAATACACGAACATGAGAATAAACAAATTCAATCCATTTGTTTCACATTTAAACAATATTTTCAAAATCTGCTGAGGTTAGTTGACTAACTAAATCAGATAGTCGATTATATGTTTTCCATAATCGATTACTTTGCAGTTTGAAAATTTCAGTTTAAGCACTGTCTCAATGTAATCGATTGTTAAACATACATAATCGGTTATTTGCTATTTTGAAAAACTTCAGATCACACTGTATTAATATAATCGATTGCTAAACATACATAATCGATTATTTGCTATTTTGAAAAACTTCAGATCACACTGTCTTAATATAGTCGATTGTTAAACATACATAATCGATTATTTGCTATTTTGAAAAACTTCATATCACACTGTCTTAATATAATCCATTGTTAAACATACATAATCGATTATTTTTCAGTTTTAATGCGAAATATTAGATAATCGACTAACTGTTAGGTTAGTCGATTAACTCTACTGAAAAATAAAAATATCTTTGAAATTTAATCATATTGAAACATTCTAAAGAACTAATACTAACATTATATCATAAACTAACTAATACGAGCTGATACTAATGACTATTAGTTTATTCACTAACTAATACAAATAAAATCAAACAATTCCATCTTCCTTCATCACAGATCCATCACCGATTAAGTGGTCTATTTTCCCCTCAGGGTGCTCAAAGAAGTCTGCCACATCCAGGTAGGTGATGTCAAAATTGTCGTCAGAGACAAAATTTGTTTTAGGGCCTTTATTCTCTAGAGATGCTTGATAAAGATCAACCAAATGTCTTGGTACACGGCAAGCTTTTGACCAGTGCCCTTTTCCACCGCAACGATAGCATATAGTTTCTGAACTATTTGCCTTTGGATTCTCATAATCCCGTTTCTGCTTTTGGTGGTTATTTCTCTTTTGGGGGTGACAGACATCAGGGAAATTTCTTCCTTGTCTACGTCCACGGCTATGACCCCGATTACGATCACGACCATGACTAGATCCATGGCCTTTTCAATGCTAGGCATAATGAGAATACACCTTATCTGCTTCAGGCAATGGTGTAGACCCAGTGGGTCGATTTTCGTGATTTCTCATGAGCAGGTCATTGTTTCGCTCAGCCACAAGGAGAAGAGAAATCAGTTCAGAGTACTTTTTGAAACCTTTCTCTTTGTATTGTTGTTGCAGTACCATATTGGAGGCATGAAATGTTGTAAATGTTTTCTCAAGCATATCATAATCAGAGATATTATCTCCACAGAGTTTCAATTTAGAAGTAATTCTGAACATTGCAGAATTATATTCAGAAACAGACTTAAAGTCTTGGAGCCTCGGATGAGCCCAATCATATCGTGCTTGTGGCAGAGTGACCAACTTCAGGTTGTCATATCTCTCCTTTAAGCCGTTCCCCAAGATGAGTGGATCTTTGACTGTGAGATATTCAATTTTCAAACCTTCATCAAGGTGATGGCGCAAGAAAATCAAGGCCTTAGCACAGTCTTGGGTGGATGCTTTATCTTTGTCTTTAATGGCGTCTCCAAGACCCATAGCATCTAAGTGGATTTCAGCATCCAACACCCATGTCATATAGTTCTTGCCCGAAATTTCAAGGGCAACGAACTTTCTTTTCATAATATCAGACATAATTAAAACCAAATTCGGAAAAAGGAAAATACCTTAATTTTCTCAAGAGGATTCTTGAGACGGTAGAGTCTCGTGCTGATAACGTGTTATGAAATAATATAAGAACAAGAACAATAATACAAGAACAAGAACAATAGAGAGAAAAGTAGAGAGAGGAGTATTCTTATTGATACTTAGGGATGATTTACAATGGGGTAAGACCCTCTATTTATAGGCATAGAAAAGACTTAGCCTCAAAGGAAAACTCTTATATAAGATAGACATTCACTCTAATTAGAGTTCTATTTATAACAAAATGACGTTATTCGTGAATTTTGACTGTTGAGAAACAAAGGAAGGACTTATTTGGCCATAGATTTTATCAAAATAAATTTAAATTTTGTTCAAAAATACATGTTTGATTATAGATTTGTTTATATTTTGGCAAAATCTCAAATTTCAAATCTCTTGAGTTGGTTTTGGCCAAAATATCACTATTATAATTTTAAAAATTATCTCAAACTTTTATATTTTATATAAGAGCCTACCATTTATTATTTTATAATAATGTTATTTCATCTTCTCGGTCATCTAATAGTGTATTACGTAGTTCATTAAAAAATGATAATTTTGCATTGAATTTATTTATGTTCATAATTATGATTTGCAATAATATAATGAATGTTATTGATAAATGGTATTGTTGGGTATTTCTGATAGTTTTTAGAACGTGTATGTATAATACATGTTTTATCTTTTTTCCAAAAAAAAAAGTTTAGAAAATGTTTAGAAAATTTATATCTAACACATTTCATCTTTAAACTAACCATTATCTAAATTAAATTTTTTAATATAAATTTAAAAATTTATAGACAAACGCTAGATAAGAAACTGTTTAGGATTCGTGTATAATGGGAAAGTTCATTAATTGCAAGTCTCTTAAATATACACATTCCTTGAGCGGTGAGTTTATATCCAAATTACTCCATATACACGTATCTAATTTGGATAAAACTTGAGAGTTTAAGTTTATGCATTATCCATTATCAATATATTCAGATATTTGTATAACAATATTTTTATATAATAATATTTTACTATAAAAATTGAGTTTTTCTAGATTAATTTTTATTTTATGTTATAATATATATTTTATATAACTACACTTCACTATAAATTTAAACATATTCGGAATAATAAAACTGTTATAGAAAAGTTTGACCGTATAAAAAATTTCTATTTAAGTCAATTTAGCTAAATTTGTACATTATGGATGAGTAAGCTAAATGTAAAATGTGTAAAGTAAATTATTAGAACTAAGTTATACTTTAAGTGTAAAATTATCTGCCTTCACATTCTTCTAGTAAGATTGACAATTATTTAAATATTTTTCTCATAGAATATTAGTATAAACACCTGGGCCTCGGAAATGATTTATCTCAAGCTAGCTTAACGTTTTATTATTGGGAACAACGAGGAATATGGCAACAAATTTGTTGTGTTTCTTAATAAACTCATTGACCTTTGACTTATGACTGTTTCTTTATCTTTTTTGGTAAAAGTTAGTAATGTGGATATACTAAATATTCGCATTATGTATGGAATGGAATAGAGATAAAAGTATAATTAAGAAAATTGAGAGAGAAAATGATAAGTCAAAGGTATACTTATACCTAAAACTTTTTATATTCTTATTTGAATAAAGGGAAATATCTCAATTTTATCTTCCATTAAATTCTTAGATCAATCATTCATATTCATATCTTTAGCAACTTGTCTCATATTTATTCTAATCTTTATGATGTTTCAAGATAGACTTGATGATTTTCACTGCGTGAATGATGACGTGTGATTTTACTTGAATGAAGTGGACAAAAATCCAGTATAGCATTTGTACTATGTAAACGTTGTGGTTTTGTCAACTCCTATCTATAGTAAGTACTACTCCATCGGGATTAAAATAAGTAATTTTTTATCTTTTTTTATGGTTTAAAATAAGTAACTTTTCCAAATTTTAAAAATGAATTAATTATTTTTTTTACAATAGTATTAGAATATATGTTAAAAGTATTTATGTGAGATACTAAAAATTAATATAATCAATTTTATTATTAATTAATAATAAAAAATAAAATTTTTAATCTAAATAAAAATATCCAAAAAATTATTTATTTTAGATCAGAGTAAAAGTAGTACTCAACAAAATAATAAGCAGCAGATAGAGAAACAGGGTGAATTAATGATGTTGGTGGGCTAAAACCTAGTGTTTTTTTCCTAGTTGGAAGAGCTGGAATTTTATTCTGAAGATGTCTTCCTTGGTAACATTAGTTGGTTGGTTGGCACATCTCATAATAGACAATAGTACTACTTAGCTTTTAAAATAAATGTCATATAAGACTTTTGGAGTCATTTAGACATCGCAGTAAAAGGGCTAGTGAAAAAAAAAAATGTATGATTAATCTTTGATTATTATCTCACATTTAATGCGATAACCAAATAATCAATAAATTTAATCTCAAATTTATTTGGGAATTAGAATCATAATACTGATAAGAGTTATTGACTTTTGGGGAACTTGTAGTTAACGGAGCTAAGATTTTATTAAAGATGTTAAAATATTAAAAAACAAATCCACCAAGAAACAAAAGTTATCATTATATAGTATATGTGGCTCCGCCACTGAAAGTATATATTAAGGTGCAAAAGAATGTTCTTTCACTAGTTGCTCCCCGCAGAAAGCATCCTTTAACATGAGTATTGATATTATTATTGATAATAATCCCTAGATGTAGGGGTGTTCAAAACCGATCCGAACCGAAAATCGAATCGAACCGAAGCTTAATGGCTTAATGGTAACGGTTTAACGGACGGAGAACGGATTGAATTTTTTTTCTTAACGGCTTATCGATTTGGGGGCGGATTATTCAATTTTCTTAACGGATAATCCGTTAATCCATTAAATATACAAACTAAAAACTCTAAAAATGAATAAGTATAAGTGTATAACACAAATAAATTACAAAAATAAACCACCCCCCACCGTTTGTTATGACTGAGTGAGACAGTGAGTAGAGCTGTATGACTTGATGCCTCGTTCTAGTAACTGAATTAAGTTGAAAATTTGATGCCTAATGACCATCTTCACAAGGTTAAGTTTGAGTGTGATTCTATTTTTTTTAAAAGTACACTGTCTTAGTTATGACAAGAGGTGCTTGGTCTGATGGTAACCAACCCTCACTTACAACCGAGAGGTTGTGAGTTCGAGTCTCCCCAGGAGCAAATTCTGGGGATTTATGCCGGAGGTCTATTTGGAAACAGCCTACACCACTGAGTGGTATTGTACTGGGTCGTACTTTACTTTACTGTCTTAGTTATAACTTTCTTTTCTATCCATGTTGTAGAAGAAGTTAGTTAAGTTGTCATGCTCTTACTCAAAAATATTCTTTCAGACCGTTAGAATTTTTTTTCCACATCCAAACTGTTAGTAGTAGCATAATGAGCATCTGATTGTTAGAGCTTATTCAGTTAATTTTATGTCGACAAGGTCGACAACAAATAGTGATTCTTAACCTTTACAAGGTAAACTGAAATAAATCATCTCCTACTCTTTCTCACAGTATGAGACTGTATTTCTTTCAGTGTTTTTCATGTAATTGAAATAGGAAAAGAAGTATAAATGGAACTGGACATTGGACAATGTAGTGTGCGGACAGAAAATGTGTATAATTTGCAATTGTCTTCTGCTTTTTAGACTTTTAGTATTGTACAAGTATTGTAATTCGGTATAAGCTTTTCGATAACCCCCATAGGTATTAAACCAATACCGCCCGGTAAGAGCTAACCCGATACCAATCCGCCTGATATCTTATCGGGTGGCTAACGGATAAATACATTTAAAAGCCGATAACCGTTAAGCTAAACCGTTAAGAGTAAAAAGCCGCCCAATCCACCCGATGAACACCCCTACCTAGATGTAGAGCAAGATGATTTGTGTATATATATATATAGTATATAGTTAGAGAATTGGGTGAGCTGATAGTCACCTGCTTCCAACCGATTAAACCAGTTTTAGTCAAATATAAAACAAGTGAAAAATAAATATTGATTTCTCGAAGTGAAAGACGCATATAAAGAAAAAGAAAAGAAAAGAAACATGTTGTCACTATATTATCTAGTTTGCTTTTTTTTTTTTTTTGAGTGGCACACTTTTAACTGTTGCAAAATCAAAGGTAAATCACGCCAACCCAGTAATAATAAATAGTTTAACCAACAAAATGCACATCGTCTTTGCCCAAGGGGAAAGCTTTCCTTTTGGATGAAAATGACCTTTTACTATCAAAATATTGTATATGTTTCTCCCTCAATTATATTGCAAAATGAGAACAATAATATTGCAGTGATTATGACATTTATAAAGTTAACAGCTGATCTAAAGAGAATAATGTATATGATACAACCAAAGTAAATGACAAAATAAACGGAGAAAGCAAATGTCGTATTTATTAATTCTAGAAGCACAAACATAAATGTAATCTGAAATTATTGTGGTGCTCAACAGTCAAAATTAAACAAATTATAGATTGGCCTCTACATAAAACAATCCTTTTAATTTGTGGATAAAAGGGAAATAAATGTATTAGGTATAGTTGGGATGACATGTAATCACAAAATGATATTAGTGGTACACTCATTAAAAGCCTAAGTGGTGAATAAAGAGCATAACGAAAAAGCAAAAGTCAATAATGTCATAACCATATCCAACCATTGCGTAAAAGCCACAAATTAAAGTCACTACTAATTCTCATTTTCGTGAAAAAGCAAAACTCCAATAACTTACAAGTTCAAAAACAGGCTATTCTTTAGACCCGTTTGATCATAAATTTTGTCAATCTTTTTTAAATTTTCTTTTTGGCAAATACATATTGTTCATGAATTTTCTATAAATTTTGACAAATTTCCAAATACTAAAATCCATCCCAAAACTAGCTCTTTGGCCTAAAATATTATATTATATTTTTAAAAAATTTTAAAAATTTTCCCAAACTTTTATATTTTAGAAAAGAGTTCACCATTTATTATTTTGTAATAATACTGCTTTGTTAGATATACGGACTTATATCTACATATATATGATCAATATATGGATTAATTTTATGTTATGTGCTATCTTTTGGTTTGGCCTAAATTGGTGGTCTTATGGACATTGTTAAGGGGGCCAATATATTGTCATATAAAGTGTAGGACTAATGTGTAGATACCCAAAAGGGTAACCTTAGATAATGATGGGCTAACTAAGGTTACATACATGTAACCATGGTTATATGCTTATGACTTTTGAGTTTCATAACTCATATGTTATAAGAGGGGGTTATGGTTCCCATAAGAATGCAAGACATTCTCTTCTTCCTCCCATTGAAACTAGAGAGTATTTTGGTCTTGCATATCAAGTGGAAAACCAATCCTCAATTTTTGGTCTTGGATATATTCTTGTGAAAGCAAAACTTCAAGACAATCTTAAAGGAAGGATCAAGGAGCTTCTCAAAGGCACACCTTGGACAATCTTCAAGAAGGACTAAAGATTTCCACTTATGGATTCAGGTACGCTTCCGCTTATGTTGTTATTCCAAGTAATTCGATATGAAGGCTAAAGTGCTTTATTTGGATTCATTCCAACAATTGGTATCAGAGCCAGGTTCATATTTGGATTATTTGGAAGTTCATGAAATCCATGTTATATAAATCTTCATGTTTAAATTAAGATAGAATTTTGATTATGAAATTCTAGTACCATGATATAGCATGATTTCATGAATGTTATGTTGTTGATGAACTTTGGTATATTGATATCTTGCTATTACAAGATGAATTGAGATAATGAAATTTGCAAATTTTTTGGTTGTTTAAGTTTCTTGTTGAAAACAACATTAAGTTGTTGGACAGAATAGTGAGATAATCGATTATCTTAACCAGATAATCGACTATCTTGAAAAGTTTACCAAAATTTTGCAAAACAATAGCATAAAATAATCGATTATTTTTCAAATAATCGATTATTGCATTTTGTTCATCAAAAACTTTGCAAAACAGAGGCAGAGGATAATCGATTATTCCCCTAGAATAATCGATTATCTGGAATTTTTCAGCAAAATTGGAAATTCCAGAGAGCCAAGATAATCGATTATCCTATTATGATAATCGATTCCTATTAGGATAATCGATTATCCTAGTTTTTCAGCAAATTTTGAGATTCCAGAAGGCCAGATAATCGATTATCAGGCTCAGATAATCGATTATCTGGCCATAAATTGCAGAAACGTTTTATTTTCTGGCAGTTTAATGAGGACATAATGTAAGAAACGTTTTTCATAATTAATGAAACGTTTTAAGTATTAAGTTTTCAGATTTTTTAATTGTACATTAATAATATGTCAATTAATATTCAGTTTTTTTTAATTATTAATGTTTTGTACATTAATATTCAGTTTTAATATTAATTGTTTTTTAGTCCATCATGCTTCAGATTTTGGTATTGTCCAATTAAGTTTAAAAACAATTAATATTCAGATGTTACATGTCAAAACATGTAACATATTCAGATATTACATGTCAAAAACATGTAAATTTTCAGTTAAGATTCAAAATATGGCTTAAAGAACTATATGATTTAGCATCTAATATTTTAAATTAGTCAAATGAAGCATTATGTTGCCAAAGTAACCTCTTTTGTGTAGATTGATTAATCTTGAAATATAAGATGACTGTGTATGTTAGTATTCCATGCGTTTAACACCGGCCCAAAGGAAGGTTGTTATTTGGCAGGAATTCGAACATGCTTGTGGTGATAAATATGTGACAATTATTCGGTTTTCCATGTGAATATTAAGTTGGCCCAAAGGAAGGCTTAATATTTGACAGGAGTTTATTGTCAATATTTGATTACTACACCAAGAGTACCACTTACAAGTTGATTTTCTGTCCAAAGACTAAAATCAATGTTGTGCTAGGTATCTTGTAATGGGATTTGCCTATTTTGAATCTATAAACTAAAGTTAAAGTTCAAGTAATTGTAAGCATGTATTAAGTTATCCTTGTTCTATATTCAGTGAATTCTTCAGCTGCTTCGATATCTGCAAATATAAACAGCATCCCTGTGCTTAACGGCACAAACTTTAAGGAATGGAAAGAGAACATTATGATTGTTCTCGGTTGCATGGATCTAGACCTTGCACTTCGAATTGAGCAACCTGCTTCTCTTGAGGATACATCTTCATCTGATGAAAAGAAGGAGATGGAGAAGTGGGAACGCTCAAATCGCATGAGTCTAATGATCATGAAACGTGCAATTCCAGAATCATTCAGGGGCACTATGAATGATGAAAATAATGCCAAAGTTTTCCTTGAAAACCTTGAAAAGTGTTTTGCACAAAACGAAAAGGCGGAAACAAGTACTCTTCTGAGTAAACTTGTTTCCATGAGGTATAAAGGCAAGGGAAACATAAGGGAGTACATTTTGGAAATGTCTCATCTTGCTTCGAAACTAAAGTCACTCAAACTGGAATTACCTGAGGAACTACTTGTGTACTTAGTTTTGATCTCTCTTCCTGCACAGTTTAATCAGTTTAAGGTCAGTTACAACTGCCTGAAGGAGAAATGGACTCTTAATGAGCTCATTTCGCGTTGTGTGCAAGAGGAGGAAAGGATAAAGCAAGATAAGACAGAAAGTGCTCATATGGCATCCTCTTCTTAAGATAATAAGAAGAGGAAAGGTAAGGAAGCTGCGGTTGCAAGGCCCCAGAAGAAGCAAAATAAGGAACCTAAGGTTGAAACTACAGAATCAGGTTGCTTCTTTTGTAAGGGGACTAATCACATGAAGAAAGATTGTACCAATTACCACGCTTGGCGTGCGAAAAAGGGTACATCTCTTTCTCTTATTTGTTCTGAAGTTAATTTAATTTCGGTATCTAAGGATACTTGGTGGGTAGATTCGGCTGCTACTGCTCACATAAATATATCTATGCAGGGTTGCCTGAACTGGCGAAAACCAAATGATGGTGAAAGATACATCTATGTGGGTGACGGCAAAAAGGTGCAAGTTGAGGCTATTGGCAAATTTAGGCTGTTGTTTAAGACTGATTTTTATTTAGATTTGAATGAGACTTTTGTTGTACCGTCTTTTAGACGGAATTTAATTTCTGTTCCCAAATTGGACATATCCGGTTATTCATGTTCATTTGGTGACAATAAAGTTAGTCTCTTTCAAAATTCAAATCTTATCGGTACTGGTCTTTTATCAACATATGATAGCCTATATTTGGTTGATATAATAACCTCACATAATGAAACTTTGCATACAAGTTCAAGTGGTACCAAAAGAAAATTAACTAATGAGAATTCGTTATCACTCTGGCACAAACGTTTGGGTCACATATCCATTCAAAGAATTCAGAAAATTGTGTCAGATGGAATTCTTGATTCTCTTGATTCCTCAAATTCGGATATTTGTGTCGAGTGTATCAAGGGAAAACAAACGAACAAGACGATATTAGGTGCTAAGAGAGCTTCAGATGTCTTAGAATTGATACATACGGATATTTGTGGGACATTCCCTACTCCTTGTAGGAATGGTCAACAATACTTTATCACATTCATAGACGATTATTCTCGTTACGGGTACCTATATCTTATTCATAAAAAGTCCCAATTCATAGACGCGTTCAAATCATATAAGGCTGAAGTTGAAAATCAACTAAGCAAAAGGATTAAATCCGTTAGATCTGACCGTGGTGGTGAATACTATGGTAGATATGATGGTTCAGGTGAACAATGTCCAGGGCCATTTGCTAAATTCCTAGATGAGTGTGGGATCGTCCCTCAGTATGCTATGCCAGGCAGTCCTACCATGAATGGTGTAGCTGAGAGACGAAATCGGACCCTTAAGGATATGGTAAGAAGTATGATTTGTCGTACTACTTTGCCAGACTCACTCTGGGAAGAAGCATTAAAAACCGCAGCTTATATTCTTAATAGATTTCCAACTAAAGCTACAATCAAAACCCCATATGAACTTTGGACTGGAAATAAACCCAGTATTAAGCACTAACACATTTGGGGTTGTCCAGGTGAGGCAAGGCTTTATAGGCCGAATGAAAAGAAACTGGATGCTAAAACGGTTAGTAGCTATTTTGTTGGATACTCTGAAAGATCCAGGGGGTTTAAGTTTTATGATCCCACTTCTAGAACTATTTTTTAGACGGGTAATGCTACGTTTTTTGAGGATATTGAGTTTGGGGGGGTGGGGAGATAAAGTTATTAGAGATTTTGTCTTTGAGGAAGAACATGTGTCTTTCCCTCAAGTTGTTGATCTTGGTCAGGGTGTTCTCATTCCTGACACGGATCACACAACTCCAGTTCAAGACAATCTCGAAAATCTCCCCACTCAAGTTCCTGATATTACTAATGAAAATCAAACTCAACAACCTCAAGAAACTGAAGTGCCATTAAGGAGATCCACTAGAGAGAGGAGAAATGCAATTCCGGATGATTATGTTGTATTTTTCCAAGAACAAGAAAGTGATATTGGACTTGAGGAAGATGATCCAATCAACTTCCGTCAAGTCATTAAGGGTTCTAACTCTCAAAAGTGGATTGACGCCATGAATGATGAGATGAAGTCTATGAGCGATAACAGCGTTTGAGAGCTTGTTACATTGCCCGAAGGTATTAAACCGATTGGTTGTAAATGGATATTTAAAACCAAGAGGGATTCATGGGGCAATGTCATTAAGTATAAAGCTTGCCTTGTCGCAAAATGCTACACTCAAAAGGAAGGCATTGATTATAAAGAGACTTTCTCTCCAGTTTCATCGAAAGACTCTTTCAGGACTATAATGGCACTAGTAGTACACTTTGATCTTGAACTTCATCAGATGGATGTTAGGACAGCGTTTCTCAATGGTGACATTGAGGAAACAATTTATATGGTGCAACCTGAAAACTTTGTTTCGGAAGAATCAAAGAAAAGGGTTTGCAAATTAAAGAAATCCATCTATGGGCTCAAGCAGACTTCCCGTCAATGGTATTATAAGTTTCATGCAGTCATTACATCTTTTGGTTTTGAACCGAATATTGCTGATGACTGTATATACCATAAGTTTAGTGGAAGTAAGTATATTTTTCTGGTTTTATATGTCGATGACATACTGCTTGCCTGTAATGATATAGCATTATTGCATGAAACTAAGAAATTTCTTTCAAAGAAATTTGAAATGAAAGATCATGGTGATGCCTCTTTTGTATTAGGAATTCAGATACAACGAGATCGCTCCAAAGGTGTTCTCGGTCTATCACAAAAGGGCTATATCGATAAGGTTCTTAAAAGATTTGGCATGCAGGATTGTAAACCAGGCAACACCCATGTTGCTAAGGGAGACGAGTTTAGTCTCAAACAGTGCCCAAATAATAATTTTGAAACTCGAAAATGGAGAAGACACCTTATGCTTCGGCTGTAGGTAGTCTGATGTATGCTCTGGTATGTACACGACCTGATATAGCATACATTGTTGGGATGCTAGGCAGATATCTAAGCAATCCGGGAATGGACCATTGGAAGGCAGCCAAAAGGGTCATGAGGTACTTACAGAGAACAAATGATTACATGCTTACATATCGGAGATCGGACCAGCTTGAGATCATCGGGTATACCGACTCCGATTTTGCTGGATGTCAGGATAGTCTGAAGTCTACATCAGGCTATATTTACATGCTTGCTGGCAGTGCTATCTTTTGGAGAAGCATCGAGCAAACTCTTACGGCCACTTCCACTATTGAAGCGGAATTCATGGCATGTTATGAAGCATCCAATGAGGCATTATGGCTGCGGAATTTTGTTAGTGGACTGCGCATAGTTGACAGCATTAAAAAGCCACTTAGGCTATTATGCGACAACAGATCAGCAGTCCTTTATGCTAACAACAACAGTAGTTTGACGAAAGCAAAACATATGGACGTCAAATTTTGGGTTGTTAAAGAAAGAGTACAGAATGGACAATTGTGCATAGAGCACATAAGTACAAACTCCATGATTGCGGATCCGCTCACTAAGGAATTGACACCAAAAGTATTTCATGAGCATATTTCTTGCATGGGTGTCAAATCAGTTAAGGATTATGAATTTTAGTGGGAGTTTGTATTATACAATTATGTATTGTCCATTACATTCAGTAATTCAATTTTAAGGTTATATCTGCAGATATTCAGTTTTAAAGTTTTATGTACTCTTAAGGTTTATGATTGATCTCAATAAAGAGAACCAGTTGGAAATAGACATTCTATTTCAGACCACACTTTATGTTATTTCCATGCTACACACCTATACTTGATCCATGTCGTTGGTTATATTGATATACGTGATCTATGTTGGTTCTAGTTACGCAAGAGTAACTAAAAGCTCTTAGATCCTATGTTGGTATGATTGATGGACCAGATTGTTCATGACAATTTTATTATGATAGCAATTCTGAGCTCGTAAGGTTATAATGTAACATAATGCTAAGGTTTGTACATATGTATGAGTATCTTGTCCAAGTGGGAGATTGTTAGATATACGGACTTATATCTACATACATATGATCAATATATGGATTAATTTTATGTTATGTGCTATCTTTTGGTTTGGCCTAAATTGGTGGTCTTATGGACATTGTTAAGGGGGCCAATATATTATCATATAAAGTGTAGGACTAATGTGTAGATACCCAAAAGGGTAACCTTAGATAATGATGGGCTAACTAAGGTTACATACATGTAACCATGGTTACATGCTTATGACTTTTGAGTTTCATAACTCATATGTTATAAGAGGGGGTTATGGTTCCCATAAGAATGCAAGACATTCTCTTCTTCCTCCCATTGAAACTAGAAAGTATTTTGGTCTTGCATATCAAGTGGAAAACCAATCCTCAATTTTTGGTCTTGGATATATTCTTGTGAAAGCAAAAACTTCAAGACAATCTTAAAGGAAGGATAAAGGAGCTTCTCAAAGGCACACCTAGGACAATCTTCAAGAAGGACTAAAGATTTCACTTATGGATTCAGGTACGCTTCCGCTTATGTTGTTATTCCAAGTAATTCGATATGAAGGCTAAAGTATTTTATTTGGATTCATTCCAACATGCTTATCTTCTCAGTCATTTGATAGTGTATTATGTAGTTCATTGTAAAAATAATAATTTTGTACCAAATTTATTTATGTTGAAGATTATGGTTTGTGATAATGATAATGAATGTTATTGATAAAGGTACTGTTAGTTATTTGTGATAGTTTTTAGAACATGTGTGTATAAGTTATGTTTCACATATTTTTTTAAAAATAAAATAAAATACATTTTAAAAATTAATATCCATATATATATTCATCTTTAAATCAAACTTTACCTAAATTAAGGTTCAATAATATACTTGGAATGTCACTAAAGTAATGAGACATAATAGAAGACAGCAACATGTGAGAATCTGAAACGTTTTCTGAAATAGTAGCCACAAGAAAATCCCTAGAAGATTTGTTACCCTATCTTCCCAAAATGTTAACACCTGCTGTAGCCCCCAAAAGATCCTATAAAATCTAACCAAATAAGTAAATAAATTCCTTTAGATATACCAAAGAAGTAAAAAGCTATTGTGCTGACAATGATAACAACCAATACTCGTTAATCAGTAATAACAACAACTACTAGTACTTTATTAGTCTCAGCAAATTAGAATAACTTGTATAAATTGTTAATGGATAACCTCTGCAGCATTAAGATTCTTTTGATGGATTATTTTTGTAGACCAGAAATATAATTTATTTGGCAGCTTCTCTAATTCTAGAAGTATTATTTTTTTTTAAAGATATTTTCTTTTTCAAATTTGAAGTACTTGAACAAGCTTTTGGAGCAAAATAATATATTTTTTAGGAGAAGCAAAAGCAATTTTAGAGTGAAAAAATTGTTTTTATATAAAAGTATTTTTGAGAAAAATATATTTAGTGCCCGTTTGTATTGGCTTAAAAAAAAGTGACTTTTCAACATAAATAACTTTTAAGCAAAAATAATAAATTGGAATTTTCCATCTTATTAATTTTGGCTTATTTTAAGTACCTTTTAATTTTGCTGACCACTAAAAAGAGCTTAAAAGCTCATTAGACTAGCTTAAAATTAAATCCAAACTCCCTCTTAGAAGCAACTTTTAAAAGATACCTTCGCACACCTCCGTTACTCTTTAGGAGGCATCCGCCGTTGACCAAACTGTAATTATTGCTCAAAAATATTTTTTAAATTAATTAGTCAAACACAAACGATTAAAAATACTTTTATAAGAAAATACTTCTTAAATTAAGCCGATTTTTATAAGCTAAACAGGGTAAGGAATTGTTTGTTAAAGTGTATAAGAATAATACTAAATATAATGTATTAGTATTGCTTATATAACTAATATATAAGTTAAAAAAATATACCAAATAAAATATTACTAATACACAAAATTAATACATATAATATTTTACCTAATATACCCTACCAAGTGACCCATAATAGTGTGGAAGGGAGGATATATAATTAGTGCAGTAGCGTAGTGAGCTGAGGTTCAAGGATCAAGGCATTAAAGGTTAAATGGGAAAGAAGTCAGAGGACTCAGCGAAATAGAATGAATTGGGAGAAAATAAGGCAAAGGGAGAGCAGGAGTGGTGGGAGTGGGTAGACAAGTCACAATCAAAACAATATGGATAACGACACTACTATAAAGAGAACAACACATTTTGGCGATCATATTTTTAATGTAATACTATCAAATCAATTGTACATCTATTATTTACCAAGATATATTAATGATAATTGAATTCAATAGTGATTAATAATTTAAGGAATCAATTAAAAATATATTATTTTTAACATGAAGTAGATTCTTACACTTAACCAAAGAAAACTATCAGTTAAACTAAAATATAAAGGCAGAGAATTGTACTAAAAGTGCAAACGATTAATATTTACTATAAGTTTTAAAACTTTATATAAAATAGTTACTCATATATTCGATTTGGTTCGATTTTTTTAATTATAATCAAAATCAAATCAATTTGAACGGTTTTTAAATTCAAAACCAAAACCAAACCAAACCAAAGCAAAAAAATATCAATTTTTTGGTTGATTTGAATTAATTTTTGGTTTGGTTCAAATTTTCGAATTCTTATGGACACTATGCTCCTCACCATCAGAACTGCTGCACTATTCCCTTCTTTCTCATTTATGGCTTTTGTAATTTAGTTAATCTTTAATTTAGCTCAAAAAATAAACAAGAAATATTACTTTGATAAAAGATATTACTCCCTCTATCTACTAGCGTAGGCAAAAATGTTAAGAGGACTCAGCAACTAATATAAATGCTAATAAATTTTTTTGATCTTATATAATTCTGTTGCGAAAGGGTATGGGATGAACCTTCTTCCACCCCCGAACTCTTCCCTTGCCTTAGTCCAATTTATGTGTCCTTAGTTGATTGGGCATGATATTTAAAAAAATAAATCATAAATATTAGTGTAACTATAAATTAACTCAGGATGAAATGAGATTTTTTTTTAAAAATATATTAATAAAGAAAATATCACATAAATTGGGACCAACGAAGTTTCTCCATCTCAGTTGGAGAAATGAGTATGTGAAAATGAAACATACATGTGACGAGGTTTAACACATAAATTAGACATCCAAAGCTAGAATTTAATGAAAATTATTTCCTTTTTTTCCCTTTTAAGCTATATGTTTTTTATTTTTTAAAATTTCATAAAAGAGTTTTGGACACCCCACATGTTAGCATTAAATTAAATAAGACGACAAATCACAGATCTTTGGAGCTATCTCTTTCAATATAGGTGCCCTACTAAGGTACTACGGTATGTGGGTTAAACAATTTAATCACTGTTATTACATTTGGAATTCTTTAGTAGATGCTTTTTCTTCTGACACCATACAAAAAGGAGTGTGGTAATATTTTCGAAAACTATTCCCTTTTTTACTGTGCAGTTAAACTTTTTATAGTAATACTATTCAAAATGAGATTTTTACTCATTTATATAACTTTTGACTTATTTATCTTCAATATTCTAATTTCATATTTTAATTACAAGTCAATATACAATAATTTATCATTTATATACAAAATAATATATTAAACTCCAATTTTGCTCATTTTCTCTCCCCTTTTCTTAGTTCAACATTCTTTTCTTTTTAAAGGGCTTACTTCAACATTCGCTAACCTACACAATTGACCCAAATTATTCCTTCCATAACAATATATTAGAGTAATATGATATGACCACACAACTTTAAAAACTTGTAACCTAAATGATCACTAATTATCTTAATATTTAGAAAAAATGATGAAGATTTAACGTGATTTCAGTTAGAATTTGATATTGAAAATCGAAGAAACAGACATAATCAAATTATATATTTTATATGTCGGATGTCGAAATGACATACTACAACTAATATAATTGTATACAAGTTGTATATAAATTTATGTGAAATTAATTTTTGACCAAATTTTATATTAAAAAAATTATATTCAAGTTGTCGATAAATTCTATATTTTGAGTGAATTCTTATATATTTGTAAAAAAATAGTTGCTTTCTATAAATAGAAAAATGTAGATAAACCGGATAAATAAGTTTGAAGTTTAGTATATTTATCAATAACAACAACCCTGATAATTTTTCACATCATTGAAAATTCACTCGTCTAACTAATTTAGAGTTGCAATCAGTGGTTCACCCAAAAAATGACCCAAATCAATTTTGGAATTTGCAAACTTCTCTTTAGTTTTTTTTTTAAATTGAATAAATTTCATGAGAAAATAATGGTGAAAAAAAGTGGCCAAAATCGATGTTTAAACTGGAGCTAAGTAAAATTTTCAAATAGCTTAGTAGTCAAAGTAATGTATATTATTTGAAAAATAATAAGCTCATTCTGTTGTCCTTTTTTTATCCAGCATTCTGTTGTCCAGTGACGTACCTTTTCAACTGGGGCAGAACATGCCACTCCTTAGACCTGACCACCATCACATGCCTTGTTTCTTTGTGACGATTTCTGATTAATCAGCTTTTGCATCGATATTCTTACTACTTTTACTCCAAAAGTCAGTTTTGAACAAGTTAATCTTTATTCTATCAAAAAAATTAGATGGACGAGATTTTTCTACTAATTTGACTTTCTACCAACATACAATCACTTAATTTTGTTTTTTGTATTAGTATAGTGTCAAATGAGGACTTAGAGGTCGTTTGATAAAGTGCATAACATGCATGCATTTGTTTTGTGTACTAGTAATACTTGTTTGGTACATAAGCAAAACGACATGATTGGCCATTTTACTTTCTAGAACTTGTTTATTTTAAATAAGATTTTTTGTACTTGTTTTTACTGATTTATGACTCGTGAGACTGGTTAGTTCGAAATTTGGGAGAGTCCGATTTAAAATTAAGAACACTTGGTTCCTTAAGGTTGGCTGAAAAGGCAAGTTTGACTTCGCTCAATATTTTGAGTAAACGACCTCGGATCCGGAATTTGACGGTTTCAATAGTTTCGTATGATGATTTCAGGCTTGAGCGTATATTCGGTTCGGGTTTTGAATGATCCGGGAGCATTTTGGCGGCTTATAGTGAAAGTTGGTTCTTGAAAGATTTGAAGTTCTTTTAATTTAGTTTGGAGCGGGTTTTGGTGATATCAAGGTCTAAATTGAATTCCGAGTTCAGAAATAATTCTGTAATGTCATTTGAGACCTGCAAGCAAATTTGGTGTCATTTCGAGTAGTATAAATACGTTCCAGCGCATTGGAAGTAAATTGAATAACTTTAAGTTCTTTAGTTTGATTCGATTGGTTTTATGGTGTGATTCTTAGTTTTAATGTTGTTTCGGGCGTTCCAAGAGCTTGAGCGAGTCCTTTTTATGATTTGAATGTTCGCGGGGGGACCAAGTCCCCAAGTGTCAATCAGACGAGGCTCAGACCAAGTTGGAAATTTGGAGCATGAGCTGAAGCTCCTCAGATTTGTCATAACTGCAACATTGCTTTGTTAGCCGCAACTGCGAGCTCACATGTGCGAGCCCAGCATCGCGGAAGCGGCCAAGGAAGAGCGGCCCAAGTCCACAGATGTGGCCCCTCTTCCGCATTAGTGGGACCCCAAAAGCGGTTACCTGACCGCAGATGCGACCCAGCCGGTTAGGGCATTTTTGCAAAAGCGGGATCGTAGATGTGGCCCTATAATTGCAGATGCGGAAATCGCTGAGGCAATGGCCTTCATTTAATACGTGACTTAGACATTTTTTATTCATTTTATTTCATTGTTAGGCGATTGTTGGAGCTCTTACTGGGGGGGATTTCACCCAATACTTTGACGTAAGTAATTTCTATATAATGTGAATTAAATACATAGTTTATGGATATATTATAACATGTAAATTGGTAGAAATCTTCAATTCGACTAAAGCATTAGGTTCTTTTTTTTTTGACTTCTTTCAAAGGACAATGAATGGGAGGAAATGGGTTCATGAATTTAGAAGAAAACCTAGGGTTTTGATAAAAATGATATTTTACCACAAAAATGATAATGGGATTTAGTGAAAATCATATATTTATATTCTTGTTATGAGTAACAATTTCTTTCAAAAGTTTTCAGAATCCCGGCATGTGTGCCTGGGGTAAATTTTCGGAATCTTGCCTTTTGAGTTAGGTAATCATTTTAATAATTAGAATACGAAATTATGAACGTACATTGATTATTTTTTACACTATTTGAATAGTTTTGGTTGTTCGGCTCCGATTTGAGAGTTTGAGCGCATTCTCAAGTTGAAAGTAAGCTTTGAGACGAGGTAAGTCTTTTTTCTAACCTTGTAATAGAGAAATTTTCCCATAGATAAATTAATTAATATGTGATTATGTGTTGGGGCTACGTACGCATAAAGTGTTCATACATAGCTATTATTCCTGTTATGTCCTGATAGCTTTAGACTTACACCATACTTTGTGAACGCCGTTGTTTGATCATATTTGGTGATTCGCATGGAATGAAACTAAGTTGAAGATGTAAAGATTTCAAAGGTTTCAAATTTTGAAAAGAATTGAGAAAAGTTACGTTATATTTATGTTTAATCGCGTCACAAATATATTCCGTGAGCGGTGTAACTATTTTCACTACTCTTATTGGAACAGGCCATTTGCCTTGGCAGGTTAACAGATGCATCTATGGTTCAGACCGTTTGATACTCGGTAATGCACAATTTACATTTATGTCGAATCGGGCCGAACGTCCTCAGTAGAATTTATGTGTGATAATAAGAACTGGAAGTCCCTTTTATAACTTGTATAAATTCATCGTGGAGAGATCATTGTTTTAAATGAAGTGTTTTGGGGTTCTTAAATATAATGAAAAATTTGTTCAACTATTTCCTGTTCTCAGTGCTATTTAACCTATGTATAATTAATACATGCATTAATTATACACCCTATTTGGTATTATTCTTTATATAGTTAATGCATAGACAATTATGGTATTAATAATACTAAGGTTATTAATACTTGCATTAGCATGATTAAAGATAAAATTATCCTTAACATCCCTTAAAGCTAAAAAATATAGAGGGCATTTTTGTAAACAACTAACTTATTTAAAAATTACGAAATGCATTTTACTTTTAATGCACTACACAAACATTATATAAAAATTAATCTTTGCATAATTGATACTTGCATTACTAACTCATACATTATTAATCCTTGCATTATTAATAGACTCTATTTAGCATTATTATTATATACCCCACCAAACGACCCCTTTAGGGTGTTTCTACCTTAAAATATTGTGAAGTTCACAACCGACAACGTGAAAGACAAATTTTTTCATTTCTCTCTGGTCTCCCTTTTCCAATTTGTCCTTATGAAAGGTAAAATAATACTACTATAAAAGCTCATCTTTCCGAGACAAAAAATTACTATTTAACAATTGATCTTCTCAACCATAATCATTTAACAAAAGCGCCTCACTTTCCTTAGCTAATTTTTTTTTTAATTAGAGAGAACAAATTAACTCTTTGAGCTAGAAAGAACTTTTGTAAGGAAAAAATTACAAACCTCTCATATAAATATTCCATAAATAATGGTAAGTCAAATTATGAATCCCTTTGGTGAAGTCGTCATAAATAGGTGCCTGGCAATGTAACAAAAAGAAGGTTAAAATGTCATAACCAAGAATGAAACTATAAAGAGAGGTATTGAATACGATTGTTTTTTTTTCAAAACAGGAGGATCTATAGTGCTTTCACACTTCTCCTCCCTGGTGACTCGAACCCAGAACCTAACGGTCGTAAGTGGAGGTGCTATACCGACTGAGCAAGCCTCACTTGAATATGGTTGTCAAAAGTTGGACGGAGAGGAAAAGACATTTGGAAAAAAACAAAATGAAAATGGCGAGATGGTTTTACTATACTACAATTACAAACACAGTTCGCTCGTAAAGGGACGTCTCAACTAGTTCTTTCTGCCTCCCTTTTTACCCAAGGGCAATCTGCATCTATCCTTGTAATGTTACTCATATAGCTGTCTATGCAAATATGACAAAACTCTGATAGAGAAGATGGACCATAGGCCTTTTCAATGCATCTAACTACATATGTACTTATTCTTTTTGCTTTGTGCTAAACTGGGAAAGAAGCTAAGATTTTTAAATATGTTTTATACATAGGAATGTAAGAATTACAAAGCTGAAAATGACCTTTCTTTTGTGGTCCAATCATAGGATGGTGTGATCCCTTTCATCTTCTGCTGAATACAACCAAGTTTCTTCTTAATAGTGTCTTGTTCTACATGCCAACTTTCCTCTTACCATGTGTAGCTTGTAACATTCCCCCTTCTTTTCTCTTTTTCTGTCTGAATAGATATTTCTTGAAAGGCAAAAACAAAAACTACCACCTACACTGTCAGTTTAACCATTCATACAAATACTTCCAGAGAACCTAAAATCCAGAGACCACTATCAATAGCATCTTATCGCACTTACTCTTAAGCCAGCAGCTGAGAAACGGCCCAAGCCCAAATTAAAGGCTAGTAAAAAGGGTAGAGTCTGATGAAAATATTTTGGGCTATAAATTCCTGATACCACGCTAAACAAGTTAATACGTAAAAAATTTACCAGAGCATTTGTAGCCCAAAAGAAACTGCCCATATGATAAGAAATATCTGATTTTACCAGATGATAAATATTTAACCAGCCAACAAAAGAGGACACAATGTCAGATAACAAAAGACACCAATATCAGAAAATTGTGCTCCTAGCCTATTATTATTTACTACTATAGCATAAGGCCCGATGTTCATGGAAGTAGAGCCAAATGTTTTCATCCCATGGCATATTTCTGGGTCCAAGATCTAGCAGTACTCTCATACTTCACTCTATCAGTCTTGTACATGTGAGCAATCTCTGGCACTAAAGGATCATCTGGATTTGGATCAGTAAGCAAGGAACAAATGGAAAGTAGCACCTGCGATTTCCCAGCTTAACCATCACCAAAATGTATACATAAAGCAGAAGCTTTAGAAAGCCAAGTAGTGTGTAATACTTTACCTTGGATACAGTTAGGGCGGGGCTCCATTGTTCTCTTAGGATGTCCAGACAAATACTACCATTACTGTTGATGTTTGGGTGGAATACTTTGGTTTTGAAGGCAACCTACAAAATGCACAAGCCAAAATAAATAATGTAGAAAATCCAATCACAGGAACCAGGTGCCTTGAGACAAATAAAGAACGACGAATGCACAAGTAAACGGGCTTTTGCCGGTATTTACGAATAAAACGACAGACCTAGCAAATACAATATCGCATTTACGATCGCTTATTTAGACAGTCCAAAGATACTACGGGATCAGTTGTCCAATTTAATGAAAATTGGGTATAAATCACTTTAAAGCAAGGGCCATACGAATCATGCCAAGGGAAAATAAAAGAACGGGCTTATTGAACAAATCTTGGTTATCTTATTTTTCTAACTGTGGTTACTGCTTCTCTTTACATGCATTTTTCTCTTTACATGTTTTTCTTGAGTTGAGGTCTACCGGAAATATCAGGGTTGTAGGATAGGGGCTCCTAGAGTTTTGCGTACTCCTCACCCGGGGTTGGGTGATGCTTGGCAGGGCTATCCATAGATGATTTGGGTTTTGGATTGTGTCCCCCTTATGGTAGCTACTGTATGATATTATTGCATGCTATTTTATTTATGGTTCTTATGTTTAGATAATTATTTACGCTATTCCTATTGGAGTTACTAATGCCCCTTGTTGTTGTCTTTGTTTTTTCCTTTCCTTCACTGAGCCGAGGGTCGATTGGAAACAGCCTCTCTGCCCTTCGGGTAGAGGTAAGGCTCGTCTACCTATTACCCTCCCCATACCTCACTTTGTGGGACTATACTGGGTAGTTGTTGTTGTTGTTGAGGTCTACCGGAAATAGCATCAGTTTAAAGCAAGGGCCACAGGAATCGTGTCAAGGGAAATAAAAGAACGGGCTTATTGAACAAGGCTTGGTAATCTTATTTTTCTAGTTGTGGCTACTGCTACTCTTTACATGCATTCTTCTCTTTACATGTTTTTCTTGAGTCGAGGGTCTATAATAGCCTCTCTACTTTCACTAGATAAGGATAAGGTTTGCATACACTACCCTCTCCAGACCCCACTTGTGGGTGTGCACACTTATGTTGTTGTTGTTATTATTGATCAAGGCCAAGGATACCTAATCTCGTACAACCCTAGGGCCTAGGTTGCTTGAAGCCCTCATTTCTGCATTAGTCTAATAATTTTACCAGCGTACAACTCCATATCAAAGTTTGTGGATTGATATCTAGACTGATCATGGTCTAAGGTCATTTCCCATTGCTACCTGGGATGTGATATGGTGGGAACTATATGTACAAGAGGCTACAAACGAAAAGTATGAACAACAACAACAACGACCCAGTATAGTTCCATAAGGTAGGGTATGGGGAGGGTAATATGTAGACGGGCCATACCCCTACCCGAAAGGGCAGAGAGGCTGTTTCCAATCGACCCTTGGCTCAGTGAAGGAAAGGAAAAACAAAAATAAAAACATAAATAAAAATAAAAGAGCATTAGTAACTCCAGCATAAATAGCGTAAATAATTATTTAAACATAAGAGCCATAAATAAAATAGCATGCAATAATATCAAACGAAAAGTATAACGTTCTATATTTATATTTATTGGGAACATGGGTAATGCTTACTTTTTTATCATCTTGCCAGAAATTAAGTTATCCAGCAAGTTAACCGATCTAACATATCATACGAATATGTCTGCTACAGGAGACTCTTTCATTAAATAGTTTTAATCCATTGCAGAAAAAGAATCGGCAAAGTTAGGAATGCGAAAGCACTATTCGTACTGCAGAATTTAAATTTGAGAAGTTGCTAATAGGAGCAAGAAAAATTCCACAGAGACAAAGAAGAAGACATAGTACACAAAAGAGCCAAATCTTTCCACATAATATTTTGTCAGATTTTAAACCTACCTTTGGGGGCTTGAATGGATAATCTGGGGGGAAATGGATAGACACAAGGAAAACACCCCCAGAAAATGGGCTGTCAGATGGACCCATAATTGTAGCTTGCCAGTGGAACATATCCTCACCAACAGGACCTGCAAAGAAAGGTTGCAAACCAATTTTTTTGGTCTAAGATAATACCTAAGTTAATATTCTCCAATTTTCACAAATTCCAGAGTGAATGCACAAAGATTACCAAGAAATTAATAGAGCCAAAAAATTGTCACCTGTTACTCGGCCTGTACGTCCCCAACCCCGCAACACAAAACAAGAAAAGAAAATAGAAAGAAAAAAGGAAAGAGAGAAGAAGATAAAGTGACCAGAAAGTAATGACTATGTATCTGAGGCTAGGGGAAAAAGATATCAGATTGTTTCTTTGCACTCTGATAAATGTATTCCAACACATCAAAAGAAGACAAGTTTCTTAAGGAACAGGTGCAGAGGGGATAAATGACATAGTTTGGACAGCAATAGCTCAACCAAAACATAGATTTCTTCTTTGGCTGCTCAGACATTTGAATATTCATGTTGATTCTGCTGAATGCTGCCTATGCACTGCACAGTCGGCAAATACATCCCTCCATCTTTTCTAGAATGTGCTTGCGCCAAGCAGCTCGAAATGAGCTATCTAGCTGGTTGGGCATGCAACTTAAAGCTGGGGAAGTGCAGACGGTTATGGAAAGGATCAGAAGGAAGCAGAAGGAAGCACTGTAACCAGTTCACAAAGGAAACTGTGGCTGCTATCTGGTGAGCAATCATTTGCCATACTTGGAGGGTAAGGAACTGGAAAATTTTCAAAAATCAGAATGTGCATATTGAGGTACTTTTGGCCAGATTAAGAAGGAAATTGTAGAAAGGTTAGATCTTCGTAAGCAGAGTAGGAAAGCTAGAAGCTGTAATAGACTGATCCAAAGACTTCTCTGTAATAAGTTTTTATGATGGAGGCCTAAAATTTTCTTCCCAACAATCTTCCTGGAAGGGGCTGTGAGCTTAGGTGCTCTTTAGGTGTATTTGTTGCTTATGTTTGTTGGTATGGTAATATTCACAGTTATTAGCCAAAAAAAAGTGCAGCGGGGATATCAATAACATGGTAATAAAGAGAGACTAAGCAGCACAAGTCACATTCACATATACCTGCACTGCAAGAAGCAGGGGGGTCTTTCTGCAAGTCCTTCAGTTCCTTCTGAATCCTCTTTGAAGCCATTACGAATTTCAGACCGACTTCACTGCAAAAGAAATCTAAACAAATCAGTATAATGCCAAAGGAAGGTCAAACCATTAACGTATATAGCAAGATATTAGCATATTATAGAAGATGATCGCAGTTCAAAACTTCTTTCACAGAAGTTGTAATTATATATATAATAAACAGAATAGGTAGTTTCCTTCCCACTGCAGCTCCTCGAAGTGCAAAGGCAATCAGGAAATAACTATTACATAATATTGGCAACATCAGGCAAAACAACAGATAATGAAGATCCAAACCTAAGTGACAACACTCCCTCCCCAACAAAAGAATTTAACCAGGATTAACGGCCAAAAAATTACTACAATCGACACCAATAACAGCAGAAACCATCACATATTACTGTATCAGACAGATAAAAAACAAAAACTGACTTGAAACAGGAGATAAAATAATTTACCATAATCAAATGGCATAAAAATATACCCATTAACACCGAAAACAAGGCCAACCATTACATCCTAGTTAGTCTCACACATAAAGATCAAAACTTTGTCTTGAAACACGAAATTTGTGAAATTACAACATCTTCCTCTGAATTACACCTACAATTAGCTTTTATCTAAAAGGCATTACAATTTACAGCCATGATTAGACAACCGGCAAAGCATGCATGTCAATTCCTCATAATTTTCAATGACAGTGTTCCAAAAGGTCAAAAAAAATCCTAAAGCATTATTTGCACCTTCTGCAAGTGAACTTCAAACTAGCTCTTACTCACAAATTTCTAGAATTTAACAACTAAAACTAAAAACAAAAAAAGTCCAGTTTTGTCCAGGACCCTAAAAGATCAGAATTAAAAACGCTCTTTTTTGTTTTGTTTTGTAACAAATAAAGGAGAATCCCTAAAAATATAAACTTTTCTAACAGGAGGATTTAAAACAAAACCAAAAACACACATCACTTCAACTCTCCTTATAAAATAGAAGGTACCAGCTGTACGAATAATCTCATAAACATGCCCTTTATCCGTGAAATCTAAGAAAGCGGTAAACTAGAGTAACGAGTATCTTAACACATGAAAAAGACACCAAAAAGAAAATAGAACGTCAGCAAACCACCAAGAAAAATCCACGAAATTGCAGCAAAAAGAAGAAATAGACCATGTAAGTACAAATAAATTAACACAACACGAAACAGCGATGAGACAAAGAGAGATTGATCGATTCGAAAACGCTAATAAATCGGTAGGGTTAAAAATTGTGAAGGATTATGAACCTTTGCGGGAGAGAGAAGAGTTGGAACGAGATTGCAAATAAAACTCGGACCTGAATATAAGCATGGAATTTTGACGGAAAGTTAATTAATATAGAAAAGGTCTATTTTCTCTTTTTATATTTGGGAAAGGAAGAGTCTCCGATAGGCGGTGGGCACCTCATGCCATGCACGTGTTAGTACGATGTTTTCTTGCCTTCTCGTTTTCCCTACTTGGGACGAACAACATTATTTTTGTTATAAACTAAAGCAAAAGACAAGAACAACAGAACAAGAACAATAGCAATAGAGAGAAGAGTAGAGAGAGTTCTTCTTATTGAGTTAAGAGGGGTCTCAAAGGATAATTTACAATGGTAGAGAGCACCTCTATTTATAGGGAAGAGGAAGACTTAGCTACCACTAATAGAACTCTAAAATCTCTCTAATTAGATACATTAAAGACATTCACCTTAAATAGAAGTGTAAGAATCTTCTATTTCATAACACTCCCCCTTGAATGTCTATTCAATGATGTGCCTCATAAAACCTTAAAACCAAAACCCAATGGGAAAAATTAAAGTAAGGAAAAAGAGTACACATGTTTGAATATGCGCCTATTGGTTGCCTCGTTAAAAACCTTGCAAGGAAAACCCAGTGGGACAAAACCTTGTAAGGGAAAAAGAGTGCAACGCGCATTGACTCCCCCTAATGAGTACATCAATTTATATCCTTGAGCATTTGCATTCCAATCTTGTGCATCATCTTCAAAACGATCTTTGGTAGAGATTTGACAAATCAACCATATTGACTTGAATAAATATTCCGTACCTTGAAATCATCATTCTTGATAGATATGAACATCTTCATATATTGTCGTGGAATAGCTCTTCAATATCTCCATAGATGCATTCTCAATGCCATCATGCTTATAGTTATGGCAAGATACATATGTACACAAATTGCACTTAGGATGTGGTACTTCAGGACCACGAATTGCATATGCTTCAAGCAACTTAAATCTTTCAAGTTAAGTCATGTAAGTCACATAATAAACTTTAGCTGCATATCAAGCTTTCATTAGTGATACTAAACAAATAAGATATCGAAAACTGACTATACATACCTTTGACTTTTATCTTTCAAGCATTTGAACTATAGGTTCAAAACTACATGTCTTTCATATGGAATCAATTCTTCTTGAATTGTATCTCTTCCATTTAGTTACTTTCTTTGAGTCAGCAAATGCGTATAGCATGCTTTGCAATATGTTGCAATTTGAATTTCCTTTTTATGAACTACAGGTTCATATCATGATATTCGGGGATATACATATACAAATGAAAATTCATCCCATGTAACACTTTCTCAAGTGTTTATCATGTCTCCCCCTCATGTTAGTAAAGCTAACATGTTTCCTCAACTTTGGGAAATCATCTTTGTGCATTATGTCAATATACACAGCACCTTAATAATAAGATGAAATTATTTGGTTCCTGACCCTGAACCACTTGTGAGGGGAGAATATACTCTCGTATACAACTTATATCAAACTGATATATACAACTTCGTTCTCATAAGGAACAGTTTAGCTATTAAGTGGAAGCACTCAATAATTATCTTGCTAAACCAACTTTGATATAAACCAACTTATCAAGATGAACTGTCTTGAGTAGAGAATCTGGAAACTATGCTCGAAGTTAGATTACTGAGCGATTTAACTCGCAAGCACTGCCAGGCTGCGGGTTAATAACAAAGGCGCATGTAACCATATCATAGATGCATCATATGTGGTATACATGGCAGGTGAATGGGCCCATATTCACCTTTGATATTTCCAGAATCAAGGGGCTTCAACCCGAACTCTTTAGTTGGTCAGTTCATTACTGAGAACAAGAACTTTTAGTTCTTTGATATTCACCTATGTGAATTTGCACATCATACTTTAAATGAGATGGCTAACACGAATGTCAACTGAATAAATTATCAATATTGGTAAATTTCAAATTTTCACCATGACATGTGCACTTATCAATAAACTTCGGGTTTATTATGACATGGGTTTTATACCAATAGATATCCACTTTATTGTGGCATTCTTTCGTTTGGTAGTACAAACTGGAGAACAAAGCGGGTAGCTTTTCATATACAAATTACCCAGCTACAAGTTGTAGTAATAGGAGAATCAAAGCCTTCCTTTATTTATAGTCTCAATATCATCAATCGCCTTCGCGTGTACTTTTGGAAACTGGATAAGTTTCTTTGAGACTTACTACAGCACAATACTCAATTGTGTTTCTCCAACATAGTAATAATTGGCTCTTCGAGAGCTCTCAATTAATTTTGTACTACCACAGACTGAGGTTCGAGATCCTCACATTCTTGCATTCCGTATTTTCAAGAGTCTCAGGCTCAATAGATTCTTCGTGAATCTCGGAATTAATAAAATCATGAGCGTCCTCATGTGATTCTTTCATAGTGTCATTTAGGTCGTTCTTTTTCCTCTTTCTAGGATTTCGATCTTTTGGAACCTAATGGTCTGCCACGCTTCTGGCGTGCATTTGACTCATTGGATATGACACTAGATATTCGTCCAATAGGGACTTTAATACGGATCGGAATATTTTCCGCGTGAATGTGGGATTTCGTTATCCTCTTCAAGTTCGTAAATGCGTCAGGCATTTGATTTGCTATTCTTTGCAAATGGATTGTCTTTTGTACCTCTTTCTTTCAAATAGAGGTATGTGGATCAAGATGAGATAATGATCCACAAAATTTCCCGTTTGGTTTCACCAACTTCTCCCCCTAATTTTGGGAAAAGTGTCTCATCCAATTGACAGTCTGCAAATAGTGCAGTGAACAAATCTCCTGTCAATGTTTCGAGGTAGCGAATAATGGAGGACGCGTCAAACTCAACATATATTCCTAACCTCCTTTGCTAACCCATTTTGGTGCGGGATGGCGGTGCTACAGGCACATATACTACGCATCCAAAGCTTCTTAAATGGGATATATTGGGTTCATGACCCAAAACCAATTGCAATGGGGAATATTTGTGTCAATTCGTCAGTCAGAGACGAACTAGCATTGCTGCATGCAACATGGCGTGACCCCAAACCGAAGTGGGCAGCCGACGAACTAGTATTGCTTCATGCAAAATGGCGTGACCCCAAACCGAAGTGGGCAGCCGACAAACTAGTATTGTTGCATGCAAAATGGCGTGAACCCAAACCGAAATGGGCAACCACGTTTTCATGAAGAATTCAAGATTATTCTCATCTATTATCCATTAACTTTGCAAACGCAAGGTTGCGTGATGGCAACAAGCACACATTAGACCATCTACAGGATGCGTCTATCAAGACCATGAAATACCTAAACTACCCACTAGGTGGGTGAATAGGTCCACAAATGTCCCCTTGTATACGTTCCAGAAACTGGGGTGACTCAGTCCCAACCTTTGTTGGGGATGGTCTGATAATCAGCTTGCCTTGATAACACGAAGTGCAAGGATATTCATTACCTGAGAGAATTTTGAAATTCTTTAACGGATGCCCATCTGAGCTTTCTATAATCCGTCTCATCATGGTTGATCCTGGGTGACCCAGTCGATCATGCCAAAGTACAAATGTATTGGACTCAGTATTCTTTAGATTTACTGTTGAATGTGCCTCAATTGCACTAATTCTTGTCCAATACAGGCCACAAGATAAAGACGGGAATTTCTCAATAACCCTCTTTTGGCCGGAGACATTCTTTGAAGTGAGGACGAGATATTCGAGATTATCTTCATCCATTGTCTCAATATTGTAGCCATTCCGGCGTACATCTTTAAAGCTCAACAAGTTTCTCATAGACTTGGAGGAGAACATTGCATTCTCTAATATAAACGTCATGCCTTTGGGCAGAGTTACATTTGCTCTTCCGGAGCCTTTCAATCAATTTACTTCCCATGGTATGACATACAAAAGGAATACATGAACATAAGAATAAACAAGTTCAATTCTTTTGTGTCACATAATATTTTCAAGATCTGCTACTAACATTTGACTAACAAAATAAGATATGTTGTCCATAATCAATTACTTTGCAGTTTGAAAATTTCAGCGTTTTTCATAAGACAATCGATTATTAAACCCACACAATCGATTGTTGGAACATAGACAATCGATTGTTTTACATAGACAATCGATTGTGGATGATTTTTGAAAAATTCCAGATTACACTGCCTAACGACAATCGATTGTTAGATATAGACAATCGATTGTGGGTGATTTTTGAAAAATTCCAGACCTCACTGTTTCAAGACAATCGATTGTTAGACAAAGACAATCGATTGTTGGCTATTTTTGAAAAATTCCAGAACACACTGTTTCAAGACAATCGATTGTTAGCCAAAGACAATCGATTGTTGATCAATTGTTTTTCAACTTTAATGCGAAAATAGTTGATAATCGACTAGTTTTTCAGGCTAGTCGATTACCCCCACTGGAAAATAAAAGTTTTATTGATATTTGAACATATTGAAGATATTCTAAAGAACTACTGCTAACATTGCTTTATGAACTAACTAATACGAGCTAATGCTATTAGTTTATTCACTAACTAATACAAATAAGTAGAACAAAATCAAATAACTCCATCTTCTTTCATCACGGATCCATCGCCGATTAGGTGGTCTATTTTTCCATCGGGTTGCTCAAAGAAGTCTGCCACATCCAGGTGGGTGATGTCCTCATTGTCGTCATAGACAAAGTTTGTTTCAGGGCCTTTTCTCTTTCGAGATGCTTGATAAAGGTCAACCAAATTTTATGGTATACGGCAAGACTTAGACCAGTGCCCGTTTTCACCGCAACGATAATATATAGTTTATAAACTATTTGCTTTTGGATTCTTATCGTATCGTGCTTGTGGCAGAGTGACCAACTTCAGGTTGTCATCTTCTTTAAGCCTTTCCACAAGATGGGTGAATCCTTGATGTTGAGATATTCAATCTTCAAACTTTCATCAAGGTGATGGCGCAAGAAAATCAAGGCCTTCATACAGTTTCAAACCTTCCTTAAGGTAATGGCGCAAGGAAATCAAGGCCTTAGCATAGGTTCAAACCTTCATCAAGGTGATGGCGCAAGGAAATCAAGGCCTTAGCATAGTTTTGGGTGGATGCACTATTTCTGTTTTTAATGGCGTCTTCGAGACCCATAGCATCAAAGTGGATTTCATCATCCAACACCATAGTTCTTGCCCGAAATTTCGAGGGCAACGAACTTTCTTTTCATATGACACAATTACATCAAGAGCGTGTTCATACTTACGGGCTCTATTACAATTATCACATTCACTTCAGGGAATGGATCAAAATCATGTGCTTTACACAAGCTGCTACCACATTCTCTAAAGGGAATGGAGCAAATTCAATTGGACGGAATTCTTTGTCACGTCCACAATCATACATGAATTTAATCATGGCAGGACATAGAGATTTTACCACTTCGTGTGGTTATAATTTCTCACAAACTCCATTAGAGTTATAATCAAACTTTGTATATAAAATTTATAGAATTCCAAGAATTTGAAAAGGGAAAAGTAAATTACTTACCTTTAAAGTATACCAAATATATTTTCAATATTTTCTTCCTTTCTTCCTTTCCTTTCTTTCTTTCCTTTTTTCTTCACGTTTTTTCTTTTCAACTTTTCGTTTCTTTCTTCATTCTTTCTTTGAAGAAAAACCCTACACAAGCAAAAGTTAAGACAATCGAAAATTAAATTAGGAAGAGGGAAATACCTTGGATTTTCGAGAATGATACTTGAGACGGTAGAGTCTCGTGCTGATAACGTGTTATAAACTAAAGCAAAAGACAAGAACAACAGAACAAGAACAATAGCAATAGAGAGAAGAGTAGAGAGAGTTCTTCTTATTGAGTTGAGAGGGGTCTCAAAGGATGATTTACAATGGTAGAGAGCACCTCTATTTATAGGGAAGAGGAAGACTTAGCTACCACTAATAGAACTCTAAAATCTCTCTAATTAGATACATTAAAGACATTCACCTTAAATAGAAGTGTAAGAATCTTCTATTTCATAACAATTTTCTAAATTTTTTATATTTGATCAGGTTAAATATTTTTAAATATTTTTATCATGAATTTTTTTTTATTCGGATAAAAATAATTGTTATAAAAAAAATATATTTTTCGAAACTCTTTTTCAACTTTTCCATCCTATTTCCTATTTCCACCAATTTACCATACACCTCTATCTACCCACCCCACCATTATCCTATCCTAGCCTACTCCTAACCCCACCTACTTTAAATAAAAATATTATTAATAATACACCGACAAATCTTTTTTCGGGGAGCGGAAGAAAAACAGCCTATCGAGACATGTCAAAGTATTCGGCTTGCACGATGCTCTTTTGGCTACTACAATAGTAATTTTATTGCTTTTCCTTTCGTGTAAATTCTTTTCATGTTATAGATAGATTATTTTTATTTCAACAAATGAGTATTTTTTTTTCATGATATAACTTTTTTATTTATTTTAACCCAATTTTTTTTTCAAATAGTATTTTCTTTCATTTAACAGAAATGAGTTTGTTCTTTTGTATATTTTCTTTTATTTCAATAAAATAGTTATTTTATTTTTATGTTATAGAAAGAGTATTTTTTTTTCAATCAAAAAAGAGTATTTTTTTTATAGTTATGGAGCATAAATTTCAACGTTGTTTTGCGTAAAAAGTAAAGCTTCTTTGGGTTTGTGTGAATTTTAGAAGAATAGTAAATTGTTAAAGAAAATAAAATCCTAAAAATATTGGGTATTTGGGGGGAGGGGGAGGGGAGCGGGGAGTAAGGAAACATGGGGAGTTGGGAGAAGGGGGTGAAGAGAGTAGCATAAAAAATATTTTTTTTCTCTAACCAAACAATAACAAAATATTTTTCTGAAATATTTTTTCACTCACCAACCAAATAAAAGAAAACAAGTAATAAAACCACTCATTTTTCATGAAAATATGTTTCATAAAAAAATATTTTTCTTTTCTTTTGTACCAAATACACCCTTAATTTGGATTAGTTTTTCTTTTTAATCTTGGATTAAAGAAAGCGAAAATCAAATCAAAATGCTTTTTAAATCAAAATAAGTTATTTAAAACTACTCTTTTCCCAAAATGTCTACTTGTTGGCTCAACAATTGGTATATTAATTTTAAAGAATATCAAAGTATACAAAACTAACTCATATAATTTAAAATAAATCACACCAAAGAATAAATAAAAATTATTATCACAAATTATTGTGAGATATACTGAGTATGTTATTATCGTTAGTGTATTATTACAAATCATAATTCGCGTATGCGTAATGTAGTTATAAGTCGCATTCGTTGATGCCAATTAGGATCACTAATAAACACGCTTTCGTTTTTCTTTGGTTCTATTATTAACTTCCTTATTAGTTATGTACAATTTTCTTTTGAAAAAGTTAACTCTTCATTTGTAGAGTTATCTCTATACCAGAGAACTATGAATCAAGAGCTAAAATTTTAGGGAAATAATATATAGGTAATGAATTAGGATCCAATTGAAATTGAGAATGAAAGATTAAAGGGAATAAGCAGCCGATACATGCGACTTATGAATTACATCCATAAATACAAGTTATAAATTGCATTATGCAAATGCTAACATATATATCACATTTGGTATGTAGCATTCGATATATGCAACTTATAGCATGTGTAATAACAACTTATGTCTATTTTTTTTTATACTTCATTCTTAAGTCTCATTCTAATTTGCATTTTGCATGTTTATAGCATTCTCTTACAAATAACACACTATTAAAATTGTTGAGTTAAAGAAAATTCTTGATTATTTTATGTGAAGATGATGATCGTGGGTAGAGTTTAAGAAAAAATAAACGACTTTTAAAACTTCTAATCTAAAATATGTCATAAATATTTTAGAGTTATAAAATTAAAGTATTAAGGAAAAAATAAAAAGTTTAAAACTATGTTACTTCCAAATATAAAAACTTGTTATTGGTTTTCAAAAAATTGGAAAAATAGTGTCGCGTGAATTAAAACTAAGAGATTACAGTTCAAACATACTACTGAAAGAAAACTAAAGCTTTTCTCTTCGTGGTTGACAGGCTCTATGATCTAAGATGGAAGGAAGCTCACGAGTAAAGAAGAAAGTTTTTGTAGTAGTTTCAAATATAGTTTTTAATCTTATTAACTATGATATAGTAAGATCACTATTTTGTTAAGTACTTGCGATAGTTTAATAAGTTTAGGCAATCAATATATCCTAAGTGACATACTATTAAGCAATGATGTAATATACTCTTCTTAGTTTTTAATATATATGCTTCCTGTTTGTAAAAAAAAGTGTTATATTCGTTTCTCTTTTCTATTTTATTAACTTTCTCTCTATTTGTTCCATTTATTACTTGGTCATGTTTTTTTAATTTTTATTCGATCTTATATTTTAAGTTTCTTTTTCTAACTTTCTATTCCTTTTCCGCTTTTACTTGTCACGATATGAATTTTTTATTATCGGGACCATGATGGCATCTTGTATTTTATTAGCTAGGTAAGGTAATGTTAGAGTTCCATTAACCTCTTTCCTTTACATTTCATATATTAAATTTAACAAACTAAATCAAGTAGAAGAAAATGCAGAAATACGTAAATAACCCTTTACCGATATACTATTAACAATATCATAACTGTTACTATCCAGTGTCACACCTTCTTTTACCTATATCCCGAAAGGGAGTATAAGGGTATTTTTTAAACTTAAAGTGACAATCAAAACGGGATTATTCATTTATTAAATTCAGAGTCGCCACTTGGAATAATTTATGGTGTCCCAAGTCATTGGTTTAAATCCCGAATCGAGGAAAGATTGACTCTGTTTTACAGTCCGCGAAACACAAATTCGGGTAAGGAATTCCGTTAATCTGGGAGAATGTACTAGGCATTCCCGAGTTCCGTGGTTCTAGTACGATCGCTCAAATGTTATTATTGGCCTATTATATGATTTTAATACATGTTTTAGCCTATGGTTCAATTTTAACCTTATACCCGTTTTTATTTAAACAATTTTAGGACAGATTCAACGTCACCTAAAACACATCTTGAACCACGTCACATAAATACACTTGCGATCTACGATACATTTTATTCAACGTTGTTGAGATTTGAATTTGGGTCACATAAATGCACACCTGAGTTTAGGAAGGTAATTTAAATTACCCGCCTAAAGCAACTACAAAATTTAAGTTTGCGAGTGCCACAAAAAATTAACTAAGTGGCACGCCTCGATTTCTAAGGATTAAAATATTAATTATGCGAGGGCCATGCATTTTAAGATTCTATTTTGCACGAAACGCCCCAAACCTACTTTAAGAATCTGATTAATTAAGCACTAAAGGAATTGAGATCTTGTTCAAGCTAGATAAATGGGTCTTGCGTCAACATACCGATTAATGAGAAGGCGGGGTCGACAGAAGCGAAAAGGGTCCAAATCCCATTTGCGGGTACCTTCAGGTTTGGACCCAAGGTGAGCCCAATTTTCAGAACCCTGGAATTACCAGGTATATGACTCAACATCGAAACCCCCACAGCACACAAACAATGACTGAAATGGCGAAAGATCAAAATAAATCCAAATGGCTAACAACGAGCTACTATATACACAATAGTTTTAAACATCCTTTAACTAACCAATGGACCACTATATGAGGTTTTAGCCATGATGTGATTTTGAAAACAATTAGATGTCCAATTTTTGAGAACTATACAGTATATAATTCTAACTTTCAAAGTCTCAAATCAACTTGAAGTACTGATATGGGAATTTAAACCTCAACTAGACCTCACGATAACAAAACTTGTAGGATTAAATAGTCATGATCTTAAAATGATCAAATGTAATCACATAGCATTCACAACAATAGACAACCAATACTGTCCTAAATGTTACTGCAAGTGTACCAAAAGAAATCAATGTGTGCCCTAATCTTAAAGCATTCTTGATTATCTTCCTTTTCTCTTCATATAATCTTATATCAATTATTTCTAGAGAAGCTTAAGCTCAATTGAATTCCTCCTAATATTGACAGTAACCAAACCTGCAAATTATGGCCCAATTTTTTACCTGAATCCCAGAAATTACACTAAGGCTCTCAACATAGTTCTTGGATATTTCAACTCAATCAAAAGAAAATGCAAAATACAGAATACACTTGTTAGCCATAGCTATGGTTCTCTTCAGAAGAACAACTGTAAAACAACACATGTACACTAAATCAAACTGATCCCAAATAAGAGTTCCCTATTTAGTCATGTATACACATTCAATTACTCATCCACAAGACTTGCACATACAACTTCTGAACATGCTATTCAACATTAAAATTGAACATTTAACTTCAATAATAAACACAAATTTATAATATGCAGGTAATAACTTATATAACCTCTATAATTACAGATCTACTATAGAATTTTGAATCAGTAAGAGAAACATAGGAAACTAAGTACAAATATAGCTTGTATTCAATCATATTTTCACTCGAATTACATATTCAACATTCACTCGTTGTTCATGGGTTAGAGAGATACATGGAAAGCAAAAAAGATAAGAAAATGAAGGATCGGCAGCAACAGAATAGTGTTAGCAAAGAAGAAGCAAACAATAGAAGCAGTTCAAAATTTTATTAATGGAACAATGACCCAACAACCTTTAAACCAGCTTTCATTTCCAGAATAAGCTAGGAAAATCCTTTTGGATTTCAGAATAAAGAGACTAACTCATAACTAGACCGATGGTTCACTCACAACACCAGAATTTTTGAAGTTCTTTCTTCTTACATTCAATATTATTTCAGATTTCCTCCTAAAACTCTAGCCATTTCAGTTTTAGTCAGTTTTAGTCTTTTTTCTCTTGTTTTTCTTTCCTTTGAGCTTAAAAAAGAATGCATTTATAGGCAAGATTTAGGACAACATAGAATGAGCTCAGTTTTGTAGTTTTGCCGTTTGAATATTTTTATTTTTGCTTAAAAGTCCTCAGCATAAAACTCAGAGTTTCAGTTTAGTCCCTATTCCTCTTTCCTAGAAGCTTCCCAATCGGTTAGAACTAGATTCCCTAGGTAATTTTCCCTAAATTACCTTTTTAAACCCCTATTATTTACTCTTTCAACCTAAAATCAGCTCTAGGTTAATTTTGAACCAATGGTTCAAACCCAAATGAATGGTCAGAATTGAACCCAAGGCCCAAACCAAAAAAGATCAAAACTCCAATTAGGCTTGGGTTTTTCTTCAAAATAGTTTAATTCTTTACTAATCTCTTCAAAGGCCTCATCTTCATCGTTTTCTGATTCATCATCACACTCTATTTCTCGAATTATTATTTCAGAATTAGATTCACTTTTAAGACTGGCATGAAGGTTCCTCATGCGTGTCATGTCAATGAAACCAATATAAGGAGAACTGTACAAGAGAGAAAAGAAAAACAAAAGTAAAGCTATCAGGAATGATGGAAAAGAGAAATTGCATTTCATTGAACCAAACGATAACAAGGTTTATACATCCAAATGGACGGAACATAGAATCTGAAATACAACCCTGATATAATCCAGATAAACTAAAAGAAAATCAAAGAAAACTACCAAAACTCCTTTCGGGTAGGAAGAGGGGAAGCCTCCCAATTGTTAAGTTTTGCACTCGGCCCGAAAAACTATACATCTGCTTTGCTAGAACCTTCTCCAACTTCCACCATGTTTACATTGTCAAACAAACTCTCAAACCTTTCAATTAACTCTTTGTCAACGTCAACCACTGAACTTGGAAGCGTTGTCACAAGGCATTTCTTGGCACCAGGTTTGACAAATGACCTGGAGAGACGTGGGATAGGCTCTGGCAGGACCCACACCATCTATTTTAACTTTCTAGCGGTTTTCACGTCTACGGCTATGGGCTTGAATCCCAGACCAAATGTACCCAAGTTTTTAAGGAGAGACATCGGCTATATGATACTCTGCAGAGATGTACCCAGACCCTTACCAGGTACAAAGCCATTTTTCAGCATTTCAAAAGCCACCGTGACTGATGCGGCGATTACCTTAGGAATTGGAACGCATTTTCCTGCTAGAATTTTCATGACCAACACCGTTTCAAAAACCTGACAGATCCAAGGCCCATTGTCATCTTCAACCTCAATGAACGGGACAACGGAATCACTATGAGCATACAAATTATCCTCGCCATGCATAATGATTTCCTATCTATCCCATTCAAACTTGACCATCCGGTGCAGAGTGGATATGGCGGCATGAATCCAAGGTTTACCTAACAACAGCTTGTAGGAAACAACTACATCCATCACTTGGAGCTCCATGGTGAATTCAACTGGTTCTATTGTTAAGTCAAGCACTATGCCCCCAACTGAATCTTTCCCTCTATCGTCAAATCCCCGAACGCAGATACTGTTCTTGTGAATCCTCTCATCATCTACTTTTAACTTTTTAGAGTAGAGAGAGGGAAAATGTTTGCACTAGAAATATTGTCAACCAATACTTGGGTAACCACAGAATCTTCATATTTTACCGTAATATAGAGGGATATGTTGTGCTCAGTACCCTCCAGGGGCAACTCATCATCAGAAAAAGCGACTCTTTTCACCTCAAATATCTTGTTGCCTATCTTTTCCAAATGGTTCACTGAGATTTTGTCGGGAACGTGAGCTTCGTTCAGGATTCTCATCAAGGCCCAACGATGCTCGTCTGATTAGATTAACAATGACAACAGTGAAATATGAGCAGGCGTCTTTCTCAACTTCTCCACGAAGGAATAGTCTTGCACCTTCATCTTTCTCAAAAATTCTTTAGCCTCTTTTTCAATCACAACTTTCTTTACTAGAAATAGGTTATCTTTGGAGGTTTTAGACTTTCTTAACTCTTCAAGGGCAAAGCATCTCCGCAAACGAGTCAATCCATGGGTCTCATATACTTCTTCTTTAACTTCTTTTCATTTGCAGGTTACCATCACCCATTCATAGTTCCATGAGATAGCCTTGCTGTTGACTATCGGTAGCTGGGTTACAGGCTTAATAACGACGAGATCTGTGCGGGCACCCTCCATAATTGCAACATGATTTTTTGCCTCTCCTGGAACAATGACTTTCGACCTTTCTTGTTTTGCTGCAACATTACTTGAGGATCCCTCCTTGACTACCCGGAGACGGTTCACTGTTTGTACCATTCAACTTGATCACTAATCTCTCACTTATTGATTTTTCGACCGACTTGACCTCACTGGACCAAATCATCATGACGGTTTGTGAAAGCTTCTTGGGCTCCCTTCCTTTATGCACTATCTCGATCATATTTGTCTCTTGATGGGTTGGCAACGGGTTTTGGTTGATGTTGGGTGCCTCTGGAACTTGTACTTCAATCTTATTTGTATCAATGAGCTCCTGGATAGCCTTTTTCAAATGCCAACATTTCTCCGTATCATGACCCAGAGTGCCAAAACAATATTCACAATTTACAGAATAATCAACATTCTTTGGAGGAGGATTTGGCAATTTTGACTCAATCGATCTTAGCATATCTAATTGTCTTATCCTGTGAAACAGGCTAGTGTAGGATTCTCCCAATGGAGTGAATATTTTCTTCCTCTGCACCCTCTCATTATTAAATGCTTGATTGGGTCGGAAACCTGATCTAGGAGGGTTTCAGTAGGCTCGTGAGGGCTGGGTAGGTGTTTTGTAGGGTTGGTGCACGCCATTGTGCGTGGGCGGGAGATTGGGTGTATGTATGGATGTGGTGGACAGAAAAATAGGGGTCTGGTGATGGGTAGTAATGTTGGGGTGGATTATGCAGGGTATGGGGATAGGTTTGGTGGTGGGGTCGAGGCTGATTATAGTGGTGAGACGAGCCCTTAGGTCCGAACCAAGCTCCTGAATTGATCTTTTCCATATCCTCTTTCTTCTTCTTTCCGACAACTCCCCCAGTACCGCTCTGAATGGCCTAGGTAGTTGCCTTAATTTTTTATTGGCAATCCACTAGGCAAGTGCCTAGGGCTAGCTTTTTATTAATAGCATAAAAGAAAAATACAACAATTAGGAAAAGTACAAATAAGGTGGCATTAGCACCGGTATTGTAACCCATATAACACATACCAGGCTAAACATACCTTACTAAATCCTATTGAGGCTTGACAACCTCACATATTAACAGGAATGCAAAAAATACGAACTTGGCAGGACCAAATATTTTATGATCATCACAGAGTTTATAACATACTCTGCGATGAGATTACAAATGAGATACTAACAAAGTGGCATATTAAAATGATGAAAGAGTTAAAATGATGTCCCTTTTTGTCGATCCTTTCAATTTCTTCAATTTGTAATTCTTTATCAACATCGTCCCAATTCTTCAAGAAGTATTCAAAATTCATGATTTCTTTTTAGATTGTTTGGACTTTGTTGATGTAGTTGGGGCGGCCTGCTTAAGCTTGGCATTTCTCATTGGAGGTCGCCTAACATTGTCATCCCTGCTCTTTTCCTTTGTATGTGACTTTTGTTACTCTGTAGCATTAATTGGGACTATTTCGAGGTGTTGTGGCGGCACTTCAATTACTTCATCTTCTTCTGCTGTCCGTTGATTTGGCATGTGTAAAACACCTTGTGCATCCAAGTTTGGTTCATCTTGTGATTAACATCGCTTGGCTTGATTTGTTATTTTATGTGTACCTCATTCCTGCTCCTATTTCCACGGTTAGCTCCATAAGGATCACGACCCAAAATTTCAAAATGATGTGCATTTAGCATTGCATCCAATATTTGTCTGTCATGAGATAACAAATCAGTTGTACTGCTCAGTCTCATTGGTTTATGCCCAGAATTGACGAGACGCTTTCTAGAGTTAGGGTAATCTGTGATATTAAGGTTACTATAGGATCCTACTTCCTCCAGTGTGCATTCTTCATTACTTTTATAACCTCGTTTGTCACAGGCTCGAGACACCACCTTGTCCATATAATCCAATAGTTTTCTTTCCTCTGCTGAAATGATTGCACTGATTTGAACAACAGCATAATCATTTTATTCCTGCCCTTCAACTCATCAGTCCATGACTTGCTCAGAGAAGGAGCGTTAGGGAATGTTGCACGATCAACATATGGTGCTCTTGTTGGTCGATCAATGCACATATGTGCAACAGAATCAGGAGATGAAAATTCCACAATCTGGTTTTGATGTACTCCAACAGTTGCAGCATTATGTAGCAATTGTGCTCCATCAGTTGAACAAATCAATGCAACAGTATGATCATCACAAACAGTAGTTTGTTTGATTCTTGCACGAGCATCAGTAGCATCTTGTAACGCAACATCCGGATGAAGTTGAGCAGCAATGTGTGAGTTACAGAACTGTGAATCAGCTGTAGCATTAGACAATGTTATTGCTTTCCCATGGCCCACGAAATTGTCTAAGTTTTTCTCCATATATTCGGCAACTTTTGCTTTCATATGGCCCGTAATTTGCTCCATATTTTCGTTAGTCACATGTCCAGCAATTTGCTCCATAATTTCGGCTTCTTTTGCTTTCACATGGTCCTCAATTTGCTCCAAGTTTTTGCCAGTCACCAAACATATATGGCCTGCGTCCATGTGCTTAAAAGTGTTGGCATCATGATGCTTATTCAAATGACTTGGATGTCCCGCCACTTTGTCATCTTTTTTCTCCACATTAGCCGCTTCTTGTTGCAAAACATTATCATCTTTCTTTCCATTCAAGACATGGCCCGCATGGGCTACTTTTTGTTCGAATTTTCCAGAAATTTGTTTCTCCACAAAATCATTAGCCGTTTCTTCAATCACCAATAAATGGCCCCTAATTGAGCCCTCATGACTTGCATGTGCATTGGCATCCTGGTGCAAACTATGGCCCGCATGCTTGTCCTTCTTGACCGCAATTTGCTCCATAATAGCAGTAGCATTAACAGTGTTATCATGCCCATCTTGTCGATGTGAGCCCACATCAATATTATGGGATTCCTTTCCAGCTGTAACATATGATTTCTCCGTATTCACATGATCCAAATGGCCAACTCCGTTGACCAATGTTTGTTCATCTCTGTTGCCGGAATTTCTTTCGTTTTCCACCCTTGATCTTTGTTGTTTCTTATCATTCAAATGATCCATTGAATTTACTCGTATCTTTTCAACCTCACCTTCATATTTCCTGACTATTTCTTCTTCTCCTTGCGTGACATTCTGTTTTTCTTGTTGAATATTATCTACTGTCCCCCCTTTCAATTTTTGACATGTATTTTCTTCATGTCCTTGATGCTTACAGTGGAAGCAATACAATGGAAGATTGTCATAAACTAACTCCTGACAAAATTCATTGATTTTGCCCATCTGTTTGTCGACAAACTGCAAGACTACCTTCTCAGGTAACTTATCCTTTAAATCAAGGATCACCTTGACCCTTGCTATACTAGGACGAGATTTAATTTGAGTCGCTTTATCAATTGATATGGGCATACCAGCAGCAGAAGCTATTGATAATAATGCTTTTTTGGCAAACAACTCCGGTGGTAAATTTGGCATCGATATCCATTCAACAACCTTTGTCGTCTCCTTCATTACATTAAAATCAATAGAACATGGAAATACTCTAATTTGGTGCTCCCTTCCATTGTGATTAAAGTACAGAACTGACCTCGCAAGTGATGTACCAAAATCGTCAAATTGATCCATCCTGATAAGAATTGGTCTTGGTGCAAGTTTCCCGATCAAAGCTTGTCCTTTAATTCCAAGGATTTTTGGCAGTAGGTTCCTCAAGGTTGATAACTCCATCTTGTTTGAAGATAGTTTCACCACAATAGCTTGATGCAGTCCCTCCTCTTTTACATAATCTAGTCGTTCTTCCTTTGTAAATTGAATAGTTGGTACTGCATGTATAACTTCAACTTGTTTTAGATTTGTTTGGTTCGAATAACTGAATTGGGGTGAACTAAACTTGCAGCATATGAAAGTTTATTGTTTTGGATTATGGTATTTTCTTTTTGGTTTGGAATTGTTGTAGTATTGTTTTGTATTAACTCTCCCACAACCAAAGGTTGTGGAGAGATTTCAGCAGCCATGGCTGCCCCTTAATAGTCGAATAGCTCATGATTTTTTGACTTAAGCCTTCTTCCACCATACCGCCCATCTTCACTACTTCATTGATGGACTTTCCTATAGCGGATACCAGATGGATGTAATAAGTAGGTTCTAAGGCCTGCAGAAAATAGTCTACCATTTCGCTGTCTTTCATTGGAGGGTCAAACCTTGCTGCCTGTTCTCTCCACCAAAAACCTACTCACTGAAGCTTTTATTATCCTTTTTCTCAATCTTCGTTAGAGACATACAATTCAGAATAATCTTGAGGTTACATTGGAAATGACAAGTGCCTGGGCTAGATCATCCCATGCACCTGCCGTGATCCTGCCGAGTGTACCACTCCAGCGTCGAACCCGCTCAAACTTTGACTACACCATTAGTAACTCGTCTTTCCCGCCATCTCCCCTTATTTTGCTACAGAGACCTCTCAAGTGCACCACCGGGTCTTCGTGTCCATCATAAAAATCCAATTTGGGAATTTTAAACCTCACCGGCAGTTGAACATCTGGAAATAAACATAGATCCTTGTAAGCCATGCTAACTTGACCTCCCAAGCCTACATATTCCTGAATGACTGTTCCAGGTTTTTCAGCTTCCTGAACATCTCATCCTCTTCGAGATTTTTAGATGGTTTCTTAGTTTCCACAGAGGGATCGAAGCGGGAAGTATAAGAGTAAGGTTTTGGAGCCTTGAAAGTTGGCTCCGAGGGGTAATATTGGTTATCGTGGACCTGGAATAAGGGTCATTGGAAGATCAGTAGAGTGTAGCGGGTGGGGGTGCCACGAATAAAGGAGTGAATGGTGGAGGAGGGTATGGAACTAGTTTGGGTGGTGGAGCTTGTGGTGTTTAGGAAGTGGTGCTGTGGTAGTTGTGATGAATGGGAAAGCACGAGGATGAATCAGTAGTGGGAGGTTCCTAGGACTGAGCCAATGGCGTGATGAAAGCGGGGTTGGCAGGGTAAGATGGTGGTAGGTTCCCTTTTACCCATGCCCGGTACATTTTGGCCATCTATTGTTTTAGCTTATACAACTCTTCTTTCAAGTTAATGTCTAACTCCTCCCCTCCTCTCGACGAATCGATAACGGTTGCATCAAGTTCTTGGCATGATCAATTTGTTTTTGGATTTGGTGTTGTACGGGTGAGTCTCCAGAATGCCAAGAAAACTAACCACCTGCCTGTAATCATTATCAACAACAAACTTATTAGCGGTTAGAGCTTAACAGATAGTCAACCGCACATTCAGTAGTGTAATGCACCTAAACGGTTAGCCATATGCATTTGATCAGTTGCTTGCATCATCCCGGCTTGCCCTAATTTGCATTTGCAACTTCTTTTTTTCTTGTTCTTCTTTTTTATCTCTCATGCCTTTCTTTGCTAATTTCTCGTTGTTCTTTATTTCTCTCATTTAACTCTTATTTTGCCATTACTTCCTTCCCACAGTTTCTTGTTTTCTCTATCCTTTCTTTTCTTTTTCTCTCATGTTTTTCCCTCTTTTTTCTTTTTTTTTTCTTTTGGTTATAATCGAATCCTATGGAGATTGCCTATGTATCATGATCCCGCATGAATCAAATCAAGCGTAGTTCTGGGGGATAAGTGTCAAAATAAATAATAGAACATTTTAAGATTTTTAAATTTTCCATAAAATGAAAACATTTTGATTACAATGACTCATCCAAATAAAACTAACAGACTCGAAAAGGGAAATTAACAGACTCCAACAGAAAGATAAAAAAACAGACTCGAAAACAAACTAACAAACTCCTATAGAAGGACGAAAATACAGACTCGAGCAAAAATCATGAATACATCAATGCTTCAATTGCTCCTAGGGCCCCCGGGACATCTTTCGGTCTTACCATGGGCCTACGCGACAAATCCCTTTGGAGATTATAGAGGTCTTCCATTATCTGGCGAACAAAGGTCATCATAGTGGCGAAGAACATGGATCTGGTCATGCCCTCACACTCATTGCATTTCATTGTGATGTAGTCGACGATCCTTTTGACCCGTTGTATTATGATGCCCTTTTCTTGCAACAGATGCCCAATCTGCTGGGCCCTAGCTTCCAAATTTTGTTCAGCTATATGATTTTGTTCTTAATGTTTTGGCAGATCTCTTTCTAACTGTGCCCTCGCTGCATCACAGTGTTCTCTTTCTGCCTTAAAGTCTTTTGCCTGCTTGATCATTTTGTTCTCAAAGATGGTGACCCTTTTCTTTAACCCCACGACCTCATTGTCATACTTCTCTTTTAACTGTTTAACCAAGCGTGCTCGTTCCTCCGCATTCTTAGCCAGTTTTGTTTGAGCCATTGCTAGTTCACCTTTTGCTTTGTTTAATTCAAAACCATACTCACTCACCTTCCGCCTAAGGTTATCTATAAGATTTCCATCTTTTGCACTTCTGGTGGAATTTTTTTGCCGCTATTTTCATTTCCCGAATTTGGGCTCGAATGGCATCATTTTCCTTGGTTAGATTTTTCTTCTCACCCTCATTTATGGCGGCTTGTAGACCATTCTTAAATTGAAGATCCTTGACTTGCTTTTCCATCTTGCTTATGGTAGCCTTATACTCATTTTTTTTGGCCAACCAATCCCATTGCGCTTGTCACGCCTTGACAAATTCTTGAAGATGGGGTCTTTTGGCCGGCCTTGCAAACTCAACTTCCCTTTTATACCAAGCAAGGTAACCTGGTGAAACTTCACACCTGGATAAATCATGGACTTAGGTGCTTGTTGTCAAGTATTGACACTCGCTCCAAATCTGGCGAACTACTGCTTCATGAAATTGACTATCAGAACCAATCTCGACTACCTAAGCACTAAGGGTCCTCATCCTTTGAAACTATTTTATATCTCCCTAGTTGTCTCAAAAGCCAGTATGGGAAAAAGGATGGATATTTTTGAGACCCATCAGGAGGAAGTGAGGCCCGATAGCTGGCATGTATATGATTTCATCTATAGGAAGCCACCCGAACGTCCATTCTATTTGATTTGTAGTGACGGAACAAAGACATGATATCAATTTTACAACCCCCTCTGGCATGCTAAATCAGTCAACCCTTGTATAAAATTCCTCTATGTAGCTTTTCTTTGTCGACCCATAGCTCATGTATTGAGGACGATGATATAGAAGTTCAATCATCCACATTTGTACCAACAAGTTGCACCCTTCAAAAAAGTCTCTTCCAGCTTTGGCAGGCTTTGAGAGTGTGGAAGATTTCAGACACTATCATCTGTGAGAGGGTACTTTTAGCCTAAGTAAGCAAAGTGCCGACGACCCCAGCTATTTGTATATCTATATTCCCATCTTTCCTGGAAAGCACTAGAAGACCCAAGAATACCACCAGAAAAGTAAAGCATCTGTGTTCTTCCATTTGAGGCGATTCCCTTTTCTGCAAATTTGGCTTTCTGGATTGTTAAACCCCTCAATGTGTCCGTATCGCTGGTATATAAACTGCGGAGTGGAAAAACCAGCTGCCAAATCTAGGTTATGGATCCCCTGCTTATCTTTATGGAATCTAGGAACCTGTGCACAACAACGACTCTGGGAGCAATAAAATACTTATGTCTCAGAGGAACTTTAGTGCTCCCAATATATCCGGATATTTCTTCCAAAGTTGGTGTGAGTTCAAAATATGAGAAGTGAAACACGTTGTGAGCCGGGTCCCAGAACGTAACCAACACCTTTATGATGTCTCCTCTAGGCCTAATCTTCAATAACTCTGTGAGACCCCCTAAGTAGAGATTGACCCTATCTTGCCTTGATATACCCAGATCTTTCCACCACATATACAACTCCAAAGGGACCTTGTTCATGACTGTTATTGGTTTTAATTTGTGCTCATATTTCATATTTATTAGGGTGATTAAGCAAAATCATGACTCATTTGGCTCAAGAAAAAGTTAACACTATTTTTTTCAAATTTTCATTTCAAAAATAAAACCCAACTTTGAAAATACGACCTTTCAGCGCTTCGGGGAGAATATTTTAAGGCTGTACTTGCTAACCGGCCAAAAATTCAAAAAGGAGACCAAAGGTGGCTATTCTTGTAAAACTAGCCTTCCAACGTCCTTTTGGGGACATTCGACTATTTTTGACAAGAATGGATTCACCTTACTTATTTACAACAAAGCAATAAAAGTTTTTGGTTCTTTTTAGGCTATTTTTGCAAAGGAAAGTTGGACCCGATGGGGGTTGCCTACGTATCCCATATCCGGTGAGAATCAAACTACTGTAGTTCGAGCAATTTTGACAAAACAAAACCAACTATTTTTTTCTCTTTTTTTTTAAAACAAAAAAACTTCTTCTTTTATTGTTTCCAAAAAAATTTCGGTAGAGTTTTAGTATATTTACATCGATTTTCAAAAACAAGAAATTATGCCTCTCAGCCCTCACATTGACTTTACTTTTCTCAACGTTTCTCCTAATATTCGATAAGCCGGTCAACACACAAATTCGAAGCAAATGAATGCACAAGTAGCAAGTAGGATGTATCACGATGGTCTTTTCATTTCGGGTACACCTGTCCTAGACAGACCCAACCCCTGTGTTGAGTCTTCAAAGTCAAATGCATGTGATGCAAACAAAGGTTCCTACTAGGGATCTGATATGAGGCTGAGTTACTCTAAGTATAAAACCTGGGTATACTGTTCTAGACATATGCACCCGAGCGGACAACTCGAGCCGAGGAGAGGGCTACATATCGGGAAACAAAAGGCCATCCGGCTTTGTAACTTGTCCGAGCCTCTTTCTTATTTCATTGTATGACACTAATAGAATAGGTAGTCACGCCAGCGTGCACATCCCCGAAGATGAGAAGAGAAGGGTTTCGTAGCGGTTTACATACAATTCCAAAAATATCAAAGCGGTAAAAAGCAACACTTAGTACATTAGGCTCAAACATGTAACAAAAATTAGATAATAAATGAAGACAAATATAATAATTATTCTAAGCTCGAGTTCTTGAACCCTGAACCATCAGTTCTGGGTTCTTGTTCCCAGCAGAGTCTCCAGAGCTGTCACACCTCTTTTTTACCTACACCCCGGAAGGGAGTACAAGGGAGTTTTTTCCTTCTTAAAGTGACAATCGATTTATTAAATTCAGAGTCGCCACATAGGATAATTTATGGTGTCCTAAGTCATCAATTTAAATCCCGAATCAAGGAAAGATTGACTCCGTTTTACAGTCCGCAATACACAGAATTCTGGGTAAGGAATTCTGTCAACCTGGGAGAAGCTATTAGGCATTCCCAAGTTTCGTAGTTCTAGCACAGTCACTCAACTGTTATTATTGGCCTATTATCTGATTTTAATACATGTTTTAGGCTATGGTTCAAATTTAACCTTATAACCGCTTTTATTTAAATAATTTTAGGGAAGATTCAACGTCATTTAAAACACATCTTGAACTATGTCACATAAATGCACCCGCGATCCACGACTCATTTAGTTTAACGTTGTTGAGATTTGAATTTGGGTCACATAAATTCACCCCCTGATTTAGGAAGGTAATTTAAATTACGCACCTAAAGCAACTACATATTTTTAAGTTTGCGAGGGCCACGGAAAATTAATGGCACGCCTCGATTTCTAAGGATTAAAATTTTAATTATCCGAGGGCCATTCGTTTTAAGATTCTATTTTGCACGCCACGCCTCAAACCTACTTTAAGAATCTAATTAATTAAGCACTAAAGGAATTGAGATTTTGTTCAAACTAGATAAATGGGCCTTGGGTTAACATAAATAATTAATGAGAAAGCGAGGTTGACAGAAGCGAAAAGGGTCCAAATCCCATTTGCGGGTACCTTTAGGTTTGGGCTCAAGGTGAGCCCAATTTTCAGAACCCTGGAATTACCAGGTATATGACTCAACATCGAAACCCCCATAGCACATAAGCAATGACTGCAATGGCAAAAGATCAAAGTAAATCCAAATGGCTAACAACGAGCTACTATATACACAACATTTTTAAATCATCCTTTAATTAACCAATAGACAACTATATGAGGTTTTAGCCATGACAAGATTTTTAAAACAATTAGAGGTCCAAATTTTGAGAACTACACAGTATATAATTCTAACTTTCAAAGCCTCAAATTAACTTGAAGTACTGATATGGGAATTTAAACCTCAACTAGATCTCAGACTAACAGAACTTGTAGGATTAAATAGCCATGATCTTAAAACGATGAAATCTAATCACATAGCATTCACAACAGCAGACAACTAACACTGGCCTAAGTGTTACTGCAAGTGTACCAGAAGAAATCAATTTGTGCCCAACACTTAAATCATCCTTGATTATATTCCTTTTCTCTTCATATAATCTTATATCAATTATTTCTCGAGAAGCGTAAGGTCAATTGAATTCCTCCTAATACTGACAGTAACAAAACCAGCAAATTTGGGCACAATTTTATATGACTCCTATAAATCACACTAAGGCTCTCAACATAGTTCTTGGGCATTTCAACTCAATCAAAAGCAAATGAAAAATACAGAATATGCTTGTTAGCCATAACTATGGCTCTACTCGTCAGAAAAACAACTGTAAAACGACACATGTACTCCGAATCAAACTGATCCCAAATAAGAGTTCCCCATTTAGTGATGTATGCATATGCAATTACTCATCCACAAGACTTGCACAAACAACTTCTGAACATGCTATTCAATATTGAAACTAAATATTTATCTTCAATCCCAAACATAGCTTTATAATATGCAGGTAATAGCTTATCTAACCTCTATAATTACAGATCTACTACAGAACGTTGAAGAAGTAAGAGAAACAAAGAAAACTAAGTTCAAATACAGCTTGTATTCAATCAGATTTTCACTCGAATTACATATTCAACATTCACTTTGTTCATGGGCTAGAGAGATACCTGGAAAGCAAAAAAGATAAGAAAATGAAGGATCAGCAGCAGCAGAGCAGTGTCAGCAAAAAAGAAGCGAACAACAGAAGCAGTTCAGAATCTTATTAATGGAAGAGTGACCCAGCAACCATTAAACTAGCTTTCATTTCCAGAATAAACTAGGAAAATCCTTTTGGGTTTCAGAGTGAAGAGACTAACTCAGAACTAGACCAATGGTTTACTCACAACACCAGAATTTTTGAAGTTCTTTCTTCTTACATTCAATATTATTTCAGATTTTCCTACCAAAATTCTAGCCGTTTAGTATTTTTTTTCTCTGTTTTTTCTTCCCTTTGAGCTTAAAGAAAGAATGTTTTTATAGGCAAGGTTTAGGGCAGCATAGAATGAGCTCAGTTTTGCATTTTTGCGCTTTGGATATTTTCATTTTTGCTTAAAAGTCCTTAGTGTAAACCTCAGAGTTTCAGTTTAGTCCCCATTCCCCTTTCCTAGAAGATTCCCAATCGGTTATAACTAGATTCCCTAGGTCATTTTCCCTAAATTACCCTTTTAAACCCCTGTTATTTACTCCTTCAACCTAAAGCCAGCTCTAGGAAAATTTTGAATCAATGGTTCAAACCTAAATGAATGGGTCAGAATTGAACCCAAGACCCAAACCAAAAGATCAGAACTCTAATTAACTAATTCGACGAGAAGCAGAAAGGGAAAAACAAATGAACAATTTCAAAAGCCCAAAATCTAAACTAACAATTGATTTTCTTTTTAGCTAAATACCAAACCAGAATTAATAAATTGACAAATTAACAAAATCCAACTTAAGATAATTAGCAAAACTACAGTGTTATAATTAACCGAAAGAAAAGAGATAACATTATTCAAAAATTTGAAGAGGGAAACTGAGAATCCAAAGATAAAAGTACAACCATTGCTTTAATCAAAAGGTAAAACTATGTATGAGACTTCTCTTTTTTATCACTTTTCCAATAAGAGAATCAAGCATTCAAAGAAAGGAAACAAAAAGAAAGAAGTAGGAAGATGAAATAGCATGAAACTAAAAAGAAAAATGAAGAAACTTACCAACTTAAACTTCCAACCCAAATTGATTTAGTGAAACTAATGTTACTTATTTGTTCTTTGTCAAGAACAAATGAACAACATCAATTTATGTTGAATCAAAGCTTCAAACTTGAGATAAACGGTGGCCTATGGTCATGCGTGCCAATAGAGTCAAATATAAGGCGATTTGGGATTCTAGGGTTCCGAACTCAGATTTGAGATTCGAAGAGATCGAGAGGGATTCAAGAGGAACTGTGTTGAGAGTTGGAGAGAGAAGGGCTGGGATGAGGGTGAGAGGGTTCTGTGATGTTATTTTTGGGTGGATTAGGGTGGTTTAAGGATGCGCCACCACTGGATATAATGGTGGGTTTTTAGGACGGCGTTTAGGGTTAGAGGTTAGAGGTTAGAGTCTCTGAGAATGGGAGATGAGAGAGACAATTGGGGGGGGGGGATGGGGGAGGGGTTTAGACAGTTATATACCTATGGAGTTCGGTTCCTAGCCGTTCGATCAAACAAGATCAATGACTCAGATCAAAAGCCTGGGAAAACGGGTCGTTTAGCTAGGCACGGGGATTGGATCGGGTTTGGGGTGGGTCGTGGGCTACCTGAACTGGCATTTGTGATGAATGTTTGGGCCTAAAGAATCTCAATTAATATTGGCCCAAACAGACTTATCCTTCACTATCTTTTTTCATTTTCTTTCAATTGTTTTTCAATTTCAAATCTTTTCTTTTTCTTTTTTTAAATTAGAAAATAAAACCTAGATTAATTTTGAACCCAAATTACCCTACCAAATTAGTTTATTGCTTAAAACATATTTATAATCGACTAATTAATTACCAAATTAAGAAAAATACAAAATTCGAAGCTAAATGCAAAAATGAGTTATTTTTTGTGATTTTCTATTTGTGAAAGATAACTTAATTACTAATTAATTTTAAAATACAAAATTAAATCCCAAATGCAAAAATGCAATGCATTTTTGTATTTTTTCATGAATTAAATAAAATAAACGTGCACAGACAAATGCAAACAGTCAACAAAAAATGTTACAAAATCTAGAAATTACAAATAATTGAAAATTTTATTTTCTTCAATCTACGGGAGTAATTTATATAGGGAAAAAGTTACGTTCTCACACCCAGAATCTGATGTCACAATCCACGAATATATTATGAATTAATACAAACATTGGTTTGAAAGAAATTGCATCTGTTTGAAATGAAAGAAAATCATAAATATAGAAATGTCGAAAGGGACACCAAGGCCTGCGATGCTAACAAGACTACCTTGGGTCTCCAAACTGTGAACCTGCAGACAATCTCTCAATCAGCCACCACCTGCTCCGAAGTCTGCACAGAAAGTGCAGAGTGCAGTATCAGTACAACCGACCCCATGTACTGGTAAGTGTCGAGCATAACCTCGACGAGGTATGCCGAGGCTACGCCGGGCAATTATAATATAATCTGCATACATTATGTAATAAAACAAAAAGAAGTGCGGAACAAGATGGAACAATAACTTGTAATAAAAAATGAATACGGAACTAAAATATCTTATCAGTACCTAGCTATAACCAATCATTAAGTATGATACAAAACTACAGAATAACTTCATAGCAGAAGAAGGACACATATATAATAAACTGATGCGATGCGCATCCTGATTCCACTATATAATCAGTAACAATATGAGCATTCATCCTTATTACTTTATATCAATCCACTCTTATTTCTCTTGTTACAGCGTGCAACCCAATCTCATCGTACAATAACAGTCCACCCTCATTGCTCCTTAATATATCACCCTTATTCCTCATCCTGCTGGGCCAACCCGATCGCACCTTATAATCACATTTCAGCCTTATTCCTCCTCACTACATTACCATTATTCCTCCTGTTGCAACGTGCAACCAGATCCTACCATATCAGTATCAATCACACAATAAGAACAAAATTTTCACAATTTGCCTGAAAACTCTAACGGTATTTAACAACCACTAAAACAAATGGAAACTTGCAAAACTAACACTCGAATTATACTATTCATTGAAACTAATCCAAAGTATACTAATAAACACTAATAACCAACTTAACCAATAACATGAAACAATGAAACCACGTAATATCCAATACTTTTATCAACGAAAACAATATCCTTCAGGTAGCAACTAATCATGAAAATATTAATAAAATAGGTAGCAGTTAAAGCAGGGAATAATATATATTAAGAACAGGAATGGAACAATCAAAACAGATAAATGGTGGTGCATAGATACTCGCCACTTCACCTATTAGTCAGACATATGGATTTTCACATATCAATTAAGTCGGGAATCCCTAATCCCTCGAGTCGAAGTTAGACCAAACACTTACCTTAATCCAACGGCCAACTCAAAACTCAATTACTGTTTTTCCTCAAGTTTCAACCTCAGAACCACTCGTATCTAGTACAAATTAACTTATTTACATCAATTATCGCTAAAACATCAATTCCAATACATAACAAATTTTTTGATATTTCTCCAAAAAAGTCAAAAATCGACCCGGGACCGTTTAAACAAAACTTGAGGTTCGAACCAAATCTCATTCACAAATTCACCCCCGAGCCTAATATGTAGTTATTTTTGAAATCCGACCTCAATTTGAGGTCTAAATCCCCAAATTCTAGAATTCCTAATTTCTATCTAAAATCCACAATTCCACCATGAAAACCTTAGGTTCTAGGTTGAAATCTTCTAAGAAGAGGTAAAAGTTTGAGAGAAACTAGTTAAGAATCACTTACTTATGATTTGGGGAAGAAAAGGTCTTTGGAAAATCACCTCTTATGTTTTAGTTTTTGAAAAATTGGAGAATGGATGAAGAATCCCATCCAAAATCATTTTTGAATAGTTGCAGGTATCACATTGTGAACCCCGCAAATGAACTTTGCATCGCAAATGCGAAGACCAACCTGGACCTGCTAACATCGCAAATGCGAATAATTGTTCGCAAATGCGGGCCATTGATCGCAATTGCGATCCCGAGCTTCGCAATTGCGAAGGTCCCCTTCTAGCCCCATTGCTCGCAAATGCGAGCATTCTTCACAAATATGAGGCTTGTATTTGTGAACCAGACTTGGCAAATATGAAGTCTGCAGACCTGAAGCATACCAACAAAATTTTCTAAGTTCAAATCACTTTGTAGCCTATCTGAAACTCACCCGAGCCATCAGGGCTCCAAACCAAACATGCACACAAGTCTTAAAATATCATACGAACTTGATCGTGCAATTAAATCTTCAAAATGACACATAGAATTACGAATTTAACACCAAATTGCATGAAAGTTTTAAGAAAGTTTAAAAATTCTATTTTCTCAACCGAAGGTCCGAATCACGTCAAATCTATTCCGTTTCTCATCAAATTTCACACATAAGGTATAAATATTATAATGGACCTGTACCGGGCTCTAGAACCAAAATACGGGCCCGATACCAATAAGGTCAAACATTACCAAAATTCTTTAAACCATTATAATTATAGTCTTGCAATTTTCATCCAAAGTTTATTTCTCGGGTTAGGGACTTCGAAATTCGATTCCAGGCATACACCCAGGTCCGATATTTTATAACTGACCCGTCCAAACCGTCAAAATATGGGTTCGGATTTGTTTATTCAAAATGTTGACCCAAGTCAACTGAAATTAAATTTTTTTGGCTAAAAATTATTATTTAATCAATTTTCTACATAAAAGCTTTTCGAAAACACACCTGAATTATGCATATAGAACGAGGAGAGATAAAATAAGGTTTTCAAAATTTTAAAAAATAAAATCGAATTCTAAGATATAAGATGGCCCGTTGAATCATCATATTTACCTTGGTGATAGAATAAGAAAAGGAAAAAATAATAGGTAGAGAAAAGGGGATGTATTGGTAAAATCCGCCACATCACATGGCCATTTGCGCAGTGATACGTAGCAAGAATGATTTAACACCTAGAAGCATGGAAATGAAAGCCAAAAGAGTTGAAGAACCACAACGGGAATTATTCAAACTTATCGCCTTTGGTGCCCAACTCCAACACATCGATATCTTCCCGAGATCACTGGTCTTGTCTGTTATGCCCTCACAGTTATGTCCAATGAAATTTTCGCCACTATTAGCCATATGCACGTAAAGGCTTGAGATTCTTTATGATTACCATAAATACTTCACTTGTAACATACACACACTCTATACTGCACACAACATTGTTTACCCGAACAGAGGTACATTTAAATCTGTACGTGATTACTAGACACATAGATTAAAATTATCTGATTAACAAAATCATAAATAAGAAATAACAATATAAATTTTTTATAAAGAATAAAACAAGCCTGGATTTTAGATGTAATTAATCGACGTAAACTTGATCACAAAGCTCAAATAAATGCTTTTTCTGTAAAACTATGAAATAAAGAAAGTTTGCTCTTGATAATTCTTGTGGATCGTGTCTGTAGGAATTTAAATTTTTATTGAATTTAAATTTAATAAATAATTTGGACTATATTTTGAATTCAAAATATATTAATCAAAATAAATATTATAGCTAGTATAATTGGATTAATTTAATATATATGGATAAAATAAATAAAGTTCAACTCTATTAGGCTATCCTATTCAATTGGGCTACAAGTAATAAGGCAAGCCAAGTTTGGTATCACGAGTCAAATAAAATGGCACACCAAGTCAAACGAAAGGGCCAATGAATCATGTCACATAAAAAATGACAAGGCATACTAAGTCAAATCAAAGGTCAATGAAAACGCGTTACACGTACATGTGACATGTTTTGACTATAATTAAATATTGCCTTGTTAATGCTTCAATTTGATTGGTCAATAATCCAAGTCAACCAATCAAATTATATAACTACACCCCTCCCACAATTATAAATAGAGATTTTCATAACTCAAAAAAATGGGCCAGGATTTGTAACAAGTATCAAGAGAGAGTTCATAAAACAAACACCGCTAATTTCAATAAAAGCTACAAGCATTCAAGTACTTAAATGATTAAAAGATCAAGACGAAGATTCAAGAATAAGCTGCAAGTCACTTGAATTAAAATCATCAAAATCAAGACTAGACCTCATGTACTTGGATTAAAATAAAATAAAATTCAAGATTACGCTCAAAGGCTCTTGTATTTACTACTCGAGAAAAATCAGAGGATTTATAAAGATTGTAATACTTAAATCGTTTGAACTAAAATACTATGATTGTTATAATATTTTAAGTCTCTATTATTTAGTGAGACTATTTATACCTCTCATCTCAAATTTTCAATCACCAAAGTTTAAGAAGATCGAAATAGCTTCACATCAAAATTAGCTCCAGATTAACTTCCACCATAGTTGCTAATTCCAAGTTCTGTGCTGATGTGGAAAGCATTCTCGATGTTATCTTGGGAAGCTTTAGTCCAGTTACAAGGAACAAAGCAAACCCTTTAGGATAACAAATACTCCAAGTGTTATTCTCATTAATCTTTATTTTCGAATGTTCATCCTTAAAAGAAGAAAGATCCTCTACAAGCACGACATAAAAAGGGAACGATGTCGCCAAAAGGATCGAAAATGTTCTTGCCTTACGTAGTTTATCTAAGTCAAGAAACCTTTCATGTAAGCCAATGATGATGACTTGAGCGTTGGATCTACTTTATTCTCCATTAATGTGACCTTTAAGCTTTATTCCAGTAATATCCATATCATTTTATCATCTACAACAATCATACAATCAATTGTTGATGAAGCTTCTACCGTGAAAGAACAATTTGCAAATTTGACGAAAGGCGTTGAAGTCTTGTCAAGGCATGTGCATGATCAAGATGTTAAACTTTTCAATTTAACAAATAAATTGGATATCGTAGTAGAATGAGAATCCATACAAACACCATTAAATCTTCAAAGGTCACAAGAGAAAAGAGATCCCTCCAAGAAGTAAACAACGACAACCAAGGAGATTCAAGTCTCTGTTGGAGGTCTGAATCCCGTTGAGAAATTGAAGGACTTCATCATGGAGGCTATCAGATACAAGCCTGAATCATCATCCAAATTATATCTCACTTATGAAAAAGACTAATATGAAAATAATTAATAACTTGAAGATGTTGGTAGTCAACCTCCTAAGTTGCAACAATTCGATGAAAAAGGTAATTCAAAATAATATATAGCACAGTTTGTTGAAACTTGCAACAACGCCGTGATGCTTATCTTGTCAAACAGTTTGTTCAATCTCTCAAAGGTAATGCATCTTATTGGTACACATATCTCGAATCTGGTTCTATATATAGTTGGGAGTAGTTGGAACAAAAGTTTCTCAATCATTTCTATAACACAAGATGTATCATAAGTATGATCGAACTTACAAACTTTCATCAACAAAAGGATAAGTCGGTTATTGACTTCATCAAATGTTGGAGGATCTTATGCCTCAATTGGAAAGATCGCCTTAGAGAAACTTTTGGTATCGAAATGTGCATTCAAGGCAAGGAATTAGGTCTTTGCTACATCTCATAAGGCATAACGCCTAAAATTCGAAGTACTAGAAACTCGTGCTCATGATATAAAATTATGTATGGCCATAAGTGGTGACCAAAGGCTTCCTGTATTTGATCCTTACGACAAAGAAGATAAAGAAGGTGTGGGAAATAATTCATCAAAAAATTAAACCTAAAGAGTCTATGTATGTTACTACGCTCCTCAACGCATGAACCTAAACTGCAAGTTATAATGCTCCCCACACACGAGCCTAAACTGCAAGTTATGATGATTCTTGGCACATGAACCTATACTGTATGTCATGGAGATCCCTAAATTTGAACTAAATCTTCAAGACGTTAAGCTCTTAAATTTTGAGCAACATTTTCATGTTGTAAAACTCTTTAAATTTGAGCGAATTTTTCAAGTTGTAATGCACTTCAAATTTGAGCAAAATGTTTAAGTCGCAAAGCTCTTCATATTCGAGCAAAGAATCAAGTCAAAATATTTTTAAAGTCGAGCAAAGTCTTCAAGTCACAAACCTCTTCAATCCGAGCCAAATTTCAAGTTAAAATCTTTAAAATTGAGCAAGTCTTCAAGTTGCGAAGCATTTCAAAACATAAAATAAATCTTCAAATTACTATGCTCCTGAATACATTAGCCTAAATTGCATATCATGAAGCTCTTAAATTTTGAGCTAAATCTTCAAATTACTACGCTCATGGATTTATGAGCCTAAATTGCGTGTCATGATGATCTTAAACTTTGAGCCGAATCTTCAAGAAATGATCTTCAAGTTTGAGCAAAATCTTCAAGTTTCAAAACAACTTAAAATACGAGTTTACACCGCAACTTGTGACGCTTCCATAACGCAAGATTATAAACTATATGTTAGTCCTGGCCCACAAGAGTATAAAATGTGTAAGGTCCAAAAAAAGGGTCGCTAGGCTAAAAACCTCGAAAGAGGCACTTAGGATTAGGACGTAAAAGAAATTCACATATTCTAAACTACAGTATGACTTGATCCTCTTCACCAAGGTAGGTAGGCAACTTAGAATTTCATTTTGAGTTCAGTCACATGAGTTCAAAATTATGTATCACTCCTAGCATTGTTCAAGTGAGACATGATGAAATAAAATGTGCTTGATTGACAACTACAAGTTAAGCTCACATGTATCCTTTGCCTTATCAAAAGTTGATGGCTCAATGTGGGAAAGCCTTCATTGGCATCTTGAGTATAATATTTTTAAGCAGGGAAGCATCTTCAAGTTGAAGTCTTCAAATTTTCTAAATCTTCAAGCTGAATTTAGAAAATCAGCTACAAGAATTCAAGTTTGTCGTTTTCAAGTTGTAATCTTCAAGTCCGCCAAATTTTCTTGTCTATCAAGTATTCAAGTTAGACCCTCAAGTTCGCCAGTATTCAAGTTGAAGCCTTTAAAGTTCACCAAGTATTTAAGTCAAAGCCATTATATCCACCAAGTCTTCAAGCTGAGTCCTTTTGACTTGTCACTTTTATGGTGGATATTTAGACTCCTTACACCTTATGTTGGTCTCTTTGAGGATTTGTCATTAAAAAGATCTTTATTTCGCCACACCCCACACTGATATTATTGCTCGCCCTCGAGCAATCAAACTACACTTCAAATAGGAACAACCTTTTCATGAAACTCTCTTAACTCGTCATGCCAAAAATATTTAAAATAGACTAAGCACCATACCATAACATCCTAGCCTCACAACTTGACTCAAAATCACCAAGTATTTTTCACAAACTGCTCACTTACTCTAACATAGAGACCAAAGACCTTACCTCTGTGATGACCTGATAGACCATCTTATGTTTTAGAATTAATCTTGTGTTTCAAAGTCTCAAATACCCCATTTTATCTTCCTCGGTTTGCATGCGCAATTCAAGTATTTTTTTTGAAAGCTTTTATGTTAAAAACTGATAAAATGTGAAATTTGCTTAAAACATCTATTTGAGTTGACTTCGATTAACATTTTGAGTGAATGAACCCGGATTTATATTTTGATGGTCCCAGTGGGTCCATATCGTAGTTTCGGACTTGGGCGTATGCCTAGAATCAAATTCGGAGATTCTTAGCTCAAGTTATAAATTTTTATCGAAAATTTAAAGTTTTAAAGTTTAATGATTTTTAATAATTGAGTGAGGCTTGGTTTTGTCGATACATGTTTTGTATTTTGATTTCGAAGCCTCGTATAGGTGCATTACCATATTTATGATTTGTCTGTCAAATTTGGTAATAAACAGAGTTGGTTTGACGTGGTTTAGAAGTCCGGTTGTTAAAATAGAAGTTAATGAGTTTTTTTTTTAAATTTCATTTTATTTGGTATCCAATTCATAATTTTATGCGTTATTTTGGAAATTTGATCGTGCGAGCAATTTCATATGGTATTTTTGCACTTATGTGTATATTTTGTTCGGAGCCTTGAGGGCTCGAGTGAGTTTCGGATATGCTACGAAGTGTTTTTGAACTTAAATGTACTGCTGGTGCATCGGGTCTGCAGAATTCGCAATTGAGAGGTATGACTCACAAATGCGAGCCTCACATTTGCAAATAAACCATCACATTTACAAAGAGTGGACTGGGGTTGGATTTTTTTTGCATTTGCAAAAACTGGGGTCACAATTGCGATCCCCTCAGGTTTGATTTGCGAAGGAAGTAGGAATGTTGAGACTTTGCAATTGCGAACCCCAGGTCGCAATTGCGAAAACTGCAATTGGGTAAAATCTGAACTTCACGAGATTTTTCTCTTATTCCTCAAATTTTCAAACTTAGAACCCTAACAACGATATTTTCAAGACCCTTTCTTCTCCAATTCATTGGTAAGTAATTCTAACCTATGTTCTTTCAATCTTCCATTACATTTCATATGTTTGCAACAAAAAATCTAGCATTTTCAAGATGAAAAATGAGGGTTTGGGAAAAATTAGGAATTTTTGTAAAATTGAGATTTAGACCTCAGATTGAGGTCGAATTTCCAAACAAATTCCATAACCGGTCTTGGGGACGAATGTGTAATCAGGTTTTGGTCCGAATTTTGGGTTTGGACAAAGAGGTCATGGGAGTTGACTTTTGTTTATTTTTTTAGTAATGAACAAAATTTAATCTTTTTCAATCGCGGGTGATTCCTAAGGCTTGCGTTGAATCATTTGGTTGGTATTGCTAGATATTGTTGGTTAGGGGGCTTGTTTGAAAGGTAAAGGTGTGGTTGAGCTTTGAGTGATATTTGAAGCGAGGTAAGTGTTGAGTCTAACCTTGACTTGAGGGAATTAGGAACCCTCAGACTATGTGCTATGTGAATTTCATGCGAGCGGCGTATATGCGAAGTGACGAGTGCTTATACACTGCCGAATTACTTGTTTTCCCTGATTTTCCATTGTTCTTTAATAATCCCCTTCCCTCTCTTGAATGTTATATCCCCTAAATGATTTCCATTCTTATTTGCTACCTACTAATCAATGTTCTCTCCTATTAATAATGTTAGATATTTTCATAGTTTCATGATTCCTTGCTATTTGCTTAAACTGACTTACTTGCACATTTTAATTATCAATTATTGGACTGGTCTCCCTATGCAGTATTACTTATGTAGATTTCTATAATGTACAAGGTTTCCTTTTTGGTTCAGTTTGGTATTTATTGATTGTAAAGGTTTTCGTGGATTGAATTGTTAATTTGACTGTGCACATTAAGTATTTAGTAGTGATATGGTAGGATCGGATTGTACACCACAATATGTGAAATAAGAGTGGATTGATAAGGTGGAATAAGTGTGAATTTGTACTATACAGCGAAATCGAGTTACACACTGCAACATGTGAAATAAGGGTGGATTGCTATAGTAGAAGAATGGTGAATTATGATACTTATATTGATATATGGTGGGATCGGGTTGCACGCCGCAACACACACACACACACACATATATAAAATTTACTGTTGTTGATGTTATTACAATGAAATAAAGGACGATTCTATGTTGTACGGTGGGATCGGGTTGCGCCGTCGCAACAACCTATGTGTTTTTATTCCTTGAGCTGTATTGGTTTTCGGTCTTTTCATTTGGAACTCCAAGGAATGGTAATTCTGAACGATACTGGCTCATTTCTTGAGGCCGTAACTATCATTTTTAGTTTATTGTCTTATTTCGTTCTGTATTTCTATTTTTATCTTCATTATATACTTTGTACAGGTTGTAGTATAGGTGACCTGCATTAGCCTCGTCACTACTTCGTCGAGGTTATGCTTGAAACTTATGGAATACATGGGGTATGTTATACTCATACTGCACTAAGCACTTCTTGTGTAGATTTTGGAGTCAGTCCCAGTAGTGGTTATTAGTGAGCTTGGATTGGACAGCTTGCGGAGACTTGAGGTACAACTGCTCAGCGCTTGCAGCTCCTAGAGTCCCCTTCTCTTTTTATTTAGCTGTGTACTTCCTTTCCAGATAACATTATGTTATTTCATACCCTTGTACGTACTATTCTAGTAGCTCTGCACTTATGACACAGGGTCTAGGAATTTTAGAAGACGTTTGACTGGTTTAGCTTCTGCATTTTACTTGGTTTCTGCAATTATTTCTGTTTTTTTCTTTATTTAATTAACACTGTTAACAGTGGATAAACTGTTGTAACATTGGATTTCCTAGTAAGTAAAATATTAGGTGCCATCATGGTTCCAATGGCGGGAATTATGGATCGTGACAACCTCTCCTTTTCATATCATGCGCCCTCGCACCAGAGATAGAGAGTAGTTGCACACATAATAAAGTTCAAGAACAAATAGGAACTCAAGATTTAAAGAATTCACTCATTTTTTGAATTAAAATTCATATGTCACAGAAGACATACCATAGGCTTGCCCGTAGTGTAATACTCTACTAATTGAGTTCATTCAGTCAAAGATCAAGTAAGACTTTATTTTGGTTGTAATATAGGATGTGCACCAGGTAGGATACATTTGGATATAGTGACTACACCTTCTTAAGTACTTTAATACATATAAATTAATACTTTAAAACCCCACACTTGTATTGAACTAAAACCCAACTTTCAGACATAATAGCATCAAGCTCCTCATATTTTAAGCACAAACAAGATGAGAACTACTACTAACAAGGAATCAAAATTTTTTTCTTTTCAAAGTTTTAATTTTTTTTCTTCTTTCAGGCAAACTCACTTTTTTCTTTCAACTCCCTACAAATGACTTATTCAAAGAATGCACCTTTTTCCTTTTTCGATAGTTTCACTAAAAAATCTGACCATTCCTGAACTTAGCTTTTATAAGCTCATAGAAAATTCAAATGCTCAACAGAGATAAAAGGTTCAAATAGATAGTCAATTCAAATAAAATGGACCAGGCTTGCAATGTGGTTGCCAAAGAAATACTATAACAAGCTCAACGCGGCTAACTAAGATACATCACAATTAGGTGGGCAAAAACATGTATTTGGCTCAATGAAGAAATGTCTATATCACTTCCTAGATAGAAAAAGACTAATATTTTGCTTTTTAAATACACGGGGCAAGTTCTTGACATCAACTGACATACACAGAATATCAACAAAATCTGGCATACACGTTGACACATAACTCGCTTAGGACTGGATCTATCCCGACTCTCTAGTCAAAGCAGTTAAGCAACATCAAAGTATACACTTATATATGAGTCAAGAAGTGAGCCTAGGCGTCACAACTAAGACGCTCACTACTCTCAAGGCACAACGAAGTTAAGAAAGATTGCTTCTAACTAGCACAAAAACACAAGATTTTCTACTTCTGAGAGAATGAAAAAAAACTAACTACAACTGGTTCAAGTAAAAGCCCTTAGAAAAGAACTACGGTGTATAAAAAAAACCAAGAGAGAGATGTTACACTACCTAAAAAATATAAACAAGAAAATGAAAGACATACATTCTTAATTTTCTATCTTTTTAAAAACACATACACATATTACATTTCCCACTCCACACTTTATATTATGGTATGTCCCCATGACATAAAAGTAAGAAGTAAGAGGTAAAGGAAGCTCCCTGAATGTTTTCCATTTTCGAGAACTTATGATCGCAACCCCTCATTCTAAATTCATTCCATGCTCCGGATTGTAATCCCTAATGAAAAATATAGCTCCATGAGCAAAAGCTCCTGTCATGATGAATCCTGCGATATATTGGTGGTGGGTATATAATGCAGCTTGCCCTCACCAGGCTGCTGGCATTGCTAAATGCTCCGCCACGAAGCAAGCTTTCCCGAATACGACAGATGCGGAAGTAGCAGTAGCCAGAGAAGCAAGAGCAGCAAGGCAAAAAGTGGTCACCTAATCCATCTGAGGCCCGGCCTCAAGATTTGTTTTTTCTCTTTGGTATTCTTCATGTACCTCATTAGGCCCAAGTGTTCTAAGAATATATGCAAGACCCGCTCTTTTATCTCCTGCTTGGCCTAATTTTGAGCAATGAACTGTTCTTGTAGGATGATCCTCAATTTTTCCCGCAACCTTTCACATGAGAACCCAATGCATATTCCTGTAAATTTCCAAATATAAAATTCACATGATCAAGGTTAGAGTAAGAAAATAAATAATAAAGTTTATGTGAATTGTTACGCCTCGCAATATTATATCGATATTACGTCCCAATTATGATGATGTTGCACCCTATAGTATTGTACGTTGAATTTATTGTAAGGTAATTGACATAAGTCCAAGAAAAATATTATCTGGATATCATAAGGATTATGCTATTTCAAACAAGTGATGCGTACATTCGTGAATGTGAGAGCGGAAGAAGTCAAAAAAAATGAATTTTCGTACAAGTTTGGCATGTTGGGATAAATACGGCGAACGTTAATGCCCGATACTTATGGACTGGTACCACACAAGGTACTATATGACCATGATAGTATGATATATAAAATGATATTAAAGATAAGTATAATTTTAAGTAATTTTAGATAATTCTTGTAACGATCCGACCGATCGTTTTGAGCTTTTGCACTTTGCTCGCTAATTCTCGGGCATGAATTTACGCATGTGATGTATTGTGACTTATGTAAATCATTGGTTTTGGTTTTCAGTATAATCAGAATAAATTTGGAAGAAACAGTTCTTGATTGAACCTTAAAAATTTAAAAGGCTTGACCAAAATTTGACTTGTTTGTATATGATATTGGACTGAAAAGTTTTATGATTTTATTAGCTCCGTTAGGGGATTTGGGACTTAGGAGCATGATCGGAATGCAATTTGGAGGTTCGTGGAAGGTTTAGGCTTGAATTGGCGAAATTGCGATTTCGGCGCTTTCCGGTTGATAGGTGAGATTTTGAAATAGAGGTCGGAATGAAATTTTGGAAGTTATAATAGTTCTGTTGTGTCATTTGGAACGTGTGTGAAAAATTTCAGGTCATTCGGACGTGGTTTGATTGGGTTTTTGATCAAAAGCGAAATTTGAAGGATTTTTGAAAGTTTGGCTTGAATCCGGCATGTTTCGGGTGATTTGATGTTATTTGAGTTGTTTTGAAGATTATTACAAGTTTGAATAAGGTTTTGGGAAGTTTGGTGCCTTTGGTTGAGGTCTCGGAGGCATCGGGTGAGTTTCGAGTGGTCAATCGGATCATTTCGTGAAGTTTGGAGTTGCAGAATTTCAGGTTCAGCTGATGCAGAGATTCCTACAGAATTTCAGGTTCAGATGATGCAGAGATTCATTCTCTGGGATCGCGTAGGGGTTACTCCGATTGCATTGAAGATTTTTGAGGGGCAATCCAGTGGTTCTTCTCATTCGCAAAGATTGAGTTGCGATCGCATAGGGTGGAGAAATATGTTGATCGCGAACGCATAATGAAGGTCGCATTAGCGTAGAGTTATTGGACCTGGGGTCTTGGCTTGATTTTTTTGTTCATTGCAAATGTGGTAGTGGATCCGCAATCTCATAGTGTTGAGGGGTATGAGCATCGCGTTCGCATGGTATTTTACAATTCTCATAGAGTAATTTTTGGGAGCTAAGAATTTGTGCTTCGCGATCGCGAAGGATTTCCCGCGATCGCGATGAAGGAAAATAAGAGCTGGGCAGAATGTTTTAAAGACATGTTCCGCCACTTTGAACCCTTTACACCATTTTTGAATGGGAAAAGAGTTTTGAGGTGATTTTAAAGACTCAGCTATATTATTATGTTTTAAACAAATTAATTGATATTTTCAAAGGTGTTTGTGCTGAGCTTCATATTTTGTTGTGGCCCGAGGGGCTTATGAGATTCTAACTCAGTAAGGTTGAGGGCATGTGTTGTGAGGATACATTTTGGTAGGGTTTCACGCCGCAACAGTGATACAATAATTATGATAATGAGGTCGAGGGCTTGATATTGTATGCCACGAGGTGACTTGAGATTTATATGAGGCCGAGAGCCTAGTTTTGATGCCATGAGATGGCTTTATTATGCGCTTGGGATGTAAGGGGCCCCTCCCGGAGTCTGTACACCTCCAGTGAGCGCGGGTACCCATTTTGATATGAGATATAGCCTGAGGGGCTAGTACGGTTCTGTGACATTGTCCGAGGGGCGACTCTATTATTACCGTGCCTGCGAGGCAGTTATTATGTGTTTAACTTTCTGTTGTTCTCCCTGCATGTTGTTTAATTGCTTAAAGAATGTTTATGAGATTTCACTACCTTATTATATTTACTGATTTGTTATACCTCTTGTAGCTTAATGATGTGCCTTACGTGGTTTTATATTACTCAGTCTTTATTTATTTTTATTGCTTACCGAGTTGGAGTACTCATTTTATTCCCTGCACCCTAGTGTGCAGATTCGGGCGCTACAGGTCCTGCTCCTGAGGGTTGATAGTTCCAGCAGGTCTTCGGAGATTTACTAGGTAGCTGCTTGGCGATTCGCAGTCCAGTGCACTCTCCCTCTGTTTTAGTTTTTTTGATTCAATTATGTAGTAGTGGATTAAACTCTGGACTTTTAGTATTATTTCAGATGCTCATGACTGGTGACACCCCGATGTTAGGCTGTGTTGGTTTATTTTATTTCCACAACTTATATTGTTATTTTTGGGATTTATTTATATTAAAGACCTTGGCTTATTATTTTAACTGCTTAAGGTGAATTGGAAGTGTGTCGGCTTGCCTTGTTTTCACGAGAGGCGCCATCACGACCGGGTTTGGTTTTAGGGTCGTGACAAGTTGGTATCAGTGCCTAGGTTATATAGGTCTTATGAGTCATAATCAGGTTTAGTAGAGTCTCGTGGATCAGTACAGAGACGTCTGTATTTATCCTCGAGAGGCTGCAGAACCTTTAGGAAAAAATTTACATTCTTGAATTCTTATCGTGCGTCCTTGATAAAGTAACTCTTGAAATTCCTTCCACGCGTTTATATGCGCGTATGAGCGCTCATTACCAGATGTTCATTGATGGCTTGTGACTCCCTGACCGAGGGGTGAGATGTGATCTCTGTTTGTTTGACGTTGGGCCAGTTTGGAGGACTTGAGGCTGAATTCTTACCAATAGCTTGAGTACCGAGGTATTGATAATGTGAGCTGTGTTTTTGAACTTATATATTTGGTAATGCCCCTATTAGTAGAAGTGATGACTGGATAGTTATGTGATGAGTGTGATGTGACTGCGAGATGTAGTCATATGATTTAGAAGCGACGAGAAGGTTTTGCAGGAGGATAGAAGAACTATAGGTGCTTGATTTCCATCTTGATTTGAGGTATAGCCCCGAGTTATGAGTGTGTGAAGAACCTTTTCATGTTTCTCAGTTAGGAGTGAAGTAAACTTCATGTTGCGGTATGAGTTCAGAATCAGAAAGATCAAGCGACTGCGTAATGTTCATGAAGGTGGGAGGTATATAAAAATGTTATCTTAAGGCAAAACATGTGGTTTATCTCATGTGGAGTGTTCTAAATTTGTGTGATTCTTATGTTGTCTGTTAGGAGATCTCATTTACAAGTGAAATATATTTATTGAAATTCAAATTTTGGGTCTCTCAAGAGAGTGGATTTAACTGTTACGAGGGTGAATGCTATATTTGCAAAAGATTTAAAGTACGAGACAGTCGGTGTTTCTCGAGTTTATGAAGGATAGATTTTAATCTCACAATGGTATTATGGCAGTAGCAGAGTATAAGCATTATGAGTTATTGTGCGTGTTTTGATCTATGCCTTCGAGCCAAGGGGGGGGGGGAGTATGCTATTTATTAGTTGACTGTACGGTTATGTGCTATGTTGGTTCCAATTAAGGTGTACAGGTGAATAGTTATGGCCTACGGAGATTGAGACCGAGGATGGATCAAATAAAGTAAAATTCTTGACAAAGGTTACAGTATGCTTCATAGGTATGTAAGAATCATGGAATGTCTTGAGTTGTTGTTGGTAAAGGATGCTCGGTGCATATAGTAGGAAGTTGCTTGGTCTTTTTGGAATGAGCTAGCATTTTGTGGTGTCGGAGTGATAATGAGGCACTGGTTGTTCGCACCATTTGATCAGGCTAATTGCAGTTTGAGTAGAGTGACTGACTCTCGAGAATGGTTCTAATGTGTTCAAGATTGTACATATAATAATTAGAAAATTTTTAAGTGTATGATTTGGCTAGGAAATGAGGTTTGAGATGGAGGGAGTCAAGACTTGTGTCATTTCTATATTAATTATGGGATTCTATACATCAGTAGTAGGAAGGTAATGGCTTCAGATTTGTAGAAAATCTTTTCAGGGCAGGTATTTTGAATATGGTACTTTTCGGAACATTTAAAAGAGTATTCAGCGGGTTTTGAGCCTTAGACTGTGTGGTATTATGCTTGGGTCTCGTGTGGTGAGTCTGGGTTGAGGAATTGTGATGCTATAGGAAGAAGGAGTATCAAGTTGAAGGTGAAATGAGAAGAGCTGGGATAGATAGGATCGGATATGGTGATTCGTGTACTATATGGAGTTGGAGAGTGGGAGTTCTCATAAACAAGTTATGTTGTGGTCGTGGGTCGCGTGTATTGGCACTGTGTAGTGACTATTGGGATTTGGTGACCCGAGTGGATCTTTTTTCTGCTTGGTAAGTTAGGATTTGAGGGATATTGGGTATAGACTTGTTGTCTCCGTGTTATATTATTCTGGACTATTATGCTAAGGCGATGATGTTGGCTATGACCAGAATGCCGCGGACTGAGTGGCCAAGTTCGACGGATTATGGTCTAGTAGGGTGGTTTAATATTTCGAAGATTTAATGGATAGGTGGGAAGGATTGTTTTTCTTACTTGGGTTTTCAGGATGGATGGCAGTATAGAGACTCCTACCATTGATTCGGTCTCGCGATGAGGGATTCTTCCAGATGTGTTTTATGGTGCCGGGCATGTTGCCAGACCAAATTTTTGATTTTGGTATTAATTTGGTACACGACACCATATTGTATAGCACCGGCAGAGTTAAAGGAGTTGAAGGAGCAGCTTCAGGGTTTCCTCGATAAGGTGTTCATAGGTAGGCCAATGTGGATGTGTGTTCTAACTTGAGTCGGCTTGGTTGGCTCCGAGTTGTAATGTTGAGGATGCATTGATTCAATTGTTAATGAGCTTATCAGTAATCTGGGGAGATCTATGAGTTACCTTTCTCTGTTATGAGGCATTATTATTTGTTGGTTATAGGCACATATGGTGCAGTTGTATTAGGGTTTCATATTGGAAGTCGAGCGGGAAGAGTAATTGGGTGTTTCTCGGTGAATAGTGTATCAGTTATGTACATTTGGGTTTGTGTGGTGTATGATATTTGCTTCACCATAGATATGATGATTTGCTTTGGTTCTAGACATCAAATTGCACGTGGTTATCGATTTCGAGCATAGTGACTTGAGGTGTTTTATGTGGACTAGTATTTGGATAGGGTCACGCATTGCAGAAAAGTTATATGGAGGTATGACCCTTCGGGGTAGATTCGCGTATTCTATTTCTACAACGTGTGATGGGTTCTCAACATTTTGTTGTGGTGGTACTGATGAGTTGGTGGTACAACCCTTACGTTCGAATCGTCTTCATGATTGAAGCACATTCAGATTCTTGTTTATTGGTGGATGGATTGCATGAGTTGTGGCTTTAAATTGTATTGATGTGTCATGTCACCAAAGTAGTGGTGTCAGATTAGATGAGATCGCCGGGATCTGAAATGAGTACAAACTGATTCGATTTCAGCATGTTGGAAGGATAATATCGAGGTTTGGCTCAGAAATTTGCTACGGTCTTTGCCAACAGAGAAGTGGCTTTATGAATGGTTGATCTGAGAAATGGTTATGGCTTATTGCGTGTTTCATTTATCATTAGTAGTATATGAAGTGATAGAATGAGACTTTAGTTGATAAGAGGTTTTATATCGATATTTGATTATTGTGTGCATCTGTCGTGATTAGAAGTTATAGCCACCAGTGTTTTAGTTATGCGGTATATTATGTAATTTCACCTGAGGTTACAGATATGGTTTGTTACAGCTTGTTCAGATTTATTCACAGTATAAATGTGAGATTCTAATCGTATTGACGATTTAAGAAGTGGAAATGTGGTTTTATGGTTTATGGGCTAGATTGGATTGTGAAATTTCAGTTACAATGTGTTATCAGACCTATATGAGATAGGGTGATGTGGGATCATCCTCGGGTATATGTGGGGTAAGGTTATTCAACGATTGGTTGGCTTTCGCAACAACTCTGAGCATGTTCGAGGATGAACATATGTTTTAGTGGGAGAGGATATAATGATATGGTTGGTCATTTTGAGCTTTTACACTTTGCTCGCCAGTTATCGGACATGAATTTACCCGTGTGATGTATTATGACTTATGTAAAACATTGGTTTTGGTTTTCAGGGTAATCAGAATGAATTTGGAAGAAACAGCTCTCAGATGAACCTTAAAAATTTGAAAGGTTTGACCAAGATTTGACTTGTTTATATATGATCTTGGATTGAAATTTTTATGATTTGGTTAGCTCCGTTAGGGGATTTGGACTTAGCAGCATCATCAAAATGCATTTTCGAGGTCCGTGGAAGGTTTATGATTGAATTGGCCAAATTGAGATTTCGGCGCATTTCGATTGATAGGTGAGATTTTGATATAAAACTCGGAATGAAATTCCAGAAGTTGCAGTAGTTTTGTTGTATCATTCGGTATGTGTGTGCAAAATTTCAGGTCACTTGGATGTGGTTTGGTTGGATTTTTGATTAAAAGCGGAATTCAGAAGATTTTTGAAAGTTTGGCTTAAATCCGGTGTGTTTCGGGTGATTTAATATTATTTGAGGTATTTTGAAGATTGATACAAGTTTGAATAAAGTTTTGGGATATATTGGTGCCTTTGGTTGAGGTCTCGAGAGGCTCGGCTGAGTTTCGGGTAGTCAATCAGATCATTTTGTGAAGTTTGGAGTTGTAGAATTTCAGGTTCAGCTGTTGCAGAGATTCCTTCTTTGCAATCGCGTAGGGGTTCCTATGATCACATAGTAGCGTTTTGAGGGTCAGTCCAGTTTTTCTTCGCGTTTGCGAAGATTGAGTTGCGATCGCATATATTGGAGAAATTGTTGATCGCGAACGCATAGTGAAGGTCGCGTTCGCGTAGAGTTATTGGACCTCGGGTCTTGGCTTGATTTTTTATTAATTGTGAATGCAGCAGTGGGTCCGCAATCACATAGTGTTGAGGGGTCTGAGCATCGTGTTCACATGGTATTTCATGCGTTCGCATAGAGTAATTTTTGGAAGTTGAGAATTTGTGCTTCGCGATCACAAAGGATTTTCCATGATCGCGATAAAGGAAAATAAGAGTTGGGCAGAATATTTTAAAGACCCGTTCCGCGAGTTTGAACCCTTTTACACCATTTTTTTAACGAGAAAGAGCTTTGAGGCAATTTTAAAGAGAGGAAATCATTATTCTTAATTGTGGTAAGGATTTTGGACCCTAAAACTCGATTATATATTATTAAGGAACAAAATATCATTCTTTATTTCATGAAAATTAATAGAAAAAGGTGGAGTTAGGGCTTGAGAGTATGAGACCTTCTAGGGGTGATTTGAGAGGTCAAATGAACTCCGATTTTCAAGTTCTTTATATGTACGGACTCTTGATATGTGAAGAATATTTGGTATAAAGTTTTTCCAGTTCGACGCGGGTCCGGGGGTCGTGTTTTGACTGATTTCAGGTTTTGTGCTTAAAATCAATATTTTTTCAATTAGAATCCATTCGTTTAGCATAATTTAATAATAAAAATCTGAATTTGGTAGATTTGGAGCACCCGGAAGTCGTTTCAAAGGGAAAAGGCATTGCAAGCTAGATTTCGGGCCGGATTAAGGTGACCAATGATTTTAAATGAAGTCCTGAGGGTATGAAACCCCGGAATTTCACAACGTTTGACTATGTTGAGGTGACTTACATACTAGATGACGAGCGTGGGGTAGATCACCATTGGGGATTGTGACTTAGTCCAATCTGAATAATTATTTTACTGCATATTGATAGTTAATTGCTTAATATTAATGTGCTTTGGGCTAAATGCCATATGTGGGCTTCATGCCAGCTGTTTGAACCCTTAACGGAATTTCTAAATGATATTTTCCTTACAGATTGATTTCATATTGGTGCTTAGTCATACTATATTTCACTATTTTAAAGACTCGGTTGTATTGTTCTATTTTAAACACATTAAATAATATTTTCAAAAGTGCTTGAGTTGAACTTTATATTTTTCTTTGCTCCGAGGGGCTTATGAGATTCTAACCGAGTAAGGCCGAGGGCCTATGTTATGAGGATACATTTGAGTCTGGCTATACGCCGCAACAGTAATTACATTGATTATGATAATGAGGCCTAGAGCCTGAGATTGTACGCCACGAGGTGGCTTGAGATTTATATGAGGCCGAGAGCCTTTTTTTGAAGCCACGAGATGACTTTATTATGCGCTTGGGCCGTAAGGGGTCCCTCTCGGGTCTGTATACCTTCAGTGAGCGCGAATACCCATTGTGATATGCGATATAGCTCGAGGGACTGATACGGTTCTATGACATTGCTCGAGGGGCTGATTCTGTTGTTACTGTGCCCGAGGCGCAGTTATTATGTGTTTTCTTTTCTATCGTTCTCCCTGCATATTGTTTAATTGTTTAAAGAATGTTTATGAGATTTCACTGCCTTATTATGTTTACTGATTTGTTATGCCTCTTGTAGCTTAATGTTGTGCCTTACGCAGTTTTACATTACTTAGCCTTCATTTATTTTTATTACTCACTGAGTTGGAGTATTCACTTTACTCCCTGTACCCCTGTGTGCAGATTCGGGCGCTACAGGTCCTGCTCCTGAGAGTTGATTGTTCAAGCAGATCTTCGGAGATTTACTAGGTAGCTGCTTGATGATTCGCACCCCAGTGCATTCTCCCTCTATTTCAGTTTTCTTTTGATTCAATTATGTAGTAGTGGATTAGACTATAGACTTTTAGTATTATTGTAGATGCTCATGATTGGTGACACCTTGATGTCGGGCTGTATTGGTTTATTTCGCTACAGGTCCTGCTCCTGAGAGTTGATTGTTCAAGCAGATCTTCGGAGATTTACTAGGTAGCTGCTTGATGATTCGCACCCCAGTGCATTCTCCCTCTATTTCAGTTTTCTTTTGATTCAATTATGTAGTAGTGGATTAGACTATAGACTTTTAGTATTATTGTAGATGCTCATGATTGGTGACACCTTGATGTCAGGCTGTATTGGTTTATTTTATTTCCGCAATTTATATTGTTATTTTTCTGATTTTATATTAACATCCTTGGTTTATTATTTTAACTGCTTAAGATGAATTAAAAGTTTGTCGGTTGATCTTGTCTTCACGAAAAATACCGTTACGATCGGATTTGAATTTAGGGTCATAATAATCCTAAATTATATGAATAATTAATTAATAGTAGAGATAATTATATTAATTGAATGAGGATCTTTTTGGGATTGCCACATGGCATAAGCTAAGCCAAGTGGCAAATTATACGAGGTGAGTCACAAGAAAAAGGGATAAAGTTGTTACACGTAAAGATTGCTTGGTCTTTATAGGCATTTGCTATCTTTTGACTTTTGGGGGCTGAAATTTGTTTAATCTGGTCCAGCATGCAATAATTGATTGCAAGGAGTTATACAACACCTAATATTAGTTCATTTTGGCTAAGTTCCATAAGCCAAATAGGCACTTGGAATCTACTCAATTACTTGAGTTGTGACTTTTTTTTTAATCTTGTTATTTAACGTGGAGCTTATGAACTTGAGACAAATCTCTGGTATATTCATAAGGAAAGGTGTAGGACTTCTCAAGATTAACCAACATAAAGTTCTTACACCATAAAAAGAGAAATGGCAAGATTCAACGTGAAATTTCTCTGGAACCCTATAAGATCCAACGTGAAATTTCTCTGGAATCCTATAAGATCCAACTTGAAATGCTAATTCAAAAAAAGTTTAATACAATCTTTCTCAAGACTATCATACGGATTTTTTTCTACTTCGATCCGTCGTTATGTGTTTTCGTAAAAGAAATCGGTTCAAGTATGTTAAAACTAAGCCTTTCCTTCATTTTAGCATGATCTCATAATTATACCAGTTTGATAACGAGGCATAAGAAAAAATTCATATCCCGAAATTACCTATATTTTTCTAGTATTATAAGTTACAGTATTCTCCTTGACGGGATTTCATATTCAATTGGACTTATTCGAGTCAGGAGAGACGAGAGCTTATATATATATATATATATATATATATATATATATATAGTATTAAAGTATTTTCATTACCATCGAGCTATAATCGATGGGAAGGTCCCTATTGAGCAACATTTGATCACATGGTAAGTTATATATCGAGCCTACTGTGGCCGAACACCTATGAGCTAGTCTAGTTGGCCGAGATACAGAGCCTAGTATGACCGATCGCCTATGAGCGAGCCTACTATGATAGTGTTATATATATATATATACATATATATATATATATATATACATATATATACATATATATACATACATATATATACATATATATACATACATATATATATACATATATATACATACATATATATACATATATATATATATACATACATATATATACATATACCGAGCCTTATAGGGCCGGACAACTATTTTACTTACTACATTGTGAGAGATGAGTCAGTATCAGCAGGCACACATATCCTCAGGTTATCTTTGACTTTCAATTACTTGCAGTTATTATATTATCAGTTCAGTTTGAACTTTTAGTATATTACCTTACATACACGGTATATTATTTCGTATTGACGTCCCTTTTCTAGGTGGGCTGTATTTCATGTGTGCAGGTTCAGACAGACAAACGGGTAGACCTCCTCATTAAGTGTTTCCCGAGTTCAGCTTGATCTGTAAGCTCCATACTTTTCGGACTTGCGGGGTATGGAGCCTTATGTACATCCTGTATATACATGCATATATGTTATGAGTAGGTTGGGGAGCTATTCCGATCTCAGTATATATATATATATATATATATATATATATATATATATCAGTAAAGGCTTGTAGACATATCCTGTCAGTTAGTTTAGTTTGTTGGGCTTACATGCCTTGTATGTGTAACACCTCGTAAATTTGAATCAATTGTGGATACACTAAGTGATTATTCATGTGATGGTTATCAATTAATTATTATAATAAATGTACGAGGCAAAGTATAAGTGATTTGGGTTCCTAGGAGAGGCCTAAGTCTAAGCTAAGTTAAAAATTACATGATAGACTAAAAATTCCTAATGTGTACGCACAAGACCTCACTTCGCACGAGCATATCTACCTGTATTTAAAGAGTTTTGTGATGAACAACATATAAAGTTAAAGCTCTTTGATTCTAGCTTCCAACGTATCAAATTGCCCGTCATTTGGACATTCCTACAAGAAGTTATGACCAAATCACTAAAGAAATACCACCCAGTTATTTTGACGGACAACGAAGCATGCTCGCTTCGCAAAGTAGACGGGGATTTTTGTCTTCCCTTGAATGTAATGGACAGAGAAGGGAGGACACTTCACTAAAGTAGACGCGCCCCAGTCCCAACTCTTTTAAGCCAATTTAAGGGTTCATTTTTCCCTAGTTCTTTTGGACGAATTTTGGGGTCTTCTTCCACCCTCTCAAGACCTCCAACCCCTCCCATCTTCAAGGTATGCAGTCTCCATTAACTTGGTGTGAAAATCCATCATTCGTACACTAATATTGATGAAATATACTCATAGAACACATATATCTTCAAGAAATATCTTCAAGAACTCAAAGGAGGATTTTGAAAGATTTCTTCCAAAAGATAATCTTACACCCTTAGACTTACATGTATGAATTTATTATGGGTGTATGAGTGTGAATTAAGTATTGAGACTCTTGGTGTGGTGATTAGAAGCTATAAGTTCCTAATATAAATACATAATTATTGTAGAGATTGGAAGGTGTTTATTTAATGGAGCTTTATTGGTTAAGGGTGTTGTTTACCTTATGGGTGAAGAAGAATAATATTGATTATAATCATTTGAGACTTTAGAATTTATCCAAGAGCAAGAAAATCAGTTATTGGGTGTAGAAACACCATTAATAGGGATTATGAAGCTTTATATTCACCAAGTGTTTGATAAAATGCATAAGTGACTAAAATATGGATATTGTTGCTAATTTGGAATCCCTTTGAATTGTATTGATATAGATTAAAATTGAAAAAGTTGGCTAATGTTGTATTATGCTCAAGAGAAGAAAGTTAAGGTATGTGAGGCTAACTCTCTATGTTTGGGAATGTTAATGATTCTTCCTACACTACGTTTCTTTTATGACTTTGCTAATTGCCTCAGAAATATAGTTAAGCCTAGTTCCTTGAACAGTTGTGGAACTTCTATTCTCTAGCTTCATAACTCGCTCACGAATTTCATTCTGAACATTGTGAGTTCAGTGCGTATTCAATATAGACTTGGGTTTGATGTCCCCGAGTGTTAGTATAGATTACTCAATATGCCATATACAATTGAAATTTTAGTATTCATAATCAGTTCAAGAATACATGTCTCAGTCTAGTCCTATTCGGTATTCCAGTATCGTGTAACTCAGTGTAATTCAGTGTTTCACTATCATGTATTGCAGTATGATTCTTAGTTCCTGAATGTTGAACACCTGTATTTGGGCATGAGGCCGCATTTTATACTTTATGCATTTTGGACCTAAGGTCGCAGTTATATATATGTATACTTGGGCCCGAGGCTGCAGTTATGCTCACACACACAAAGATCATATCTTGCCCCTTGATCAGGGAATCACAAAAAATAGATGTATATATGATACTTAGGGCTTATATGCACATACGAACGCATGAAAGAAATTTAATGAGTTACATTTCAAGCTGAATCAAGGACGCACGATAAGAATTCAGAATGTAAAGTTTTTCCTAAAGGTTTTGCTGCCTCTCGAGGATAAGTATAGACGTCTCTATACTGATCCGTGAGACTCTACTAAACCTGCTCATGACTTGTGAGACCAATATAACCTAGACTATGATACCAACTTGTCACTACCCTAAAATGAACCCGATCGTGATGTCACCTAACGTGAAACTAGGCCAGCCAACACAACTCCTGAATTAACCATTTAATCAATGTCAATAATTTCTTAAGCCTTTAATTAATGTGATATCTCATAATGTAAGTCTAAATGAACACTGCAGAATAAGTACACAAGCCCGACATTGGGGGTGTCATAATACATAATACGAGGCTAGTCATGCCCGAGAACTGGTGAGCAAAGTGCAAAAGCTCAAAAAGATCGGTCGGGTCGTTGCAAACATGAAATTAATACTTGCTAGCCAAAGATAGTATAGTGAAATTATCATCTCCACAAGGATTGAATTTAAATAATATTCAAGTAATTTTCTGGTTTACTAGCTATTTAGGATGATCAACACTTTATTTGGAGTAATTACTACTACAAATAACTACTAAATTAATATTATGACTAACTAGACTTGATCATAGAGAATGAGAGTTGAACTAAAACGATTGGCTATCAATATGAGAAATAGGGTCGCGACATGATAGGTGTAAGATAGCTATTCAAGATCTAACTCTGGTGGAATTCACTAATAATGTTCTAATAGTTCGCACAAATTCACTCGATAATTAGCTTAAACATAAGGTAAAAATTCCTTTCTTGATTAAATCTCAAATCTACAAAATAAACTAATAGGAAGCATTGTAAAGATATGCAAGAACACATTAATGGGACAGTGTTTAGGTAAACGTCTCTCGAATATTCTCCTAACTTGGTTTAATTAATAATTCAAGAAGATCTCTCAATTATTTAGAAGAATCACTAAGTTAAACCAAACAAAATAATGTAAATATAATCACCAAAATATTCCTCTTTCGATTAAATAAATGGGTAAAAAATTTTCAATCAATTCAAAACTCCACAACATATTAACACAACTAAATAAGAGTTAAATCCACATATAACAATTAAACTACCATATCCATCAAACCCTGTAGTAAACTACTCCATAACAATGGAGAAAGTCATCTTAAATTAGTTAAAGAACGTATAAAATATCAAAGATAACTTTACAATACAAACTACCATATTACACCGATTGTTTATAAAAGAATTGATGAAATCTTGTGTCTTCAAGTCGTAGTAGATTTTCAAAACTCTCTTAGGTCAAATTACCTTCAGAAATTGTGTTTACAATGTATTTATATCGAGTATCGATGGAACTAGACTAAAATACCATCTTCGAACTGAAATAGGATTAATTGGCCAATTTAGTTTCTGCTATCTTTCTCTATTTCCATATCGCACAATATGATGCGTGAGGTGTAGAACAATTGCACTTCTTTAGCTGCTTTTTTTCTATCACGCCCCAAACCTAAAGAAGCGTGGCCGGCACCCGATTCCATATTCGATCCGAGCGTACCACTCTGTAACTGTAAACTCTGGAGAGGTAACCCTCAACTTAGGCCGATGAGGCCATATTCTGAATCATCTATAAATAATATCTCTCTCATCTAAGGAGTGAACATACCCAAAAGATGATATATATAGTTGTGTGGGCCGACGAAGCCGCCATGAACATCTACTGCTATACAAAATTGTCTAAATTCCTCTAGAGATAATTGAACTCTATCATGATCTAGACAGGGCCTAGACCTACCGATCAAACTATATATATAAAATGGATTCCAAGGTTTAGACTTGGTAACTCTAAGGAAGTGGAATTTACCAACCAAGCTGATGTTTGACTCTATTTGTAGAGAGGGTTTGTCCAATTATCAAATAGGACCTGCAGGCATAAAATGCAGTATCCCCGACAAAAGGGGCGTCAGTATGGAATAATGTACCGAGTATGTAAGGAAACATAATAACTAAAAGCTAAAACTGAACTTATTGGTTGAAAGTAACTGGGAGTCAAAGATAATCTATAAATATGCTTACCTGCTGATACTGACTCAACTCTCTCAATATAGTAAGTAAAATAGTTGTCCGGCCTTATAAGGCACGGTATGTGTAACTATTCTGCCTTAGTAGGCTCACTTATAGGCGCTCGGCCATACTAGGATCTGTATCTTGATCATTGTAGGCTCGCTCATAGGCGCTCAACCATAGTAGGCTGGTATATAACTTACCATCTGATTGGAGTTGCCCAATAAGGGCCTGCGCATCGATTATAGATCGATGGTCGTGAAAATACCGTAATACTATATATATAGACTCTCTGCTTTCTTGGCTGAAAGAAGACAATACTAAACTAAATATGAAGTCCCGATAAGGGAGAATGCTGTAACTTATGAGACTAGGACAATGTATATAAATTCAGGAATATGAACTTCTCTTTATGTCTCGTAATCAAAAACCTATAGTTGCAGGATCATGCCAAAATGAAGGAAAGGTTTATCCTTTACATACCTTAACCTCATTGAGTCCTTAATAGCTTCCAAGAAAATTTTCAAACAACTCAACCCAGTCTACCATAACATAAAGAGATTCAAAATCAGTGCTGAGTAAAGCTATCAAAGTCAATGCTGAGTAAAGGCTAAGTCTGTAACTTAAGTAGCACCTTCTTTATGTAAATTTGGGCAGCCTCTCCCTTATATTAATGGCCTCCTCCAATACCATATACCAACAACAACAACCAGAGCAATATAGTAAGAACAAAATCAACAATATGGTACAAAATATTTCAGTAACAAGTCGTCAACATATCATGATGAGCGGCAAGCTATTGAATCCCTTCAGCACCCTTCAACCCCATTATCACCCTTTATAGAATTCTTAAATTATCTTAACATCATCATTAACATGATCATGAAGTCATTCATATATGACTCCATCCTTTATACCATATATTTATAACAAAGGAAACAATCCACAACTCCAACTATCTTAAATTAACATTATTCACTAGTTCATATTTAGTACATCTATTTAACTTAATCAACATCAAGATAACCTTAAGCACATGCAAGAAGACAATAAAAATACCTCCTACAGTAGCTTCAAGTCGAAATCCAAGTTATATTTAGCTTACACGTATTATCTTGTAGTTTGTCATCCTAACAACTTAACCAACATACAATAAAGATAAAGCACAACTAGTAGTATGTTATACTCACCTTAGCCAGTAGTAGAAACTTGCAATTTCAGCCAAACACAACCCACATCTGTCCTCTATGATAACACAACCTCAAAGATGTGTTGTTCTTCACTAGAACTAACATTTGATGTTGAAATATGGTGTAATCCATTTGCAGGACTTGAAATAACCTAGGGTTGATATGAAAATATTGGTAGAGTATTTTATATGATTAACTTACTTTATGTACTTTCAAAGATGATCTCATTTCTAAGCTTACATAAATTGACTTATGAATACTCTTTCGTACGTATACATAAAGTGTAACATCATTCCCCTATTTGGAACATTTTTCCTCAAATGTTGAATGATGTGCTTATCAGTCTCATAACCTATAACTCTTACAAATAATTTACTGCCGCCCTTCTGATCTAGGCAGCTGTTCAATGAATAAATCCAAAGGTCAGGGCATTCCTCTTTTAAGCCATTTTCTCACACCATGACTTGTGGTCGGAATTCTTCCAACCTCGTAACTGTTGCTATCTTATGTCATGCAGTTGGTATGACTCTGCCCTTATATGTGCACCTATGTGACTCTTCTTTCCCTTTTCCTTCAGATTTTAGTCAATCTCCAAGTCTCACTTTCCGAACATATACAGAACTATGACAAGTTGTCTCTCTAGGAATATATAGGCGTACTCAAGTTTTCTGCTCGGGTAGTATGAAACTTACAACTATTGCTATATTTTTTATATATATCCTATATATATGTATATAAGATATGGGAAATGTTATGGCATTATATACACACCACCACCTAATTAGATAGTATACGTTTATTATTTTCCCACAGTGGCCAATGATATGATAGGATGCCCTCAGATGCCTGCTGATGTTATGAAACATGTACCTATGCACGACATGGCATTCGTGCACACATGTACGACATTATAAGTATTTCATGATTAATAGAGTTATCCAGACATACAGGTTGACTTATTTACTCTATATTTCTTCTATTTCTATTATGTACTTATTTATGTGCCTTACATATTCGGTACATTATTCGTACTGACATCTCTTATGCTTGGGGACGCTGCATTTTATTCTCGTAGGTCCCGATAGACAGGCCAAGAGCATTTCAAGTAGGCCATTAGCTCAACGAAAGACATTGATGCACTCCATTTGCTTCAGAGTTGCTTGTTTTGTTAGTATGATTTAGACGTGTATTGTTTGGTATGGCGGGACTCTGTCCCAACCTTTATGAAAATTATGTATTCTTAGAGGCTTGTAGATAGATTTCATGCACGTAAAATATTGTATGGTCTGGTCGGCCTATGTTCAGCATACGAGTGGTTATTTTGGTCTTATAGGCCCGTATGTCTTATGTATAAATTGGTATCACATGTTGTATTCCAGTTATCTCTTAGCAAGCTTCCGGCTCAATTATCTTTGATAGTATAACATGAAAAGATACGTTATGTTGGTACTTGGTTGAGTAAGGTACCAGGTGCCCATCGCGGCCCATCAGTTTTGGTCGTTACAAAAATGGTATGAGATCAGTTCTGTCCTAGAGAGTCTACAACCCGTGTCTAGTAGAGTGTTATTTATGGGTGTGTTGTGCACCACACTTATAAGAAAGAGGCTACAGGGCATTTAGGATTGGTAGTGTTTCTTCTTGCTCTAGATCGTGTGGTAGAGCTCAGTTGTAAGAACTCAAATTCCTATACTCTATCTTATTCCTAATAAAGCTATCCCTATATTTACAAAAACATTTAATAAGGGATTGAATATGGCTGTGGAAGAGTTGAGTCATAGGAACTTAAAGTTAGCGTCATGCTTATGATGGATAAATATGAGGTATTCAGCAGATCATATGTATACTAAGACGTGTAAGCCTCATGATAAGAAACCTAAGGAAAGATTATTTATTCACCTTTATTGTGAAAGACAATGAGAGATTCAGAAGATATATACAAGTTTCAAGAAGTAAAAGAGTAAGGTAAAGAAGGGTACAAGGCACCCAATTAATGAAGATTATTAGTACTATAGTTTCAGTAGAAAAATATAAGCATTGTGAGTTACCTTCAATAGAAATAGATGTATGTATAATTGGCGACACCCATCTCAGTTATACCCTATTGGGAGCTAATATACATAGTTTAAGAGAAGGATGAGTTATCAGGAACCGGCTGGGGATAGAGTAACCTAAATAGTGGATGGATTGTTTGCGTTAGTTCACATTTCCGAAGGATAGTGCAAACGTGGTAATAGATCTCCTTGTGAGACACCTAGATGACGCACTCTAAAATAGTACAAATAGATATGAGTACTATAAATATAGACACTGGATGTTTTGAAAGGATAAATATTATGTACGGCCCCATGACAACTTGTACTCAAAACTTAATAGCTCGTAGTGCCAAGTATGAAAATGTGTTAGGAATGTGTAAAACTCCTCACCTGGTTCGGAACCTTTTGTTTTGATCTATTCATTTAAAAATCAAGAATTAAAATTATCCAGAAAAGTTCAATTATGCGGTTTAGAATACGGTCGCATCCCAGGTATGCGCATATCTGCCGCAGAATGAGTCAGTGGGTTGGCCAAAATGAAGTCAACTATGCGGTCAATTATGCGATCGCATAATCAAAATGCCGATTGCATAGTCGTCGCATACTTTCCTTGGGACTTTGTGAAGGTCAGTTTTACGGCGCACTTGCGACCATAGAACGTGAATGAGGACCACATTTCTCCCGCAAAATCAACCAGTGTGTGCAGTTTTTGGGAGGCGTTTTGCAGTCCATTATGCAGACCATATGGCGAATTTGCAATCGCAGATCCAACTCGTGGCTCCAGTTTTCTAAATAATAAACCCGATCCCCTATCGTAATATTTGGTGTAGTGTCTCATTTGGAGCATATTTCCGGATGCTTTTAGTGAGAGAGAGTGGGTCTTAGAGAGGGAAGGTGCTTCCCATCAACATTTATCCATGAATCTTGCAAAAACATTGAAGATAACCAAGTGAAGGCACCTAAATCTTCATCCCAAGAGGTAATACTTCTTCACTCAACCCTTATTTCTACGCTCAGCTATAAGGGGTCACTAGTGTGGTAATTCATGGGTATACGATTGGATTCCTTGCATGCATATCAAACCTTAGGGTATTGAGAGGAAGTAAACTAAAAAGAAAGAAAATGGGGTATATAATGATAGAAATTTCTCTCGAAAAGGGCCTAAAATCACAATGCATCTTTAGTGTTTGATAATATGCTCGAAACGAGCTAGAATCTCAATCTCGTTTGTAATTTTCAATTCAATTTGTAATTCTTACACAATAGATCGAAGTGATAAGAGTTCCAGAATCTTGTAAAGAATAAGGAAAGCTATATTGAGGTATGTATGGCTAAAACCCCCTTGTATTAGAAATTGAGCTCCGTTGCTATTTCCGCAAATGTGGTAAGATTAGAATTTGTTGATACCGATTGTTATTTCACATGAATTGGTTTAAAATTATATATATATATACACATACACACACACATATCTACATGAAGGATGTACCTCAACGTGTGTAATGAGCTATCCTTGATATTTAAAGTTGTGTGAAGAATTCAAATCATATGTTGACATGACTAGGCTATTAGCCAAGCTTTAAAATAGAGAGTGACATGCTAACTATGTGAAATCTTAATTTTTGCAACTTGAAATGCTTTTGTATATGCCCAAGATCACAAATTGCAAGATGAACATTGAAAACAAAAAAAGTGTGATAATTGAGGCCCTAAGTGCCAATGAATGGATATGATATATGTGAAATAAAGATTCAAGTGGGATAACAATACCTAAGTAATGTGGCCTAGCCGGTCGGGTCGTGATCGGACACCATCCCGCACACATGGTGGTATTGTGCTAACATTGAATTCCGTAAAGAGAAATGAAATGGTAATTGAGATACATACCTCAAATTAGGCGACCTAGCCGATCAGGTCATGATCGGACTGCGCTAAAGATAGCAGTAGTATTGAGGACAGTGATGAACATATGAAAGAAATGCCCCAAACTAAGTTATGGAAATTATGTGAAAGATCACATGGTCCGTTTATTTGATGATGTGGTGTTCGGTTAAAACTTTGATTTGTTTTGGTGATTTTCTTGTTCTTGCTTGATAGTTCTTTCTAGTAAAATGGTATTTAGTTATACATACTAGTACTATTCCATGGTACTAACTTCCCTTTTTCCGGGGGCGCTACATTTTTTATGGATGTAGTTGGCTCCATAGCGGATAGTGCCAATCGTGTGTAGCGGAGCACCCTTCTCCTCAAGATCTTGGTGAGCCCCTTTCTCCTTGAAGGGGCCATATTGTACACCTTCTATTGCGGACTCTCACTTTTGAGGTATAGCCGGGGCCTTGTCGCCGACGTTGTTATACTTGTCTTTTATATCCTTAGAGGCGCTGTAGAAATAAATATGGGTCATGTGTGGGTGTTGGATGGGAGTACTAACTATGTCGTGATTCTAGCTCCCGCTTCTCCAAATTATAAATGTATGAAATCTTGGAACTTATCTACAATTTAATGTTGTGATGTAAAATAGACTAAAAATATTGAACACACTGTCTTTTCTTGTTAAACAATGAAAGCATAGTTTCCTTATTCGCGTTGAATTAGGTAGAGATTGTTTGGTAAGGCTTGCTCAGTTGGGTTCACTCGATTGAGCGCCGGCTGTGCCTCTCGAGGTTGGGCGTGACATATTACCTTATTGTGGCTCGCGTTCCTAGTAAAGCGAGAACGTTAAGCAACCCGAAGAGCCACTAGATGGAGCAAACGAATGTCTTGTTCGAGTTTTCAGAATAAAGTGACAGGCATAAATATTAGCGGGAAATAAGACAAAAATTAATAAAACATTTGAGTAAGATATTGTACACGGATGACAACGGTAGATCAAAAGATGACAGTATTATAGAGTCTATATTCAAGTGAAGGAAAAAACATGAGGTGACAGGCCTTGAGACAACAAAAGAGTATAGGCCATAAAGTCATATCCTCACTTTAGAGCATAATTTTGTGACTCCAAAGCAACTATCAGAAAGAAAAGTTAGAATACAGAATAATAGAAAACAGTATGGGCTGGTGAATAAGATAAACTAAACATGAATTAGGGACTGAGTGATTTGATAATAGTCAGCATCATAAGAATTTCAGATTTGCGTTTTGGCGATAATAGAATGGATAACAGAAGATAATTCATAAAAAATTCAAAGAATGATCATTGAGGAAGATTCTTCCAGCAATATGAGCAAAGTTAAGCTTAAGGGATTGTATGTGCCGGTTGCATTAAGTGTCACCATTGCAAGTAAGGGAATTTGTTATCCTTGGTACAGAAGGATTGCCACAAGGTGTGTAAGGGTAATTGATATTGTGAAATGACACCAAAGATGAAGAGGTACAACATCTGTAAGGCCCCGTGAAAATTTCTACTCAAAACCCGAAAGCACGTAGTGCCAAGTTAGGTATATGTGTTAGAGATTTGTAAAATGTCGCGGTTCAGACCCTTTGAATTGATCTATGAATTAAAAAGTTAAGGAATAATATTTTCCAGAAAAGTGCATTTCTGCGGTCCATTATGCGATCACAGAATAGCTATGTGGACCACATAGTCTCGCAGAGTTAGACAATTTGATGGATAATTTAAGGTCAACTATGCGGCCAATTATGCGATCGCATAATCAATATGCCGCATGATCATTGCATAATCCCCTTGGAATTTTGTGAGGGGAAGTCCTGCGGTGCATTATGCGACCCCAGAACAAGTATGAGGGCCAGATACTTTTTGCATAATCCTCTTGGAATTTTTATAAGGGTTAGTTCTGCTGTGCATTATGCGACCGCAGAACAGGTGTGCGGGCTGCATTTCTATCGAATAACCAGGAGGGTTGTTCCGGTTTTTGGGGCAATTTTTGCGATCCATTCTGCAGGCCGCATGTCCATCATGCAATCACATATGCGATCGTAGATCGTGCCAGGGCTCCTATTTTCTAACTTTTAAAACCCGACCCCATCCCATTAAAAATTCCCAATTAGACTTTTTTAAAGATATTCTTCTGCGAAAAGAGTGAGAGAGGAAGTTCTAGAGAGAGATAGGTGATGTTCATCAAATCCCCACTCAATTATTGCCTAAATCCTTGAAGATTATCAAATAAAATTTTCTAGGCCTTCACCCCAAGAGGTAAGATGAGCCCTAACCTTTGGTTTCAAAATTCACACTAGAATGAGTAATTAGCTTGGGAATTCCTGGGTACAAGAATGGATTTTCTTGCATGCATAAAAGATAATATGGTATGGGGAGGTTGTGAACTAAAAAGATAGCTATTGGGGTGTAAAATGATAGAAATCTCTCACAAAAGGGTCCTAGAATCACTATGCACATTTAGTGCTTGATAATTTACTTAAATGAGCTAGAATCTTATTCATGTCTCTAATTCTTGGTTCAATTTGTAATTTTCATAAAACTGATCGATTTTCTAGGAAAATCCGAATTTATTTTACGGATTTAAGGAAAGCTCTATTGAGGTATGTATGGCTAATACCTCCTCCTCTTAGAAATTGAGCCTCCATGGTTCCCGTGCAAATGTAGTAAATCCGAAATTTGATTGATGTAGTACTTGTTATGTCAAATCAATTGATGTTGTACAAATTTATATGGAAGGTTTTTCTCCATGTGTTTAATGTGTTATTTTTTGTATATTGAGGATGTGTGGAGAACATGAGCTATGTTCTAAATTCTTAAATGTGAAGTCAAGGTTATATTGTGATTAATATGCCGAACTAGATGAATTCCTCTCTATGGTTAACTTAAAATTGCTTTTGTATGTGCCTATGATATTAAATGGCAAGGTTAGTGTTGAAAATAGGAATAATGTAAAACGTGAGCTATGGAATGTGGTAATTGTGGCCCAAGTTCCGATGAACTAATACATGTGAAATCAAACATTGAAGTGAGGTGATTAACGGAAAAGGGTAATGAGTGAGACGGCTTAGCTGATCAGGGCATAATAGGACTCCATGTTATACACACATGGTGGTAATGTTTTGATAATTGTAACTAGAAAGTGAAAATGAAATAAGGGTAACGTCTTGGTAAGATGACATAGCTGATCGGGCCATGATCAGACTCCTTTCAAGGAAGCGATGGTATTCTCGATGATGATGCAACAATATGGAATGCCCCAACCTAAAATTTCAGAAACTATGTGAACCTTTTATATTGCTGACGTGGTGCTTGTTTGAAGCTTTGTAGTCCTTATGATATCTTTTTACTCTTGTATGGTTGTTCTTTCTAACATGATGGTTTTTAGTTATACATACTAGTACTATTTCATAGTGCTAACGTCCCTTTGTCGGGGGCGCTACATTTTTGAATGAATATAGGTGGCTCCATAGCGGACAGTGCCAATTGCGCGTAGCAGAGTATCCTCTTCTCAAACTCCTGGTGAGCCCCCCTTTCTCCTCCAAGGGGTTATGTTGTACATCTTTTGTTGTAGACTTCCACTTTTGAGGTATAGCTGGGGCCTTGCTACTAGCGTTGCCATAATTGTCTTTTGTATCCTTAAAGGCTCCGTAGATGTTTGTGTGTTATGTTCGGATTTCGGATGGGACTATGTACTGTAGAGTAATTCTAAACTCTAGTTCTTCTAAACTGTATCTGTATGAAATCTTGAAAACTTAACTATGACTTAAGGTTCGTGATATAAAAATTAATTAACAATGCCGATCGTATGGTTTTGCTATTGTCTAAATAAACGAAAGCATGGTTTTCTTTATCGCATTGAGCTGGGTAGAAAGTGTTAAAAAGGCTTTATCAGTTGGGTTCACTTGACTGAGCACCGGTCGCGCCTCCCAAGGTTGGGGCGTGACAACATATATAGGTAAATCCTCGTGGCTTCAACTCTTAGTACTCTCCTAAAGGGGGAATATGGATTGATGTCGCATTAAGTCAGAATTAAGTTCTTCTAATGACATGGAATGATAATGGAAGAATGCGATAAAAATGAAAAGGAATGAGATGGAACTTATCCAAATCCTATGGATATGCTATAATTACAGAACATTATGCAAGCATGACGTCAAGGAAAGGAAGTAAGGCTTCCAGCCTGGGATGTTTTGATAAATAAGGAGCCAGTGCGAGAGGTAAGTTAAGACAAAGGGAATAACCCAAGAAAGATTACTCGGAATATTGATATGAGAATGGGCCAATGAGTAGTTAGTAGTTGATTCAGGAAGAGCCTAGTTATGGCCAAACAAGAGGATAAAAGACAAATCAACAAATTAATGCAAGATAAACGTAGGGAGCCCCAACATGGGGAATTCAGTTGCGCAGTTATGACATTGTAATACTTGAGATATATTCATATAAGAGTTGGGAAGTTAAAAAGGTACACTATGAGTATTACAGAAATAAAAGAGAATGCCACATGGAAGATAGTTGAAATATCAGTTCAGAAGTAACCCTACAAGTTCAATGGAATGGAGATAAGTAACTACGGATAATTATAGGCGAGGAAGGACAACAAAAATTCCATCGAGTATACGACGTAATAAGTTTGCAGCTTTACAAGAGTTAGAGGGTCCTCCCTAAGTACTCAATGAAAGACTAGTTGAAAAAATAAGGAAGAAAGATTCAACCTAAGCACAGTGGCCTAGAGGAAATGGTGTTGTAACAACACTCTCAAAACAACATTGTACGCGCTCCACTAGAAAGTGGCAACTACAGTGGCTAATGAGCGGGGAGTAAAACCATAGTAATATTCAAGACCAAATGAGTTGCCAAAAATTTTGGCATGTGTGAGAACTCAAATAAGCAAAGTAGGCACGCAACAAGGGGCAAGAAGACCAGGAAAAGATATTGCTTACGTTTGAAGAAATCTGAAATGGAACGAAAGGATTTATTCGATTAATGATTAGTCGAGAAGACTCCGTATAATTCAAAAGAAAGAATTGGGTCCAGGTCATAGACAAAGGATTGAATCATTAGAAGATTTAATTATGGTTTACCATAGAGTCCACGAAAGACTAAAGTAATAAAAGATAGCTTAAGCCTACATAAAGATGATAAGAGAGAAGAGGAAACTAAAGATTTACATCGACTAACTAAATTAGGAGTCTGCTTATTTGACCCAGGAAATTATAGAAATCGTATTAAGAACATTGTAGAATCGCTCATAATATTAGAGGTATAAGATAGTAAAACAACAATAACAACAACAACAACCCAATATAATCCCACAAATGGGGTTTGGGGAGGGCATTGTGTACGCATACCTTAAACCTACCCCAAAGGGCAGAGAGGCTGTTTCCAGGAGATCCTCGGCTCAAGAAAGCAATAAGAGATGATATATTAGTACTACCAATAGTTCATAATAAAATAACATAACATAAAACAACAAAGTAACAGCAACATAAGAAATAAGAAAAAGATAGAAGGTATACTAATATATAACAGAGAAAGCCATGCAACAGTAGCTGATCAGTAGCATCCTAAGACTAACTCCTAACTAGCTAGTTTCACTCTAGTGCACTGTAGAAATATCCACAACTTCGCCTAACCTACAACCTGAATGCTCGACCTCCACAATTCCCTATCAAGGGCCATGTCCTTAGTACTCCTAAGTCGCGTCATGTCTTTCCTGATGACCTCTCCCCAATACTTCTTAGGTTTGTCTCTGCCTCTCCTCATGCCCACCACAACCAGTCACTAACACCTTATCACTGGTGCATCAATGCTCCTCCTCTGAATGTGCCCGAATCATCTAAGTATTGCTTCCCGCATATTGTCCTCCATGGGGGCCACACCCACCTTCTCTCAAATATATTCATTCCTATTCTTATCCATTCTTGTATGCCCGCACATCCACCGCAACATCCTCATCTCTGCGACTTTCATCTTCTGGAGGTGTGAGTTCTTAACCGGCCAACACCCGGTCCCATACAACATGGCAGGCCTAACCACTACTCTATTAAACATACCTTTTAGTAGCAATGACACTTTCTTGTCACACAGGACTCCAGTCGCTAACCTCCACTTCATCCACCCTACCCCTATACGGTGTGTGACATCCTCGTCTATATCTCTGATCCCCTGAATAACTGACCCAAGGTACTTGAAACTACCCCTTTTAGGGATGACTTGAGAGTCAAGCCTCACTTTCACTCCTGTTTCCATCAGCTCGGCCCCAAATTTGCACTCGAGGTATTCCGTCTTCGTCCTTCTCAACCTAAAACCTTTAGACTCACGGGCATATCTCCAAACCTCTAGCCTCTTGTTGACACCGCATTGTGTCTCGTCAATTAGGACTATATCATCAGGAAATAGCATGCACCATGGCTCTTCTCGTGGAATATGATGCGTTATGGTATCCTTCACCAGGGCAAAGAGGAAAGCGCTGAATGCAGACCCGTGGTGCAACCCCGTAACAACCGAAAAATGCTTGAAGTCACCTCCTACTGTCCTAACCCAAGTCTTAGCTCCATCATACATGTCTTTAATCACCCTAATGTAGACAACTGGACCCCTTTAACCTCTAACCAACTCCATAAGACCTCTCTGGGAACCCTGTTGTACACTTTCTCTATATCGATAAACACCATGTGGAGATCCTTCTTCTTATCCCTGTATTGTTCCCCCATCCTCCTAATAAGGTGGATAGCTTATGTGGTGGATCTCCCTGACATGAACCTGAACTAGTTGTCTGAAATAGACACCGTCGTTCGCACTCACATTTCTACCACTCTCTCCCAGTCTTTCATGGTGTGACTTAGTAATTTGATACCTCTATAGTTGTTACAGCTCTGGACCTTACCTTTGTTCTTACACAACGGAACCATTATACTCCACCTCCACTCTTCAGGCATCCTATTAGTCTTGAATATAACATTAAATAACTCAGTAAGCCATTCCAAGCCTGCTCTACCCACACACTTCCAAAGTTCAATCGGAATTTCGTCTAGCCCAGTAGCTCTGCCCCTCCTCATCTTATGAATTGCCTCCATTACCTCATCGACCTCATTGTCCCCATAATAACTTAATTCATGGTGGCTCTCGGTATTTTTCAATTCACCTAGTACAATATCTGGATCCCCTTCTTCATTTAGAAGTTTATGAAAGTAGGTCAGCTATCTCCTCCTAATCTGGTCATCCCCCATCAAGACATTGCCGTCCTCATCTTTTATGCACTTCACTTGGTCCAGAACCCGAGCCGTCCTCTCTCACCTTAGCAAGTCAGAATAACTTCTTCGCCACAGAACTTTGGTATGTAACCAAATGCTCCTCCTGCTTTGAAAATTTTGAGTTCGCACTTTCTAGATCGAATCCCTTGGCAAAGTACAACAACGAAGTGCCCCATCCGTTTTGCTCCTTAAAACCAAAGCCGCCATGCACCTCAGTATAAATACCTGCAGACGACCCAATATGACCACTGAAATCTCCTCCTATGAATAACCCATCGAAAGGAGAAATACTACGAACGATGACATCCAACCCCTCCTAAAACGCCATTTAATCTCCTCATCCAAGCCTACTTGCGGCGCATTTGCATAACGAAATTTAAAGTACATTCACCCACCACCAATTTAATAGTCATTAGTCTATCATTCACCCGCCTAACCTCTACCACCGACTCTCTAAGATAGCTATCTACCAGGATACCCACTCTATTCTTACCCCTCAAGACTCTAGAGTACCACAACTTATACCCATCCGTGTTTCTCGACTTCGATCCGACCCACCTAGTCTCCTGGACATAGGCTATGTTAATCTTCCTCTTCTGAAGTATCTTCGCCAACTCTATGAACTTACTCGTTAGTGAACCTATGTTCCATGACCTGAATCTCAACCTACAGGCTCCCTTGCCCCTCTACATCCCCTGCCTCCAGTCCCACACCCTGACCTCGGCCCCACACTCTGCCCCACCCGAGGACATGCCCTTAATCTATCATTCCAGACTGCAGCCACTACACCTACGACAAATCTAAAGAAGACTCGCTAGTGCATAAAACGAATCAAACTAGCAGAAAACCAGTGACTACAAGTACACTAGTTGAATGATTGAACTATTATGAACTAAAGTAAGATCAACTTAGCTAACACCAAAAAGGAAATAGTATAACGGGAGGTACCAATTCCCTCAAACCAAACCTGTGTTGGTTTGATGTACTCGATATAGTTGTATGCTCACGCACTGCTTTCCTCCGCCCTTTGGTGACGGTCTTCCAGGTTGTTCTTCTTTGCTAGTGCTAGTGCTAGTGCTAGTGCGCCCAACTTGTCTCCAACAACTTCGAGAATTTCTCTGAAAACACAGAAAATACCACGACCCAAAAACCAAAAGGGATCGTCACTGCTACCACTGGTGTAGCCCTGATAATAGTAGGGGAAATGTAGGGCAAATGCAGAGAACTACACAAATTCACCAAGTTCACAATGAAGGAGGAGGCTGCCCCGGGGGTGGGTGGGTGTGGGGGTGACAGTGGAGGGAGTAGAAAAGAGAATGGGAGACGCCAGAAATGAGAAAAAAAAGAGAGTTCAGTCCGTTCTTTTTAAAGCAGAAGATGAACGAAGTAATCATTTAAATAAAACCGAAGTAAACTATTAAGTAAAATATGGATAAATGCGTACAAAAATCAAAGATTTGAGAGGAAAGTTTCTTTTACATTACAGAATCTCAGAGTGTAAATTAGACATATGAATTTGAGGTATCTGAATTAACTTACTCAAATGTACAATCTTAAACCCAAAACGAAAAAGTTACAATCTTGAGGAAATTTAGGATAAATACAGATGAAAAGATAACAATTTGAGCTACCTGGATATTTAATTTTTTATGGGTTTTGCTTTTCTGAGGACAAAACTTAGAAGGTAATGAACAAAAAGGGAAAAAACTTCAAATCAAGAGAGTAAAACAACCATATGGTATAATGACAAGGGTACCAACCTCATAAGAAGTCAGTATGAAGCTCTCACCAGATTGTGTAAGAAGGTGCGAGTATTATAATAGAGCTTCAAGTTCTGGATGTGAATCATACCTATGTGGAAGAGAGATCATGAAAGAGATAGAAGATATGATGTAAGATTTTTAAGGTAAGTAAGGTAAAGGTGAATAACATACGAGATACTCAAATGCAAAAAGTTGTGAATCGTCCATACTTCGGACAAAATGCTAGAAATATTGGGATTTAGTATCAAAGAATGCTAGCGGCATCGTTAATGGCATATTTTCCAGCCTATGACTTCTAGGTATCGAGAGGTCTAAATTACAAGTGTAAAGAAGAATTTGAGACAATGCAATGTCTCACTCGATGTTCCAAAAATTACGTAAGGAAATATATTGTGCAAGAAAGTTGAAGGGAGGTTATGAGTAGTATAAATGGATATGTGTAAATGGAAAACTAAAGTGTGGTAAAGTCACAAGGTTTTACGAAGTTAGGAATAAGGATAAGAAAGGGCGAGTGAGAAGGTGATGAGTGTCACGACCCAAACTGATGGGCTACGACGGGCACCTGGTACCTTAATCAACCAAGTACCAACGTAACATATCTTTCTTATTACATTATCATATGCACATGACATACGGGCCTAATAGGCCAATATAATATTAATAAACTCAAAACATAGGACGACAAGGACGTATAATATTTCATGTACACGACATATGTCTAAAAGCCTCCAAGAGTACATAAATGTCATAAATGTCAGGATAGAGTCCCGCCATATCATTCAATACACGTCTAAATCATACTAACCAAACAAGCAACTCCGAAGAAAATGGACGCACCAACATCTTCTCCTGAGCTGATAACCTACTTGGAGGGCTCTCGACTTGTCTATCGGGACCTGCAGGCATGAAATGTAGCGTCTCCAGACAAAAGGGACGTCAGTACAAAAAATGTACATAGTATGTAAGGCACATAAATAAGTCTATAACAGACATGGAATAAATATAAAGTAATTGACTCAATCTGTAAGTCTAGATAACTCTATTAATTATGAATTACTTTTGGCATCATGCATATGCATGTGAATGTCATGTCGTGCATAGGTACATATTTTATAACATCATCAGCTTCTGAGGGCATCCTATTATATCATATCGGCCACTATGGAAAAAATTATCAACGTATACCATGTGATCAGATGGTATATATAACGCCGTAACCTTTTTCATATCCCATATATATATATATGTATATATATACATGTACATATATATGTTATATACATATATATATATATATATATATATATATATATATATATATATATATATATATATATATATACATATACAACACACACACACACATATAACGACATCTGGTCATGGGTCAATATACATGAATGCAATACATGAAAAGTACGTTAATAAAATCTTTCATAATATCATAAGACCATTTTGCCTTTGAATACTATCATATAGTAAACTCTTTTCAACTTTTATATTTTTCTGAGACCCATGAACAGATGATAGAATATCATGACACATAAAAATTCAAGAACATAGATATCTCTAAAACTTATATGAATAGAGACAATTATGGAATTTGTACATTTGTTCATTTCGTTTGTGTTGTATAGATCATGCCAAAAGAAAGAAGAAATAACCTTAACATATCTGAAGTAGAAAAAAATCTATATAATATTCTTGAAAAAAATTACAGCATATTCCTTTATAACCGCAAAAGTTTTACGTTGCCAAGAATTCTAGTACTTCTCGTTGGATTTTTTTGTAGGAATTGGTAAATCTTCTATTCAAAGCTTTATGAATTTATTAGTCTTCTCGATTTCCTTTATTAACATTTGCATCATCTGCTGGTGCTTTTCTATGTGTGATTTTGTATATATGTGATAATTGACATGTGATAATTCACGTGTCCTAAAATGATTCCACTTATTGTACACTTGGTTATGCGAATCCTCTGTTCAAGCTCTATGAATTTATTACAGTCAAGGATTGTTAAGATTGTAATGTCTGGAGAATTGAAATTTTGTTGAAACTCATCAGAGTGGCTAACGCCTCCCCCCACTTCTCATTGTAGTCTTTGATATGGAAATTATTTAGGAATAAAGTGGATGTGTAAAACTTCACATTAGTTCCACCTCATTAAAAAAGTCTATGAGTCATGAATTATAACTAAGTGTCATTTTGATTAAGAGTAGCTTGCTGCCACGTGGGAATAGGGTTGGAAAAGTTTATTCTTTATTCACTTATGAGGTAATTAAGTAGTGTCTCGTTACCCTATAATTAATAAACTTTTCGTATAATAAAAAATTATCTTGAATTACTTAAAATACTAATTACTTTTAACATACTTTGTACATCTTACTTTCATAGTCATGCGGTACCTCCTATAACAGTAGTCCAAAAATACCGGGGATTTTAGCTCGGACCGCATTTTATCCCAAAATATAAAATTTGGACAAAATTTATTTTCTTTGACTTACTCCCCCTTTCACCTTCATGAATTTACTAATCACTTGTGAAATAACATAATCCTTATCATCTCCAAATACTCTTTTACTTGGACTGATGTCAATTATATGATAAATTTAACGTATAATGCTTCAAGTTGCAATATCGTCATAACTTAATACCGCGAAGCGTGACATGATCGTAATGTAATACTGCTAGGTGCTATACTGTCGTAACTTAATACTACGAAGTATAACATCACCGTAATGTAATATTGCCGGGTGCAATACCGTCGTAACTTAATACTGCAAAAGGTAGCATCATTGTGATGTAATAGTGCAAGGCATATCATCGTAATATTACTGAAGAAGGTAACATCATTGTAATACGTTACAACATAGCATAACATCGACATAATACTGCAGGGCATAACAACGAGAATGGATAAGTCCTCACGATTAAGCCCATGAAAACAAGAAGAGCTGATGGTTTCTCTAAGTTATACAAAGCTCAGTATAGTTTGAATGAGCTCAAATGAGTTTAAAACTAATGTCATTTAGAAGAAATGAAGTATTTTCACGGTAGTAGAATGAGGGTTTAATTGTGATGGATAAGAATAATGTTTGGGCCCTCGATTGAGTAATGACTTGAAGAGGATTTAATGAATTGTAAGGGACTAAAATACCTATATAATGTGAGTCACATTGGGCTGTTAAAAATTACGGTTATGGAATTAAAGTATCACCCCCTAGGTGGATCAATATAATTACTCCAAATGTCTCCGACGAGACATAAGCCTTAGTGACAATGAATTGCGTAAGAGGTTTCAAGTTATCTGCAGCAGATTGCAGATCAACATTGAGGTGAATCAATAATGGATGGATGAAAGTTACAAAGTATGAGATAAGATTAAGAAAACATTCCTACGATTAACGGTAAGGAAAAAGCATTAAATGATTTAGATTTATGCATACAGGATAAGCATGATAATAACTTGGAGTTTGGTAGTAGACTTCAGTAATGATAAATCGAAGTAAGAGTTATGGTATAGTATGACCTACCGAGATGCAGTAAAATGATGTGGATGGATAGCAAGGTCTATGAATTAAGATAAAACAATATTCATAAATTTGACAAAGTAACGAGCAAAGAACTTCAGTACACCTATATAAGCCAAAGGGACATCTTGTCAATTTTTGTATATGTTCCGAAAAGTGAAGCCTAGAAATTGGCTAAAATCTAAACAAAAGAGTAGCATAGGCGCACATACAAGGAAAACATCGTACAGGCTGCATGACAGAAGATAGCAACAGATTTGACCACAAGTCATGGTATGAGAAAGAAAGTTAAAGGGCGGAATGCCTTGTCCTTTGGATTTGTTCAAAGCATAGTTTTCCTGAATGGCAAGAAGATTATTAGAGACTTCACAAGAGCTATGAGTTATGAGAATGATAAGTGCCTTAGTAAACATTCAAGGATAAATGTTCCGAAGAGGGGAATAATGTTACACTCATGTTTTCGTATGTAAAAGTACGAGATAAGAAAATTGATGAAAGGTCGAAAATGAGATATTACATCTCGCATTTTGTACGTTAAAGTTTAGTCGTAAGTTAAACAACGTAAGTTCGGGAGTGAGATTGTTTTAAGATTATAAGCATTGTGCTATTTCAAACAAGTGATGAGTAAATTTGTGAAGGTGAGAGGGTAGACATAAACAAAATAAATTTTGTCGAAGTTTGACATGGTAGGGTAAAGCATATTCTGAGTTAAAAGTGGATAGTATTTTAAGTAATTTAAAATAGTCCTTAATTATGTGAATGATTGATTAATGATGGAGAAAATTATGGTATTTAGTGGATAAGAGTCTTTTTGGGATTTTCAGGTGGCATAAGCTTAGCCAAGGTGGCAAATTGTACAAAATGTCTAGACAGAGTAATAACTTGTTTACACGTAAATATTTCTTGGTATCTTTATTGGAAAAGTATAGGACACTGAAAAGTTAAGAAAAATAACATTTTTATACCATTAAAAGAGAAGTAACAATGGTCCAACGTGAAATTTGTTTATGGCAAAATCACAAGGTCCAATTTCTCCTCATTTAAGGTATTTTTGGAAGATCATTTCGAAGCCTCGAGGTCATAAGGTTATGGCCTAGCCTCCTCCCTAGGATTTTGTCGACACCCGACCTAGGGAAAATGTTGACCACAACCACGATTGGAACGGGGGAATTCCCAAGGTACATGGCTAGGATTGAGAAAGCCTATCGGTCTACTCTAAACCTTATTCAGAGTGTCATATCTGGCCGTCCCAACCCAATATCTTTGAAATTAATATATTTTGTACTATGTTAGGATTTCCCCTATATAAAGGGGATCCTTACCATTTTGTAGAGGTTCAGCTATTGCTCCAACTACTCCACAAGAAATATACAAGAACATTCTCTTTGCTCTCCAACATACTCTCTTGATATTCTCGCTTCCTTTTATTATCTTCATATCTGTTCTTCATTTGTTGCTTATCATTCGCCATAAAGAGCCTTTGCTGATCATTTTATAACTGTTAAGTAGGAGTGACAAACAGGCGGGTCGGGTCGGATATGGTTCGGTTGAAAATGGCTAATGAAAAAATGGATCAATTATCCGACCCCAACCATATTTAATACGAATAAAAAATAGATTAATCGGCGGATAAAATGGGTTACCCATATTATTTATGACTTATTGTATATGACCATTTTTGAGAGAATTCTTAGTCTCCCTATCTTGAGGAACCCCTAATTTGAGGCTTCATAAATATAAAAATTAGACCCATTGGTTTTCCATTGGTTACTCAATGGTAATCCATTTTCTAACTGGATAATATGGTTCTTATCCATATTTCAACCATTTTTAAAAATTTCATTATCCAACCCATTTTTTAGTGGATAATATGGGTAGTTAACTATTTTTTTGAACCATTTTGCCACCCCTATTGTTAAGCCCTATCACGGTTATAGCCGAGCCAAGAGATCAACCTCGAGGCTTGAATTGACAGGCTCGAGGACCCGAATAACTAGCTTATCGGTTTGATTATAGCTCTCTCCTTAACTCTATTTTGTCTTTAAATCTCACGCATCTAGCATCAACTTCTTAACAACTAGCATAAAATAAGATAACGCAATTTTAGAGTCCCATCAATAAATTTAATTATTATTACCATTTCACGGTAAACAGTTTGGCACCCATCGTGGGGCAAAAAATAATAGTGATTATTTTCTTACTGGTTCTGAAAATATTTAAGAAAATTTGAAATGAAATCTGATTAGAAAGTGAGGGTATCGGGCCCGTATTTTGGTTCCGGCACCCGATACATGTCTTATATAAGATTTTAGTCATTCCTGTAAAATTTGGTTAAAAATGGACGTCGTTTTACATGATTCGTACTTGAATTCCTAAATTTGAAACTTGATTAAGTTTGAGAAAAAGTTCTTGATTTTGAGGTTTGATTCACTGTTTTGAGGTTATTTTGGCGATTTGATCGCACGAATAAGTTTGTATGATATTTTTGAGTTAGTACATGTGACTGGTTTGGATCCCCGAGGGCTCAGGTGTGTTCTGGACGTGTTTCAGAAGATTTTAGACTTGAAATTTTTTTTTTATAGGTTTTCCAGTTCTGGTGTTCTGATATTTTGTTCTTCGCGTTGACTGGAGGACTCTCACTAACGCGATGAGTAAAATATTGCTGAAGGAGCTTCCTTCTACACGAATGCATAGACCAGGTCACGAACGTGAGCCAGCAGGGGTTTATGCCTTCGCGAACGCATTCTTGGCCATGCGAACGCGAAGGCCAAATTGTCTAGGCAAGAGGAGGGGTAGATACCTTACGTGAACGCGACCGGTAGGATGCAAATGCGAGGGCTCAAGAAGATAAAGCTTCACGATCACGAGCCCCTTAATGCGAACGTGAAGGCCTAACATCCTCACCCATCGCGAACACGAGGGGTCTATCACAAACGCATAGAGTTAAATCGCCAGTGATTTTTAAAAACCCAAAACAGAACAGTTACGGGATTTATCAAAATTTCACAAAATGTCTTCTTCTCCAAAGCACTTAGGCGATCCTTAAAGCTATTCTTCACCATAATTTCTTGGGTTAATAATCTTTTAACTTATTTTCTTCCAATTTCATCAACATATATTGAATTTCTAGGCCTAAAAAAGGTGATTAATGGTAGAAAATTAGGAATTTTGGTAGAGTTAGGGCTTTTTAATTAATTCTGATTTAGACCTTGTTATGATTACTGTGAGCTGTATATTTGGAATGGCTTGCACGCCGCAACATTTTTATTAATATGTATATTTATTGATCGGGTTGCACTCTGCGACATATATTTTATTGGATCGGGTTGCACACCCCTACGGATATTATATTGGATCAGGTTGCATGCCGCAACATATATTATATTGGATCGGGTTGCACGTGCAACAGATATTATATTAGATCGGGTTGCACGTCACAACAGATATTATATTGGAAAGGGTTGCATGCCGCAACAGATAATACATTGGATCGGCTAACACGCCACAGTAATTATTATATTGCATCGCGTTGCACGCCGCAACAACTATATATATACACACACACACACACACACACACACACACATATATATATATACATATATATATATATATATATATATATATATATATATATATATATATATATATACATATATATATATACACATATATATACATATATATACATATATACACACACACACACACACACACACACACATATATATATATATACACACATATATATGGATCAGGTTGCGCATCACAACAGTAGTATTATTACGTTGGGTTGATTTATTTTCTCGAAGCATTTACCCCCTCCCTCTTTAACTACTTTTTACCTATTTGTTTTTTCGCCATATATTATATAACTGCACAAGTTTATTTAGAGTTTGCTTCTAGCCTCGTCACTACCTAACCAGGGTTAGGCCAGGCACTTACCAGCACATGGGGCCGGTTGTGCTGATACTATACTCTGCACTTTGTGCAGACACCAGAGCAGCATTTGGTGCACAGCAGTAGTTTGGATGCCAGCCTTCAGTCCACCAAGACTCCGAGATAGCCTTGCAGACGTTCACAGACCTGTCGTCTCCTCTATCTTATTTTATATCCCGTTATCTCATGTATTCGAGACTAACATCTTTACTTTTCCTTCAAACTAATGTATGTAGTATTCGTAGTAGTCTGTGGATGTTGTGATTTTAGGTTCTGGGTAGAGACATGTATTGGTTTTCTAGACATTTTAGTTCTTTTTTTCTATTTATTTGAGACTTTCGCTCAATTTTACATTCCGCTGTTACTTAATTGTTTATTCTCTTGTTAACATAATTGGTAAAGAGTTTTAAAACAAAAGAGTTAATGGTTTCAAAGATTCATGGCTTGCCTAGCTTCCACGAGTAGGTTCCATCACGACTCCCGAAGGTGGAAATTCCGGATCGTGACATTCTAGGGTTTAAATTGATTTATTTTCTCCCCTTTTTATACATAAAATCCCCAACAATTAATTCCACGATTATTATTTTGATAATTCATCTATTGTATTTCTATATATATGTCAAAATATGGGTAAGGTAATTTTTATATAATTTGGCAATCACATTTAATATTTTTAGAGCTAAATTGTATGTAATTGCAATGTTAGCCCATTTTAAGATCTAATTATATTTTATATGCATAAAATTGAACCCTGCATTTTTAAATTGCTAACTGTGTATTCCAAATCATTTTGGGTACATTAAATTATTTTCCACAAATTACCTATTATTTTTATCAATTAAATAAGGATAAACTGGCTATTAAATAACAACCAAATTTAGCTTTCAATTATAAATCAGATCCCAATACCCAACCCAATTTTACAATTAATAACCCGATCCATACCTTATTAACTCTTACGCAAACCAACTACCCACCTACCCTTTTGAATCTCGACCATTGATCTCCTAGATCAACAGTCCAAATAATTCCTTTCCATTTTAATTCTAACCAACCCCCTAATCCTAATTCATTTTCATGACCAACCGTGCCGCACTAAAATACTCTCTTCTCTCAAACTCTCTCAACCTAACCCTAATCTTCAATCGCCGACCTTCTATTTCCGACCATATCCGGTCTCCTCTCGTCATATCTTAAGCCTCCAATGGCTTCTCTTCTGCCACACTCATCTTCTCTGAGGCCTTCAAGGGCCTTAGGCCACGCCGACCTATGACTAGGTTTGCTATTTTGGCTGTTCATAACTTCTCCTGTGTGATTCTGAGAAAATAACACTATTTTGGTTACAATCTTTGAGGTTCTAAACAGGTTCTTCCATTTCTATTTGGGTTTCTTCTGAAACCCTAATTTTTGTTTACACCTCCTAGATTTGGGCTATTTTTAAACGGTTCAAGTCTGCTCCTTTTATGTTTTACACTGTTCTTGAACTTCTCTTGCGAAATCATCGATTTCAAGTTGATTTATTCTCTTTCAAAAATTAGGGTTTTTGTGACTTCTTCTATACTTTTTAAAATTGATTTTTTATGTTTTAACTTCTATCTTTTGCACATCTCGACCAACTCTATGCTTCTTCGACTAGCCTATGTCAAAAGCCCTAGTTTTTGGGTTCTTCGTTTGGTTTCTATGTATTAGCTTGACTTACTAAATCTCATGTTTATTTTTGAGTTCATGTGATTTCTTGTGTTTGCCTTGCCTTGATATGCTTCTACTAAGTTTCTCAGCTTAAATTTTCTCTAATTCTATATGTTTGTGTTCATCTTGACTGTTTGCATCAAGATTTGCATCTTTCTCACTGATGCAGTATTGTATGACCTTCATGTTTTGCTAGAGTTGTGTGCCAATTTTTGACTACCCATGTCTTACTCTATTTATATGTTATACATGCTGACTCTTTTTTATGACTTTCTCTTTGATTGATTATGAATTCCTTATTACCTGGTGTGGTTTGAACATTTTCCATTGGACTCCTCGGCTCCTACCTTTCCACTTAATTTGATTAGTTGCTTCCTTAATTAATTTTTCGTTACCTTGTCTGCATTGCTACTTAATTCTTACTGCTTTGTTCCTTACTTTAAAAACTTTATGAACCTAGTCTTTATTACATGTTCTATACTGGTACTATTTTGAAATCTTTCCTTATTCGTTATACTCCAGTTGTGTATGATTTCTTTCCTTGCTTCTCACCTGCTCTTTACTATTCACACTGACTCCCTTAACTAAAAGGAGTTTCGAACTAATTTTTATACGAAGTTCTATAATTACTGAAGAATTTATTCTTGCCTTATTTTAATCAGTTTTTAAACTAATATATAAATGACTCTCTTCTACAGTCTTAGGAAACGAACAATAGTTAGATTACATGCACACACACTCAAACTATCTCTTCTTTCTCTGCTACTTGTGCTAACTGCGTGTCTAGTCGGCTGAAAGCCAAGGCTAGACTGTGGAACTCTATTTGCTTTACTTTCTGCACTTTGCTTCCTTAACGGGTATGTTCCTAGTTCAATTTTGTAACTCAAAATCTATGTGCTCGATGTCTTTTAATCCATGTCTCCTTCTACACTAATGTAATGGCTCATGTATTTAGTTTCCTATCTTGTTTACTGCTTATTTCAGTATGCTTAAGTTTTGCCCTCTCTTGTTCAAGTGTGTAATCAGCATGTCTGGGTCTTACTTGTCTTGTATGATACTTGGCCAGCATGTTTACTTGAGCTCTTGTTTATTTCCCACAACTAGTATGCTTATGCTAGTATCATAGACTCCTAATGTACTTTATTAACACTAAGCGGCATGACTAATTCTGTGTAATAGATCCATGTCCTCAGCATGACTACCCTCATACCATGTCTCTATGTCTTACTGCCAATTACTATTCTAATTTCGAGCATGATTCCCTTGCAAACACTTTGAAGTAGTAGTTTTGGATTCTGGATGTCAATCAGTTCCTACTTGTTCTTTATACTTGCTGGTCTATATGCTTCACCTCTTATTCATGTTTATGTGTTTCTGATTTGAGCTCTCTAGATCCCCAACCCCCTGACCCTTGTCTGTAAAGCTGTTTGTCTTCACTTAGAATCAGGTAATAAATGGCTCTAAATCTGGGCTGTTAAGTTTTTTTGTGATTATGTGTTTTCCCAGGATTGCTTCCAAAACTGTTTTCACTCTTTGCATTTTTCCTAAAAATTGTACCTATTCCTAATAACCTTTTTCACTCCTCAAAGTTTTACCTCAACATTGTATTACTAAATGCTTCAAAACTATGTCAAGCATTCTCACTCTACTCTTAGATCACGAAGTTTTACCCCTTTTATGTGAGCCTTGAGCTCCCTCTTAACTTGGACACACAAAATCTGACCTTTCCACACTACACTTACTCTATCTTAGCTATGAAATCTGGGTGTGAGCATTGTCCGAGATCCCTTGGGCTCCCTAGGGAACTCTGACACAGCTGGATATGAGGAAAAGCTATGAAACAATCTTGGCATTTAAGGTGATTTATTACATAACTCAAAGAGGAAGTCATGATCTGGTGCTTGAAATCTGGGCCTATTTTCAGGCTCTCTATAGTGTAACTTTTTTTTTGCTTATGTAATTCATTTCAGTATTGATCTGTAATAATATGTTAAAGTATTGGGACTGGCTAGCGAAAAAGGGAGGGCAATTATATATGCTATCAGCATCAATGGGTCAAAACCATGTCTTAGGTTCACATTTCCTATATGTGCATAAGAATCCATGTGTAAGATCAACCCATTCAAAGCATATCATGTATTAGATACCATGTTCTTAGGTTTAGTGTTTTAGCATCGCATTTGACATCACTTTTGTAAGGCCCCAAAACATTTCGCTAATAAATAAGGATTTCGTGGTACCAGGTAGGCTAATTATAATATTTTATGTGCTATTAACATGATGGACATCAATTGGATTCGATAAATAAGTGTATAAGTCATACGGTAAGTAATTTGGGGTCCAGGAAGGTTCCTAAGTCGAAGTCAAATCGAAAAATTTCATAATAGGCTAAAATTCCAAGTGAGTTTGCAGTAGTCCACACTTTGAACAAGAATATCTAAATATGTATATGTTTATATGATGAACAACCTATCATATGAAAGGTTTTTGAGTCTAGTTTCCAACGCTTCAAACCGTTTGTCATTTGGAAATTCCTACACAAAGTTATGATTAAATAACCAAAGACTGAAAAAATGCGACATATTTGCGATCTCTGTGATCGCAGATCTGTTGCAGATTGGGCCAGTGTTGCCCAGCTTTGGGCACCTATTTCGTGATGCATTCTGTGTCCCACATTCTTGTTTTGCGGTCCATTATGCGATCGCAGACCCTGTTTCAGAGGTTGATTTTTCCTATTTTATAACCTGACCCTATTTTCATAAATAGGTTGAGAGGCTTCATTTGGAGTCATTTTCTACTAATTTTAGAGAGAGATGAGAGCATATATGTCAAGCCCCAAACTAGAGGGCCATGACTTGCACCCGTCCATACTTGCCGCGCACCAACATACATTTTACCTAACCTTCTTTATAATCTGTTAGGGCCAACGAGATCAATATTAATGGTATCCATGGATCACGAACAACCAAAAATAAAAGATGATGGCATAAACATACATAATATGGGGTTGCCAGACAATAAAGAAACTATATATAAGGTACGAGCTACCACGATACCATGAGAAAATATACAACAAAACCTAGCCGACAAGGCATACAAAACTATACATGAGTCGACACCTGTCTATGAGCCTCTAAAAGAACATAAGTTCTAAAACATAGCCAGAATGGGGCCCCGACATACCCATAATATCTATAACAAAAATGCATACCAAGACCACGGCAAGTCCGGAGAAGGGATCTCACCAATCACCGCTGAACTGGACGCCCTATTGTGGTGGGGGAGTTGCACCTGCCTGTCTATCAGGACCTGCAGCACGACATGCAGCGTTCACAAACGAAAGGATGTCAGTACGAATAAAGTAGTGAGTATGTAAGGCATGGAACCATAAATACGAACAGTAATATAAGCATGGATAAATAATATACAACCTGTAACATCTGAGTGCCTCTGAGCACTAATGACATGAGATGCATGATACATATGTATAAATACATAAATTGTTAAAACATACGTCTCTGTGGGCATCATCATCATATCGTCCCCAGCCGTAATAGGCTTGGTAAAAACGTACCCGGCCATCATAAGGCTCGGTAGAATCGTACCTGGCAACGTGGAGCTCGGTAAAACCCAACTGATCAGTGGTTACACAATATGTGTCGTACCCGGCCGACTATAGCGCGGCTTGGTAGAGTAAAATAGATACATATATATATATATATATATATATATATATATATATATATATATGTAATGCATGCTCGATTCATGGAAACACGTTCTAGACCTTACGGAGTTATGTAAGATCGGTATCCTCTGTACACGTTATTAGGACTAACTCTTCACTATGAACCTTATAAGAATCAGGAAGTACCACGATAACATTGATAACATAAGAACAATAGATGAAACATCACATCGATTGTTCCATAAGACGGAAAACAATGTAAGTACTGCTAGCTTCTAAGAGTAGAGTATTTTTGGAAGCTCGTTCATTACATTATGTATGACTGGAGTCGTGCAAAAGAAGGAAAGGGATATCCTCACATGCCTTGTATATACTGCCCCAATCTCAAGCTATGCAATTGTCACAACTCCTTAGTCTACAATAAGAGAGACGATACTATCATTATCATTTAAGTGTCATAACTATTATGTACCGACCACAACCTATTTTGTGATGAAACGGACAGCACCCCCTATTTATATGACCTCCCACAAGTGAAAAAATAACCAAACAGCCCAAATAACATCAATGTTAATCATATTGAACCTCCCAAAACAGTCAACAACCCGATAACATTACTACCAAGCCTTTCGATATATATTTCACAAGTTCTAGCTTCAATGAATTAGCCGCAACTTGGATAATCTTAAATACATATAGATTAAGAGGTTCCTTACCTTTATACAGAAATTAAAACTCCAATTTGACCTTAATTCTCCACGAAATATCCCTCCAATGCTGCCACAATAACAACGAAGCGAAACTAGCAATCAATTAGTGTTTTTTGGAACTAGAATCACTTTAGAAGGCTTGAAATCACCTAGGGTTGATATTACGAACTTGAGGAAGTATTTAAAGAACATAAACCCTTTAAAAAAACCTCCCACATGAGCTGAAACAACATAAAAATGAGCAACAACAAGAAGCACAAGAGACTTACTAACGCCACGAGATTCCCGACACTTGATTTGTGTTGTTTGCCCTTTGTTTAAATCTTGAATCTTGAGAGAACTTTGAGAAAGTGTTCCTAGGGTTCTAAGGTCTGAAAATAGTGAAAAGGAACGGCTTAAAACGGTTTGGAGGTTTCCTATATAAATCCAAATGTCTTAAACCGCCTTAAGTGGGCCCCATAGAGAGGTGCTTGGCAAAGTCTCGAGAAAACGCGAATATCTCTCTACTCCAATATCGTATCGACAAAAGGTTTAATGCATTAGAAAATAGACTCATATATCTTCAATTTGGTGGTAATATAACTCCAAAATTCTAAGTAAATTGTTAGAAAAGCTTAATGACATTTGACCTAAAGTTTAAGTACAACCATGAACCTAAGTTGCGACAACTTTTGTTTCATAACTCGTTTGAATTCAAGAATATGAAGTGGATATTATATGATTAAAATACCTTAAAACATGACCTCTTGAGTGTATTAAGCACCTATAGGTTTACCCGAAAATACGAGTTACAACATCCTTGATTCGTTTAACTTCTAATACTTTTAATCACCTTTATACACCCTTGTATAACTTAAGATCACTAGGATTAACTTCTTATCATCTCAAGGATAATTCCTTCTTGGATTTATGTTAACTAATATATGGCATGAACTAACGCGTGTGGATATGGGTTGTAACAATATAGAGAGATAAAGGAGAGGCCTAGCTTCATAATCATCCAAATCTTGCCCAAGTCTTCAAGAATCAAGGAAGAAAACCATAGATTGTCCTCCATTCGGATAAGTCCTACTTCCAAAATTTCTTCCAATAGGTTAAAGGTTCAAATATTTTGTGGGTGTTAGAAATAGGCCATGCATGTGGGACTAAGTTGTAGTATGTGATGTTAAAGAGCTAATACGGGTAGTTAATGTTAAAATTGATTTAGGGAGGAAGGAATTGCCATTTATAAACCTTGTAGTGTACTTCACATATTTGGTGTTTGATGAAATTCCTAAGAGAGTTATGCCATGGGTAATCTTCCTAATTGTTAATCGATTTTCGCTATCTCCTTATAGATTGTTATTGCTAAAGGTGTTGGTGTATTGTAGAAACTTAAGAGAAAGCTCTTTGAGGTATGTATGGCTAACTTTAATCTTTGTAGAATCATCTCATTAGTGTCTGTGTGTTTGGTATGAGTTCCTTGCCTGATCATACTTGAATTGTTTGTTCTAATGTGCTGAGGCGAAAGATTATGTTCCCTAATTGTCTTAGTTGTTTACCATTTTACAATATTGCTTGAAGTTGTGAATCATGATTATTTATGCTCATCCTATTATGTGCACAATTCATCATATGTTGGAACTTATTAATATGAAGGATAATACTATATGAACGAATAAATAAGGTTAAGACTTGAATATCTGAATTGTAACAATGTATCCAAGTGCCAAGAAATGAGCTAATAAAGAGGTGTGATGCCATGTAATGGGAAAATGGAACGAAATGTGATCTAAGGAATAATTGAAAGAGGTTATGTCCTAAGTGAGATGGCTTAGCCGATCGGGCCGAGATCGGACGCCATGCTGTACACATGGTGGCATTTACATCGAGAATACGAGTATAAATTATGAAGTTGGTAATGTCTCACTTGGGATGGCTTAGCCGATCGGCCGAGACTGGACTCCGTGTAAAAAAACATTGTGGCATTATGAATTGTGGCACCTGACACTAAGAGACCATAAATCAAAAGGATGAAAAGACAAAATAAGAAACTATGAGACTATCCCTTGTGTTCTGTATATTTCTATGCAGCATTATTTGATTTCCATGACTGTCTTTTACTTGCATATTGGTTAATTCTATTTAGAGTAGAATTTGTTAATACACTAGCGCTATTCGATGGCACTAACGTCCATTTTGCCCGGGCCGCTATATTTTTAAGTGGATGTAGGTGTTTCTATAGAAGGCAGTGTTGGTTGCAGCTAGTTCCACATCTTCCATTCAGCACACTTGGTGAGCCCCACTTCATTTCAGGGTCCTATTTCCTGTGTTTATCATGTACTTGTATTTTGAGGTATATCTGGGGCCTTGTTGCCTGCATTTCCATATTATTCTTCAGTTGTATTGAGAGGCTCCGTAGACAGGTTGTGGGTGGGGTTAGATAATGGGGAATTGAATTAGAAATATTGATATTTGGCAAAGATGTATAATATTTGTAATATTTTTTAAAATTATGAATGAAGTAACTAATTGAAATGAAATGGAAGTCGTTAATGATATATGTACCAAGTATGATTAATGGAATCCATCTCCTCCTTATTCATGAATTAGTTTGGGTAGAATGAAAATCTAACAGACTTGCTCAGTCGGGTTTATACAAGGCCCAGTGAAAACTTGTACTCAAAACTTAAGAGCTCGTAGTCCCAATTATGAAAATGTGTTAGGAATGTGCATGGTTCGGCCCTGATCTATGCATTTTAAAAAATCAAAAATTAAAGTTTTCCAGAAAGATGCAATTATGCGGTCCAGAATATGGTTGTATACCAGGTATGCCGACCGCATATCTACGCAGAATGAGTCAATATGTTGGCCAAATTGAAGTCAACTATGCGGTCAATTATGTGAATGCATAATCAAAATGTGTGTCACATAGTCATCGCATAACTTCCTTGGGGTTTTGTAAAGGTTAGTTTTGTGGTGCAGTTTGCGACTGCAGAACGTGAATATGGACCGCATTTCTGCCGCAAACTTAACCAGTGTGTCCAGTTTTGGGAAGCATTTTGCAGTCCATTATGCGGACCGACTTTGCGATCGCAGCTCCAACTTAGGGCTCCAATTTTCTAAATTATAAACCCGACCCCCTATCGTAATTGTAGAAAATCATTCTATCCATGATATGTGCGCATTGGTTGTACTAGCATGATTTTTAGGTATAGGTTTTGATGAATGACAAACAATGAAGTCAACTTGTTAAACAATGTTATTGTATGACAAACAATGAATATGCATTAACAAATAATCAAGATTGAATGCCGAGAAGCATATTGATGAATGGATTGCATGGAAAAGCCAAGACGAGCTCAAAAGTTCAAGACCGAAGACCCAAGGCATAGGTCGCTAGGTAGAACCAATGTAAGAACAACGTTTAAGTTATCTCGTCTTTTGGCTCAACATAGGTCATCATTAATATGCATAAAATCATTTTATTAAATCATATATATCATAAACATTTTTAATATACTTCAAACCAAATGATTTTAACGTCTTCAGTTTAACCAAAATGGTTTTTGAAGTAAGTTTTCGATTCTGGTATATTCTGGTATACTCCAGCTCTGATTCTGGTATACTCAGGTATATTCCAGCTTTGCTGGAAATTCCGCAAGGCAACATAATCTATTATGTGATTGGAATAATTGATTATTTCACTATCCGTTGCCTTCCCAACGTTCCGTTTTATGAACGTTGAGAAGATAATCGATTATGCAAAGTGGATAATCGATTATCTTGCATAAAATCAGCATAATTGATTGTCAATTAAGCAACGGATATACAACTTCTAACACCTATAAATAGAGGTCTTTTGAGCTGATTTTAAACACACAACACCTCTCATTATTCATATACATATTGATATTATTTGTGCATCATTTTAGAGCATTTGTTGAGCCAATTGAGAGACAACTTTGAGTTGTTCATAGAGCTATATTGTATCTCTTTATCTACTCTTATTAGAGAGTTCTTGTTGTAAAAGAGAAAGGTGTTTGAGAAGACCATATCTTCTCATTGATTGTCGGGTTTGCTAAGTACCCTCAATCTTAGTGTGTGAAGTTTTGTGGTGCGGTATCCACGAGAAGGGTGAAGTCTTGAGGTGAGGTATCCTCGAGCAAGTTAAAGTCTTGTGGTGCGGTATCCACGAGCAAGGTGAAGTCTTGAGGTGAGGTATCCTCGAGCAAGTTGAAGTCTTGTAGAGTGTACATCTACGAGCAAGTGTAACGGTTTGTTAGGCACCCGTAAGCTTAACGGAGTTAGTAGAATCTCGAGAGAGTCTCTCGGGGACTGGACTAACCACTCGTTGTGGTGAACCAAGATAAATTCGGTGTGTTCTTTCCTTACTATTTTAATTACCGCATTTACTTTACTCCTGCAATTTTAATTCCGCAATATTTATCAATATTCTCGTGCCGCACTATTCACCCCCCCTCTAGTGACAGGCATAAATCCTAACAATTGGTATCAGAGCCTAACTCTCTGAAAGCCTTAACCGGTTGAGAGAACGATATATATTTTTTGTTGAGAATATTGAACGCAGGAATGATGAGCGAAGGACACTCCATCTATAGGCCTCCACTATTTGGCGGAACAAATTACACATATTGGAAAGAGCGGATGAGAATCTTCATCCAATCAAATAACTTTCGCTTGTGGCAAATCATCAAGAACGGTGAACAAATGCCAACAAAGAAAGTTGGGAAAACCACGGTTCCAAAGGAGGAAGATGAATATGATGCCGAGGACGTCAAGAAAGTTGAAAATAACACAAAGGCCGTCAACTTAATATATTGTGCGGTGAATCCGGATGACTATTGGAAGATTTCTTGCTGCACAACCGCCAAAGAGATGTGGGATAAACTTGAGATCACTTATGAAGGTACGTCTCAAGTCCGAGAATCTAAAGTTGATTTTCTAACACATGAATATGAACTCTTTAAAATGAGGGAGAAAGAACCCATCGGTATTATGTTCGAACGATTCTCAAAAATCGTCAACGATCTTCATGTTCTCGGGAAAGTGTACACGAACAAAGATCTTGTTCGAAAAATCCTACGGAGTCTCACTCCCGAATGGTGTTCCAAAGCCAATGCCATCCAAGAGTCGATAGGAATCACGGATGTCACAATTGATGGACTAAGAGGTAACCTCGAAACTTATGAAAGCACAATTCTTAATCCCTATCTTAGAAGTAAAAGTTCGAATATTGCCTTCAAAGCCTCATCTTCTAAAAGAGTAGAGGTAAGTGATTCGGAAAGCGATGATGATATTATTTCCAATGATATAATTGAAAAGTTTTATAAGTTTATGAAGAAGGAAATAAAGAAGGAAGAACCAAGTCCTTCATGCCAAAATTGTGGAAAACTTGGCCACACAAAATCACATTGTCCAAAACCCAAGGACAAGAAAAAGAAGAAACACCATAGGCGCGTGACATGGGATTCGGACAGCTCGGGCGATGAAACTGCCGCACTATGCCTCATGGCCAACGAAGAAGAAGAGGTAAGTAATTCTAACTCTTACTCGTTTGAAGAAATGCAAAATGCCTATGATGAATTATATGGTGAATTTATTAGAGCTTCCAAAACCATAAAAGAATTGAAGAAAACAATTTCTTTGAAAGAAAAAGATTTTGAAAAACAACTTTCTTTGAAAGAAAAGATTTTGAAAAATTGACTTGTGATAATGAGAAGTTAGAAGAAGAAAATAAATTTTTAGAAAATGATAATATTTATCTTAAAAATAAAATTAAGGAAATGAATGAAGCCTCTTCAATTGATCAAAGTTCCAATTGTTGTTCAAGTAGTTCTTTGAAAATAGAGAACATAGAACTTAGGAACACACTAAAAAAACGTAGTGTTGATGATCCTAAAATACTTGAAGAAATTAAGAAGAATATTAGAAAGGATGATAGAATGAAGTTGGACCACCTAGAAATAATTCTAGGAACTTCACTAATGAGTATAAAATCAATCATTTCAGACCACCTAGAAACGACTCTAGGAATTTTGTTAATGAGTCTAGAATGAATAATTCTAGACCACCTAGAAATAACTCTAGGAATCGCAATACGTCTAGGAATAACGACATTAGATCACCTAGAACATTTTTGGCTCAACCAAGACATATGCACAACCCGAAAGTTATATGTCATTATTGCAACCGGGTAGGACACATTGCGCCCGTATGTTTTGCAAAACATAGAGATTTATCTTTTGACTATGACTATTATTTGCCTAACCCCCAAGGACCCAAAAGTGCCTGGGTACCGAAAACCTATTTTTAGGTACGTTTGCAGGTGTGCTTGAAGACTACAATATCGTAGTAGATGCACCAAGCACGAAACCTTATTGCATCGAGGGGGAATTTCGGTTAGTTATCATATTTTTGATAAAAACATAATAGTTGATATGTGTTAACAATTAATATATCTTTGTTAACAATTGATATTAATTATTTTTGTTGATTCATGTTTTGATAACTTTTATCTTGAATAACAATTGGTATCAATTATTTTTGATAAAAATAATGATTGATTCATGTTTTGATGAATATTTTTTTGGTTTGAATAACAGTTGTATATTCTTGAAAAATAAATGATTCATGTTTTTAATACAACTATTGGTTTGTTAAAAATTAACTGTTGATATGTTCTTAAGTAATATGATTTGCGAAAAATAACCGTTATTATGGTTGTTATGTTTTTACTAACATTTGGTATTATTTCATGTTGGTATGATTTTTTTGAATATCGTCAATGTATATTCCTCATTGTATTTCCTATTTTATTCTTAACACTAACAATTGATATACCCAAAAGGGGGAAGTGTCGAAAGGGGAAAGTAGCCTTTGTATACTCTTCTTTTTGCTAATGCCAAAAGGGGGAAGAAATTAGGCGATATGCATCAAATAAGGGGGAATGAATCTACGTTATAGTATGCCTTATTTGAGGGGGAATTATCATTAAGGGGAATAATTTGCATGAATTGTATGTGAGATATAACATGAATTTAGGGGGAATCCGATATGCATATCTCATGTTGTTTGTCATTATCAAAAAGGGGAAAATTGTAGAAAATCATTCTATCCATGATATGTGCGCTTTGGTTGTACTAGCATGATTTTCAGGTATAGGTTTTGATGAATGACAAACAATGAAGTCAACTTGTTAAACAATGTTATTGTATGACAAACAATGAAGATGCATTAGCAAACAATCAAGATTGAATGCCGAGAAGCATATTGATGAATGGATTGCATGGAAAAGCCAAGACGAGCTCAAAAGTTCAAGACCGAAGACCCAAGGCATAGGTCGCTAGGTAGAACCAATGTAAGAGCAACGTTTAAGTTATCTCGTCTTTTGGCTCAGCATAGGTCATCATTAATATGCATAAAATCATTTTATTAAATCATATATATCATAAAAAATTTTAATATACTTCAAACAAAATGATTTTAACGTCTTCAGTTTAACCAAAATGGTTTTTGAAGTAAGTTTTCGATTCTGGTATACTCCAGCTCTGATTCTGGTATACTCAGGTATATTCCAGCTTTGTTGGAAATTCCGCAAGGCAACATAATCAATTATGTGATTGGAATAATCGATTATTTTACTATCTGTTGCCTTCCCAACGTTCCGTTTTATGAACGTTGAGAAGATAATCGATTATGCAAAGTGGATAATCGATTATCTTGCATAAAATCAGCATAATTGATTGTCAATTAAGCAACGGACATACAACTTCTAACACCTATAAATAGAGGTCTTTTGAGCTGATTTTAAACACACAACACCTCTCATTATTCATATACATATTGATATTATTTGTGCATCATTTAGAGCATTTGTTGAGCCAATTGAGAGACAACTTTGAGTTGTTCATAGAGCTATATTGTATCTCTTTATCTACTCTTATTAGAGAGTTCTTGTTGTAAAAGAGAAAGGTGTTTGAGAAGACCATATCTTCTCATTGATTGTCGGGTTTGCTAAGTACCCTCAATCTTAGTGTGTGAAGTTTTGTGGTGCGGTATCCACGAGAAGGGTGAAGTCTTGAGGTGAGGTATCCTCGAGCAAGTTAAAGTCTTGTGGTGCGGTATCCACGAGCAAGGTGAAGTCTTGAGGTGAGGTATCCTCGAGCAAGTTGAAGTCTTGTAGAGTGTACATCTACGAGCAAGTGTAACGGTTTGTTAGGCACCCGTAAGCTTAACGGAGTTAGTAGAATCTCGAGAGAGTCTCTCGGGGACTGGACTAACCACTCGTTGTGGTGAACCAAGATAAATTCGGTGTGTTCTTTCCTTACTATTTTAATTACCGCATTTACTTTACTCCTGCCATTTTAATTCCGCAATATTTATCAATATTCTCGTGCCGCACTATTCACCCCCCCTCTAGTGACAGGCATAAATCCTAACAATTGGTATCAGAGCCTAACTCTCTGAAAGCCTTAACCGGTTGAGAGAACGATATATATTTTTTGTTGAGAATATTGAACGCAGGAATGATGAGCGAAGGACACTCCACCTATAGGCCTCCACTATTTGACGGAACAAATTACACATATTGGAAAGAGCGGATGAGAATCTTCATCCAATCAAATAACTTTCCCTTGTGGCAAATCATCAAGAACGGTGAACAAATGCCAACAAAGAAAGTTGGGGAAACCATGGTTCCAAAGGAGGAAGATGAATATGATGCCGAGGACGTCAAGAAAGTTGAAAATAACACAAAGGCCATCAACTTAATATATTGTGCGGTGAATCCGGATGACTATCGGAAGATTTCTTGCTGCACAACCGCCAAAGAGATGTGGGATAAACTCGAGATCACTTATGAAGGTACGTCTCAAGTCCGAGAATCTAAAGTTGATTTTCTAACACATGAATATGAACTCTTTAAAATGAGGGAGAAAGAACTCATCGGTATTATGTTCGAACGATTCTCAGAAATCGTCAACGATCTTCATGCTCTCGGGAAAGTGTACACGAACAAAGATCTTGTTCGAAAAATCCTACGGAGTCTCACTCCCGAATGGTGTTCCAAAGCCAATGCCATCCAAGAGTCGATAGGAATCACGGATGTCACAATTGATGGACTAAGAGGTAACCTCGAAACTTATGAAAGCACAATTCTTAATCCCTATCTTAGAAGTAAAAGTTCGAATATTGCCTTCAAAGCCTCATCTTCTAAAAGAGTAGAGGTAAGTGATTCGGAAAGCGATGATGATATTATTTCCAATGATATAATTGAAAAGTTTTATAAGTTTATGAAGAAGGAAATAAAGAAGGAAGAACCAAGTCCTTCATGCCAAAATTGTGGAAAACTTGGCCACACAAAATCACATTGTCCAAAACCCAAGGACAAGAAAAAGAAGAAACACCATAGGCGCGTGACATGGGATTCGGACAGCTCGGGCGATGAAACTGCCGCACTATGCCTCATGGCCAACGAAGAAGAAGAGGTAAGTAATTCTAACTCTTACTCGTTTGAAGAAATGCAAAATGCCTATGATGAATTATATGGTGAATTTATTAGAGCTTCCAAAACCATAAAAGAATTGAAGAAAACAATTTCTTTGAAAGAGAAAGATTTTGAAAAACAACTTTCTTTGAAAGAAAAGATTTTGAAAAATTGACTTGTGATAATGAGAAGTTAGAAGAAGAAAATAAATTTTTAGAAAATGATAATATTTATCTTAAAAATAAAATTAAGGAAATGAATGAAGCCTCTTCAATTGATCAAAGTTCCAATTGTTCTTCCTGTAGTTCTTTGAAAAACGAGAACACAGAATTTAGGAACACACTAGAAAAACGTAGTGTTGATGATCCTAAAACATATGAAGAAAGTAAGAAGAATATTAGAAAGGATGATAGAAATGAAGTTGGACCACCTAGAAATAATTCTAGGAACTTCACTAATGAGTCTAAAATCAATCATTTCAGACCACTTAGAAACGACTCTAGGAATTTTGTTAATGAGTCTAGAATGAATAATTCTAGACCACCAAGAAATAACTCTAGGAATCGCAATACGTCTAGGAATAACGACTTTAGATCACCTAGAATATTTTTGGCTCAACCAAGACATATGCACAACCCGAATGTTATATGTCATTATTGCAACCGGGTAGGACACATTGCGCCCGTATGTTTTGCAAAACATAGAGATTTATCTTTTGACTATGATTATTTTTTGCCTAACTCCCAAGGACCCAAAAGTGCCTGGGTACCGAAAACCTATTTTTAGGTACGTTTGCAGGTGTGCTTGAAGACTACAATATCGTAGTAGATGCACCAAGCACGAAACCTTATTGCATCGAGGGGGAATTTCGGTTAGTTATCATATTTTTGATAAAAACATAATAGTTGATATGTGTTAACAATTAATATATCTTTATTAACAATTGATATTAATTATTTTTGTTGATTCATGTTTTGATAACTTTTATCTTGAATAACAATTGGTATCAATTATTTTTGTTAAAATTAATGATTGATTCATGTTTTGATGAATATTTTTTTGGTTTGAATAACAGTTGATATATTCTTGAAAAATAAATGATTCATGTTTTTAATACAACTATTGGTTTGTTAAAAATTAACTGTTGATATGTTCTTAAGTAATATGATTTGTGAAAAATAACCGTTATTATGGTTGTTATGTTTTTACTAACATTTGGTATTAATTCATGTTGGTATGATTTTTTAAATATCGTCAATGTATATTCCTCATTGTATTTCCTATTTTATTCTTGACACTAACAATTGATATACCCAAAAGGGGAAAGTAGCCTTCGTATACTCTTCTTTTTGCTAATGCCAAAAGGGGGAAGAAATTAGGCGATATGCATCAAATAAGGGGGAATGAATCTACGTTATAGTATGCCTTATTTGAGGGGGAATTATCATTAAGGGGAATAGTTTGCATGAATTGTATGTGAGATATAGCATGAATTTAGGGGGAATCCGATATGCATATCTCCTGTTGTTTGTCATTATCAAAAAGGGGGAAATTGTAGAAAATCATTCTATCCATGATATGTGTGCTTTGGTTGTACTAGCATGATTTTCAGGTATAGGTTTTGATGAATGACAAACAATAAAGTCAACTTGTTAAACAATGTTATTGTATGACAAACAATGAAGATGCATTAGCAAACAATCAAGATTGAATGCCGAGAAGAATATTGATGAATGGATTGCATGGAAAAGCCAAGACGAGCTCAAAAGTTCAAGACCGAAGACCCAAGGCATAGGTCGCTAGGTAGAACCAATGTAAGAGCAACATTTAAGTTATCTCGTCTTTTGGCTCAACATAGGTCATCATTAATATGCATAAAATCATTTTATTAAATCATATATATCATAAACATTTTTAATATACTTCAAACAAAATGATTTTAACGTCTTCAGTTTAACCAAAATGGTTTTTGAAGTAAGTTTTCGATTCTGGTATATTCTGGTATATTCTGATATACTCCAGCTTTGATTCTGGTATACTTTGGTATATTCCAGCTTGGCTGGAAATTCCGCAAGGCAACATAATCGATTATGTGATTGGAATAATCGATTATTTCACTATCCGTTGCCTTCCCAACGTTCCGTTTTATGAACGTTGAGAAGATAATCGATTATGCAAAGTGGATAATCGATTATCTTGCATAAAATCAGCATAATTGATTGTCAATTAAGCAACGGACATACAACTTCTAACACCTATAAATAGAGGTCTTTTGAGCTTATTTTAAACACACAACACCTCTCATTATTCATATACATATTGATATTATTTGTGCATCATTTTAGAGCTTTTGTTGAGCCAATTGAGAGACAACTTTGAGTTGTTCATAGAGCTATATTGTATCTCTTTATCTACTCTTTTTAGAGAGTTCTTGTTGTAAAAGAGAAAGGTGTTTGAGAAGACCATATCTTCTCATTGATTGTCGGGTTTGCTAAGTACCCTCAATCTTAGTGTGTGAAGTCTTGTGGTGCGGTATCCACAAGCAAGGTGAAGTCTTGAGGTGAGGTATCCTCGAGCAAGTTGAAGTCTTGTGGTGCGGTATCCACGAGCAAGTTGAAGTCTTGAGGTAAAGTATCCTCGAGCAAGTTGAAGTCTTGTAGAGTGTACATCTACGAGCAAGTGTAATGGTTTGTTAGGCACCCGTAAGCTTAACGGAGTTAGTGGAATCTCGAGAGAGTCTCTCGGGGATAGGACTAACCACTCGTTGCGGTGAACCAGGATAAATTCGGTGTGTTCTTTCCTTACTATTTTAATTACCGCATTTACTTTACTCCTGCAATTTTAATTCCGCAATATTTATCAATATTCTCGTGCCGCACTATTCACCCCCCTCTAGTGACGGGCATAAATCCTAACAGTAATATTTGGTATTATGTCTCATTTTGAGCATATTTCTTGATGCTTTTAGTGAGAGAGAGAGAGAGAGAGCGTCTTAGAGAGGGAAAGTACTTCCCATCAACATTTCTCCATGAATCTTGCAAAAACATTGAAGATAACCAAGTGAAGGCACCTAAATCTTCATCCCAAGAGGTAAGACTTCTTCACTCACCCCTTATTTCTACATTCAGATATATGGGGTCATTAGTGTGGTAATTCATGGGTATAAGAATGGATTCATTGCATGCATATCAAACCTTAGGGTATTGGGAGGAAGTAAACTAAAAAGAAAGAAAACGAGGTATATAATGATAGAAATTTCTCTCGAAAAGGGCCTAAAATCACAATGCGCCTTTAGTATTTGATAATATGCTCGAAACGATCTAGAGTCTCAATATCATTTCTAATTCTCGATTCAATTTGTAATTCTTACACAATAGATCGAAGTGATAAGAGTTACAGAATCTTGTAAAGAGTAAGGAAAGCTATATTGAGGTATGTATGGCTAAAACCCCCCTTGTATTAGAAATTGAGCTTCGTTGGTATTTACGCAAATATGGTAAGACTAGAATTTGTTGATGTACCGATTGTTATTTCACATGAATTGGTTTGTAATTATATATATATATATATATATATATATATATATATATATATATATATATATATATCAACATGAAGGATGTGCTTTAACGTATGTAATAAACTATCTTCGATATTTAAAGATGTGTGAAGAATTCAAATCATGTGTTGACATTCCTAGGCTATAAGCCAAGATTAAAACTAAGATTGATATGCTAACTATGTGAAATCTTACTTATATTTGCAACTTGAAATGCTTTTGTATGTGCCCAAGATCACAAATTGCAAGATGAACATTGAAAATGGAAAAGTGTGGTAATTGAGGCCATAAGTGCCAATGAATGGATATGATATATGTAATATAAAGATTCAAGTGAGATGATTGATGAGAAAGTAACAATGTCTAAGTTAGGTGGCCTAGCCGATCGGGCCGTTATCGGACACCATGCCGCACACATGTGGTAATGTGATAACATTGAATTCCGTAAAGAGAAATGAAATGGTGATTGAGATAAATCCCTCAAATGAGGCGACTTAGCCAATTGGGTCGTGATCGGACTCCGCTCAATATAGCAGTGGTATTGAGAATAGTCATGAAAATATGACAAAAAATTCCCCAAACTAAGTTATGGAAATTATGTGAAAGATTACATGGTTTGTTTATTTGATGATGTGGTGTTCGGTTAAAACCTTGACTTGTTCTTGTAATTTTCTTGTTCTTGCTTGATAGTTCTTTCTAGTAAAATAGTGTTTAGCTATACATACTAGTACTATTCAATTGTACTAAAGCCCCTTTTGCCGGGGGCGCTACATTTTTAAATAAATGTAGGTGGATCCATAGTGAATAGTGCCAATCGTGTGTAGCGGAGCACCCTTCTTCTCAATATCTTGGTGATACCCCTTCTCCTTCAAGGGGCTATATTGCACATCTTTTTATTTTGGACTTTCACTTTTGAGGTATAGCTGGAGCCTTGTCACCGGCATTGTTGCACTTGTCTTTTGTATCCTTTGAGACTCTATAGACATAAATGTGGGTTATGTGTGGGTGTTGGATGGTAGTAATAACTATGTTGATTCTTGCTCTCACTTCTCTAAGGTATAAATGTATAGAATCTTGGAACTCATCTACGGTTTAACATTGTAATGTAAAATGGACTAAAAATGTTGAACACGTTGTCTTTTCTTGTCTAAGCAATGAAAGCATGGTTGCCTTATTTGTATAGAGTTGGGTAGGAAGTGCACTATAAGGCTTGCTCAGTTGGGTTCACACGATTGAGCGTCGGTCGTGCCTCCCGAGGTTGAGGCATGACAGCTTACTCAGTTGAGTGCCAGTCGCGCTTCTTGGATTTAGGGGCGTGACACGATTGAGCATCGGTCGTGCCTCTCTAGTAGAATCCTTCTTATCGATGTGTTGTCGACCACATCTATAAGTTGGAGGCTATTCGGACTTTTAGGAAGTTCCCTTCTTTGATACTCCAGATCATGCGGTAGAACCCAAGATATGGGGCTAATTACCTTGATATGTCTTATTCTCCATATGAGTAATCTCGATACCATAAACCACGAGCTTGAAGCATTAAGGTGGGAATGACCCCACCATTGAATTTGAGGGAGATTTCCCAAGCGTTTGTTAGGAGAATGTATCGAACCATGGAGGGATTGGTAGAACTTGTTGCTTAGGGGAGTATCCTTGTTCCTATTAATGTCATTGCACCACCAGATATTGTAATATATTAGCATGTTACCAACGTGCGTTAGGAATGTAGAGTCGAGGGGCATGGATTAAGTTATTGCCATATCAACCTAAAGTCACCAAATAAGTGACTCCCCAGTACATCATTATGAACAACACAAACATTTTACTCATTGCATGTCTATATCCTTATTGAAGAGTCCTAATAAACATGGTCTTAATAAGATGTGAGTAAAAAACCTTGTGTGTACCTACTCCTTTAAGGAGACGTAAATTTCGTGAATCCTCTATATCACAAATTCTCTTACTTACATCCTCTTGTGGAAATAAGTTCAATAAATATGTTCTTGAATGGAGTTATAACTCTAGGGTTAAACTTCCCACTTTCCTTCCTAAATTCTCGATAGGGGACTACATCCGATTAATTTGTTACAAAATCTTTTATAGACAACGTCTTCTCATTTATGTCTATGCATGCACCGTCTTAAAGTTTACCTATGTGGTGTCAAGATCCATTTTAAGAATCCTAGTGTTGCGATCCTTCTCGAGTCACTCTTTTACTCACTTGTGTATATGGCTTATATAGTTTAAACAATCACTCTACTCTCTTGCGAGTATCATCATGAAAGCTTCTCAATATCTAGTAACATAAGAGCATACCTTAACAAATATCACATGAGTGCATGTCAATCGAAATGGTCTCCGTGTGCATGAAGTCTCTCTGAAAATTGAGATCCTTACATCCCCATCATAGGAAGATCTTATGTCGCCATCTTAGTATAGTTTTTGTGTCCACTTGGGACATCCCGCAGTAAGTAGCTCACTTTATCCTAGTATCGTGGTTGCCCGTGGCATGGTCGTGTAAATTAGTTGGGAGTTAATATAACAGAAGCATGTCCAGCTCATAACAAATGTTTATTTTCTCTTTACACCTCCACAATATGTGATAAATACGTTCCTTAGTTAGTGAATTCATTGTTCTAGTTTCTCCATACTTGCTCGATAACCATGAGAGAACATATCAATTTATGAGTCATTGTAACACTTACTTTGTCGTAAAGACCCTTACTAGGCTCTCTGTTAAGACCAAGCGCACCTTTGGAGGTTATCGCAGCACAATGCCTGTTTCTCCTGTTTTCTTTCTTTTATTAGTATTTGGGTATTTCTCAAGTCAAAATACATGGAGAACTCATTATGAACATTTGAGAAACCTTCCATTATTATTTTATACTACCTCATTGGGTTTCCACCTCACTTCAATTTCATCAAGAGTTGATAGCATGCTGCAATTGCTGAGATTGAATAATCTCCTTTCGATAATGGATTATCTACATATGTGCTAGTCCAATGATGTGCTTATCAGTCTAACTCTCTCCTTTTGGTTTTGGGTTGACCAAGGAGTAATACACCTAGTAACACATTCATATGTCAAATCTTTTCTCTCAATCAAGTCTTATAGCATCTCCCAATGTGGCTTGTAATAGCTGGTTGTGTAGAAATGTGTTGTAATGCTTCATTATGTAGCGTTGATAATCATAATTGGATTTTTGAATTCTGGAGTTATACATCAGATGACTACATGCAGAGATCTTCTTTCAGAAATTTAGCTTCTCGTAATCCCTTTATATTACCACCCTTCCTAGTGGTTATAATGTAAAGGTTACTTCCATAGGCTCTCTCACTTTCTTCTCATTTATCTACGCCGCTTGTCCATGTGACTAGATAACCTCGGTTATTTTTTTCTGATAAATCTATCATTCTTTCAAACTTATCTATGTGGGCACTTTGAGGCTTGTTCTATACCAACTCGTAATGGTTTTAAGTACTTTCTCTCCATTGTCAACAATATTCTAAGGATACATGGGCTTGTCTCATGGGTTCCAAAAGTAATGATTTCCCCTAATTTCAAGCTTATATTACCATGATTTTAAATAAAAGTGTGTCCCCTTTTGAAGAGTCTTAAATGGGTCAGATTGGGTGGGTTACATGGCCTTTTGCTCACTCGGCTTCTAGGATTATTGACAATGTCACTGTCATGTGCTAGAAATTTTACTACCCCTGGCATTACACCTCCTTAAGGAGGATATGATTTTCAATTGTCTTTCCTCCTGGAGTATTACGTCAACTGTTAGAACCCCTCTAACCAATACATGATTTCACCCCTACGGTAGGATGTCCTAGCTATGTGATTCCACTCGTGAAAGGTTGAGATTAGATGCCTTCAGATTTTTGTACATATCATGAGCATATTGATTTGGAAGACAAGTTGTCGTATCATTAGTTCTCTCATATAGGGTCAATTATCAGTAAGGGTAAAGCTGTTTGAAATATGATAATATCATAAGTGTTCAACTTCTTTTCATCCTCATAGGCTTGTGGCATAGATTTCTTGTTTCAGTTGACGTTAGGAATGTAATTCAACTTCATGTATTTTGAAACTCATATTATATTCAGGGTGCCAGAGTATATTCATTCTTGATAAACGGATTTTCCCTACACTCTAGGAGATGACTGGGTCACGTAGTTGAATATTCCTGCTTAATGATTCCTATTGCTAATGTATTAGTTACCCTTATGCCACATTTGACTAATAATTAATGTCATCACATTGGTTAACTATTTCAGTATTGTTAATAGTAATATTTGTGTCTTTTAGCATGTGACCTCATGAAATACTCTACTCAGCACATTAATGGATCCCTGAATAATTCCAGTCCGATCTTGAACTCCATTGGTCCTTATTGTATTAAGTCTATTGGGTATTGAAGGTTCAAACATGTCAAAGAGAGAGCATCCCCATGTTCTCATACATATTCGATAGGTAAGTTTTATGGTCAGTTCAGGATAGCACATCTTAGTGTAATCATTGAAGGTCACCACATGTTTAGTTTAGGTGTTCACATAGAGATATAGAGTTAGGAGGGCGAACATGTTATTATCAATATTTTCCCCTGAAAATGTTATGTGAGTTGATAATGAAGGTTGCATAAGTGTATTTCAAATTAGGCTTCACTATGAGTATGAAGTTTCCCCATAGTTGTTCTCCATGTAGTATCTATTTTCATATGTCTATATTTAAGAAGATAGTTGAAAATCCTTTGTGCGTCATCTCGGTGGAATTATTGAAAGAGAAGTCGATAGATAGTTGGCCTATGAAGGGTATCTATTTTTCATCCTTGTTAGGTAAGGTTGGGAGTGGAGATTGTTTCCGTGAAGATGTTATGGTGAAGTCTGTAAGTAGAAGAGGCCACATTGAAGGCTGAGAGTGTTTTGGAATAAAATATTTTTGCTTGATTGTATAACAACTAGTTTTGACTTGAAAGGTACCTTTTGGGTATTATGATTTAGAAATGTGCAGTTCATGTCCAGGTATCCTTATGATAATGTAGTGCTTCTAATGGTAAGATTAGTATTGCTGATATAGACATTTTGGTTCTTTGTCTCGTTGAGGATGTGTTGTTGGGATGGTTTTGGTGATTCTTTGGCAGGTGGATAGACCTAGTTACAAAGGAGACTACCAAAATTTTTGAAAAATTTGGGAGTTAGTCAAAATTTAGGGACTTGAGGTAGGTGAGAAAAAAGATATTCTATGACAAGCGTTTTGGGCGGGCTCTACTCCTCATTCAAGGATGAATGATCCTAAGAGGGGGGGGGGGGCAGAATATAAGGCCCCGAAAAATTTCGCTTAGTAATTTAAGATTTTGTGGTGCCAGGTAGGATAATTATAATATTTTTTGTGCTATTAACATGATAGGTATAAATTGGATTTGATAAGTGAGTGTATAAGTCTTATGGTAAGTAATATGGGGTCCAAGGAGGTGCCTAAGTCTAAGTCAAATAGGGAAATCTCATAATGGGCTAAAATTTCAAATGACTTTGCATAAGTCAACACTTTGAAAAAGCATATCTAAATATGTATAAGGTTTTATATGATGAACAACCTGTCATATGAAAGTTCTTCGAGTCTAGTTTCCAAGCTTCAAACCGTTTGTCATTTAGACATTCCTACACAAAGTTATGATCAAATTACTAAAGACTTAAAAAATGCGACCATGTGTTGAATCTGCATCGCAAATATGTCGCATTTTTTACTCTGCGATCACAAATCTATCGCAGATTTGGCCAGTGTTGCCCAGTTTTAGGCACCTATTTTGCGATACATTCTATGGCCGGCATTTTTGTTTTGCAAGTCCATTATGCGATCACAGACCCAGTTTAGGAGGTTTATTTTTCCTATTTTTATAACCCGGCCCCATTTCAATAAAAAGGTTGAGGGGCTTCATTTAGGTTCATTTTCTACTGATTTTAGAGAGAGATGAGAGAATATAGAGAGAGAACGGAGCGGCCTAGCTTCATCATCATCCAAATCTTGTCCAAGTATTCAAGAATCAATAACCATAGATTGTCCTCCATCCGAGTAAGTCCTACTTCCAAAATTTCATGCAAGAGGTCAAAGTTTCAAATATGTTGTGGGGTTTAGAAATAGGCATGAATGTGGGACTAAGTTGTAGTATGTGATGTTAAAGAACTAATATGGGTAGTTCATGTTAAAATTGGTTGAGGGAGGAAGGAATTGTCATTTATAAACCTTGTAGTCTACTTCATATGTTAGGTGTTTGATGAAATTCCTAAGAGAGTTAAGCCATGGGTAATCTTTCTAGTTATTAATCGATTTTTGCTATCTCCTTATCAATTTTTATTTCTACAAGTCTTGGTGTATTGTAGAAACTTAAGGAAAAGCTATTTGAGGTATCTATGACTAACTTTAATATTTATAGAATCATCTCATTAGTGTCTGTGTATTTGGTATGACCTCCTTACTTGATCATACTTGAATTGTTTGTTCTAATGTGCTGACGCAAAAGATTATGTTCCCTAATTGTCTTAGTTATTTACCATTTCACAATGTTGCTTGAATTTGTGAATCATGATTGTTTATGCTCCTTCTATTATATGCACAATTCATCATATGTTGGAACTTATCAATATGAAGGATGATACTATATGAACGAATAAATAAGGGGTAGACTTGAATATTTGAATTATAACAATGTATCCAAGTTCCAAGAAATAAGCTAATAAAGAGGTTTGTGGTGCCATGTAACGGGAAGATAGGAAGAAATATGAACAAAGGAATAATTTAAAGAGGTTATGTCCCAAGTGATATGGATTAGTCGATTGGGGCGAGATCGAACACCATACTGTACACATGGTGGCATTTACATCGGGAATATGAGTATAAATTATGATGTTGGTAATGTCTCACTTGGGATAGCTTAGCCGATCGGGCCGAGACCGGACTCCGTGTAAAAAGACACGGTGGCATTATGAATTGTGGCACTTGACACTAAGAGACTATAAATCAAAAGGATGAAAAGACGAAATAAGAAACTATGAGACTATCCCTAGTGTCCTATGTATTTCTTTGCATCACTGTTTGATTTCCATGCCTCTCATATTGTTTAATTCTATTTAGAGTAAAGTTTGTTAATACATACTAGTGCTATTCGATGGCACTAATGTCCCTTTTGCAGGGAGCGCTACGTCTTTAAAGGGATGTATTTGTTTTTATAGCAGGCAGTGTTGATCATAACTAGTGCCGCATCTTCCTTTCAGCTGACTTAGTGAGCCCTAATTCATTTCGGGGTCCTATTTCATCTGTTTATCATGTACTTGTATATTAGGTATAGCCGGAGCCTTGTTACCAGCATTTCCACATTATTCTTCATTGTATTTTGAGGCTCCGTAAACAGGTTGTGGGTGGAGTTTGATAATGGGAAATTGAATTAAAAATATTGATATATGACAAAGATGTATAAAACTTGTAATGTTTTTGAAAATTATGAATGAAGTTTCTAATTGAAATGAAATGGAAGTCGTTAATGATATATGTATAAATTATGATTAATGGAGTCCATCTCCTCCTTATTCATCGATTTGGGTAGAATGAAAACCTAACAGGCTTGCTCAGTAGGGTTTACTCGGTTGAGCACCGGTCGCGTTCCTCAATTTTTGGGGCATTACAACTTTACCACTTAGAATTCCTGCTTTAGGCTAAATAACAGCGTCAACATAAAACTGTTACTTCTTGCACATCTTGAAATCATGTTGTAACTTTTGGGTATTTAGAAATCATGCTTTCGTAATTATGCACATCATTCTTCATTTTCATATGTGCATGTAATATACCCTGTTTTAGGATCTTGTTCACACTCGCTCAGTCGCACCTTGTTAAACTATTGATGCATGAAACAAGACATAAAACAACCTCATGTTTGATTATCCTGTTTAAGTGAAACTGGTCACAATCCCTGCATGTCTTTGCAATATTTAGAACATCATGCTTTAGGTAAAATAACTTCCAAATTGTTTTTAATAATTCTGGTAACTGCTGCATATTATTTTACGCTTAGGCAAGTCTTAGGTAGTCACTGTTGAAATAAAACCAGAACTGTCTTTGAGATTAATGTTCAACTGTCAGCCTGTTTAAATTAGTAAGCAAGCTTGATTAGGACTTATTCTCTCAGTCATGTGATATCTGACTCGGTTGTTATCACTTAGATACCATGATTAGGATCTGAATCTAGACCTTAATTGTGTATGATTCATGTTGTCTATGTGTACTGTGTGTGGAGGTATATATGAGCCTTTCATTTGTCTTCCATGCTCCCCTTGATTGATGTCCTACTTGTTTATTATATATGTTGCCTTAGTATTTTACCTTTAAACTTAAGGGTCTGCCTAGAACCTCCTTTTACAAGATAGGAGTCCTTAAATTCCTTCAGAACTGATAGAAATGGACGGCTAATAGCATGCAATAGGGGTCGAGACCAACCATTGCTTTAATTACCTTCATAGGGAAGGAAAGTGTAGATATGGATATGATAATCGGTGCGTTTATACCACATGTAGCCCCTCTTTGAGGAGTCTTATACTGGGCATTGCATTGATGTGATCCATATTCTAAGCAAACCTAGGATAGCCCCTTATATTCCCAAATATGCTTATATTGTGATTCTTTTCAAGTCTTGCTTTTTCATTAGTTGCTTTTCAAACACCTGTGTATTTAAACTTAAATTATTTGAGCCATACTTGTTTATTTTCTAATTGTACAAATTCATAAAAAACTATTTGGTTAGGAACCACACTAGTGGATCCTGAGGGGTGCCTAATACCTTCCCTTTAGGATAATTTCAAGCACTTACCCTGTGTCTAGTTACTAAACATAGTTATAAATGAACCCTATAGGTGCCCTAACGCACCTTAAATTGTTAGGTGGCGACTCTTCAAAAATGCAAACCCCCTTTCCATAAGGAAATAGTTGTCCCAACCAAAATGTCATAAACCCGATTTTGCGAGAAAAGGGGGGCACGACAGCAGATTGTAAGCCAACCAAGTCGGGTATTCAACCACTAAAATAATCTTGGCTTTTATTTTTTTTGGTGACCTCCTCTTTTATCTTTAAAATCATCTCCATCTTTAATTTTTTGAGCTTCTGCTTTACTGGTGGACACATAGGATTGGTGGGTAGCTAGTGAGCTACTATAGATATTCTTAAACCAATCATATTGTCGTATGACCATGCAAAGATATCTTCATATTCCTTTATGAATCTGATATACTCTTCCTTCTCCGATAGTGATAGATAAATGCTTATGTGCGTTTTCTTGACCATTTCAGAATCTCCTAAGTTAACGACCTCCATTTCCTCCAAATTAGACTTTGGTTTGTTTTCAAAGTCCTTTACTTTTGTGACAATTTCCTCAGGTATTATATCATCATCTAGATCCTCCGAATCACTATCCTTATGTTGCATTGTCTCATTACATGTCATAGTCCTAGGTTGATTAGAATATGTAATAATTATGCTGAAAAGAATGTAAAAAGATCGAATAATTATTTCAGAACGAAATACTGATAAATGTCTCAAATTCTCAAATATATCTAAAAATAATTCATGTTAATTTGCCAGGCTACCCAGGAACCTGACAAGCCTGGGATAGTACATCGGTCCAGCTCTTGAGAACTCATACTTCTTTCATGGTATAAAAGGTAAGGTCTTGCTCCTCACACTCCTCTAAAATTGCATTGCAATCCATGTCTTCCTCGTCTAGAAACAACTTCCTCATATCGACCAAATTCTCATCTTCCTCGGATCCCACGTCATGTCAGTCTGACAGAATGTCTAGTGAAAAGGTAGTATGGGTCGGTCCTATGGATAGTAATCAGCACTCCACAATAATGTCCAATTCTGATAATCTTGCACGGTATATTTATACCTAAGTCCAAAGGTCGTGCCATGATATTGTGGTCATATGGGTTTTGTGTTCCCCTAAAGCTTTAGGCCAACACACTTGTCTGGTTCATATCCTGTCCAAAACAGTATGCGTTGTATCTTATTGATCCACCATACATCCCTTTTGATTGTGTTTACCTGCTTAATGTGGTGATATGTTTCTCCTCCCAATTTCCTTAAGTTTTTGATGATTTGAACAGTTTGGTTGGTGTAGATATGGTTGCTTCCATCTCCATGAATGATCAATTCCTGATGATTCCACTCGAACTTCACTGCATGGTGTAGAGTAGTAGCCACTGCCCCAAATGCATGTATCTATAGTCGTCCCAACAACAGGTTGTAAGTAGCATATATATCTAGCACTTGGAATTCCATATCAAACCAATTTGGGCCCATCTATAGATCAAGGTTGATTTCTCCGATAGTGGCTCTCTAAGATCCATCGAATGCCTTCCACATTCACACTCCCCATCTGTATCTCGTGCAGGCCTTTACCTAATGTTTTCAGAGCGGTTAGCGGGCATATGTTTATACTTGAACCTTTATCTATCAAAACCTTAGAAATGAACTTATTGTCACAACCCAAACCAATGAGTCGCGACAGGCACCCGGCACCTTACTCAATCGAGTACCAACATAACATATCTTTTCATGTCATATTATCATAAATAATTGGGCTGGAGAGGCTACCATAAAATAGGTAGAATATAAAAGGTAATTCCAACTTATACATAAGACATATGTGCCTCTAATATCAAAATAACCACTTGAACACTGAACATAGGCCAACAATTCCATACCATCTTTTACGTACATGACATCTGTCTATAAGTCTCTAAGAATACAAAACGTTTATAAAGGTCGGGAAAGAGTCCAGCCTTACCAAAGAATGCATGTCTAATTCATACTAACCCAACAAGAAACTCCGAAGCAAATAGAGCACACCAACATCTTTCGCTAAGCTGATAGCCTACTTGGAGGGCTCTCGACCTACCTATTGGTTCCTGGGGGCATGAAATGTAGCGTCCCCGAGAAAAAGGAATGTCAGTACAAATAATGTACCGAATATGTAAGGAACATAAATAAATACATAACAGATATGTAAGAAATATACAGTAACTGACTCGACCTATAAGTCTGGATAACTCAGTAAATTATGAAATACTTATAATGTCATGCATATGCGTGTGAATGTCATGTCGTGCATAACATGTTTCGTAACATCATCCATCATATAATCTCAACCACTGTGGGCAAAATCATCAACGTATACCAGCTGATCAGGTGGTGGTACGTATATAATTCCATAACCTTTCTCATATCCCACATACATATAAATACACACATATATACGCGTATATAATGCTATCTGGTCATGGGTCAATGTACATGAATGCAATGCATGAGGAGTATGTCAATAAAATATCTTAGTGTCATAGGACCATTATGCCTTTGAATAATATCATTAAGTATATATCTCAGACCCATGAATAGATGATATATTAATATGACGCATAAAGAATCAAGAACATAAGCATCTCTAGCATTTCTATGAACAAAGTCATTTATAGAAATTGCACATTTGCTCGTTTCATTTGTGTCATATAAATCATACAAAAAAAAGAAAGGATTATACCTGAGCCAATTCTCTTAACAATCCCTCTAGCACACCTCAATTGCGATAAAATACATAACGGCGAGATCGAAGTAGGTAAAATCCATATGATATTCTTGAGAAAGATTGCACCGTACTCTATTAGAATCGCAAAATCCTATTGCATCTTCACTTGAATTCATGGACGTATACTTTTTCTTCTGGTTTATGTATGGCATTCAACAATACGCTTGATCTAATGTGTCTTATCCTTTAACCTTGATAGAAAAGACAAGTGACGTGAAGTTTTCAAATTGGCAAAGGTGGGAAATATTTTCTCTCCGAAGGATTCATTTTGACCAGCCACGCCCTCAACTCTTTCTTCATCTTTACATATTAGGAAACGAAATATAACACTAATGGTGGAAAGCTTGTATAGTTAGTGTGGCCCACTGATGAGTAAGTCCCTTAATTCTCTAAATTTTCCACCTTTGTAAGACATAATAGTCACTTTAAAAGTCACGGGGATGCTTCCACGTTGGAGATGTAATGCTTATCCAAACATTTGATTAACTAATTACTTGATTAACTTGTTAATCTCCTATTAACCAATAACTAATCAATTATTCATATAATTAAAAATTATCTCAACTTACTTAAAATACTACTCAGTTTTAACATACCTTGTACACCTTACTATCATGATCGTATAGTACCTTGTATGGCACTAGTCCATAAATATTGGATATTTCATTTCGGGCCATATTTAATCCCAAAATATTAAACTTCGACGAAAATTCATTTTCTTCGATATGCTTACCCTCTCACCTTCACGAATTTACGCATCAATTGTTTGAAATAGCATAATGCTTGTAATCTCCAAATAATCTTGTCTTTGAACTGTGGTCAATTATCTTACGACAACTTTACGTATAATACTACAGGGTGTAATATCATCGTAACATAATACGACGAAGAGTAACATCATTGTAATATAATACTGCAAGGCGTAACATCATCCTAATGTAATACTATAAGACATAACATCATCGTAATTTAAAACTTGCAGGACGTAACATCATCATAATATAATACCGCAGGACGTAATATCAATGTAATATTGCAGCGCGCAACATCATTCCCGCTTTGGAACATTCTTCCTCAAATGTTGACTAATGCTCTTATCATTTTCATAACTTATAGCTTTTGTGAATACTTTAATACTCTCCTTTCGTTTCGGCAATTGTTCTGTGAATAAATCCAAAGGCCAGGGCATTCCCCCCTTTAGGCCTCTTTCTCACTCCACGACTTGTGGCTGGAGTTCTTCCAATATTATAATTATTGCTACCTTCTTTTATGCAGCATGTATGATTCTGACCTTGTAAGTGAGCCTATGCGACTCTTCTCTCCTTTTCCTCCAGCATTTAGCTAATCTCTAGGCCTTACTTTGTGAACATATACAGAGTTTGACAAGATGTACCTCTGGGCATCAGTAGATATACTGAAGTTCTTCACTTGGTACTTTGTTGAACTTACAAATATTGCAATAGCTTGTTCCACGGGTCCGTTTATGCATCCATATAACTTTACTGCATCAAGATAGGTCATACTATACCATAGCCTTTGCTTCAATTTATCATTACTAAGGTCTGCTACCAAATTCTAGCTTACTCTCATTGCTTATCCTATATATAAAATTCTAAGTCTTTCAATGCTTCCTCATTATCGTTCATCTTAAGATTTTATCCATCCATTTGTTGATTCACCTCAATATCGACCTATAATCCACCACTGATAACTGAACCTTCTTACGTAATATCTTGACACTAGGGCTTACGTTGCATCGAGAAATACTTAAACTGATTTCAATAATCGTATTTAATAGTATCTCAATGTGATCCACCCTATGGAGGTATTCTAATCTCGTGTCGTGCATGAAATATTTTCCTTCCCCCTCCCCCACCCCTTTTCCTTCAAATCATTATTCAATCAACGACCCAAACGTCATCTTTTATCTGTCACAATTACAACCTCATTTTATTACCAGGTCAGCATTTCATTCTTCTATATGCTACTAGTCATAGACTCTTTTGAACTCATTCAGGATATACTAAGCTTTATATAATTTAGAGAACCCATCAGCTCTCTCTCATTTTTGTGGGCTTAATCCCGCGTCATCTTCTCACTCGCCCTTTCTAATCCTTACTCGTATCTTCCTACAATTTTGTTGCTTTACCATACTTTAGCTTGCAATTCATACATATCCATTTATACTACTCGCAACCTTTCTTCAACTTCCTTGCACCATAGATTTCCATATGTTTTTTTGGAACGTCAAGTGAGACATCACATCGTCTCTACCTCTTGTTTTATTTTCTTAACTAGACCTCTCGATAGCTAGAAACCATATGCTATATGATATGCCACTGACGATGTCGCTATCATTTGTGGATATTGAATTCTTGTGCTTCTAGCCTTTTATCCGAAGTATGGACTATTCACAACCTACTATATTTGAGTATCTCGTATGTTGTTCACCTTTACCTTACTTATCTTAAAGTCTTATATCACATCTTCTATCTCCTTCATGACCTCCCTTCCATATAGGTATAATTCACATCCACAACTTGAGTTTCTATTACAATACTTGTACCTTTTTACATGATTTGATGAGAGCTTTATACTGAATTCTTATGAGGCTGGTATTCTTCTTATTGGATCTCTTATATTAAGAGAGACTCTGCAATATTCTCAATCATGATTCCTACAACTTCTTGGTCCAATAATTAGAATCCTGATTTACTTCATTGATGTAACTCTTTAGTTTCCTCCTCCTTCTGATCGACCTTTATGTAGGTTTAGTTATCTCCCAATCTGCGGTTCATGGTATTAGTAATTCTATTTAGCCTTTCATGGGCACTGAGTAATATGCATGATTCATTCCTTTAATAATTCAATCTTTCGTCTATGATCCGGGCTCAATTCTTTATTTTAACATATACCAAAATCTTCTACAGCTGTATATGACGCATGTGTAAAACTCTAAACCCTTAAGTGTGTTCATAACATCACCAACTCTAGATCATTTATCGAATAATTTCTTTCGTTCAATCTTATCTTTCTTTCAACATAAGCTATTATCTTTCTGGTCTTTTTGCCCCGTTTTTGTATCCATACTTAGCTTGTCTAAGTGCACATGACACACATATTACATCTCCATACAGCATATATAATCTTGAATATCACTTTTGATTTTTTTCTCCCGTTCATTAGCTACAGTAGGTACCTCCTTCTTATGGAGTACATACAATGTTGTTGTGAGATTGTTGTTATAAGACCATTCCCTCTTTAGGTTACTGAGCTTACGTTGAAGCCTTCTTCGTTATTTCCTTAGCAAATCTTTTGTTGTAGTACTCAGGGAGGACCCTCTAATTCTTGCATGTATGGGAGCTTACTATATTGTTTATCCATTATATTTCTTTCTGCTATTCCTCGCCTATAATTATCTATAGTTACTTATCTCCACGTTCTTGTTCTTGTAGGGTTGCTTCCGAGCCAATATTTTGATTGTCTTCCCAGTGGCACTCTCTTTATCTCCGTAACACTCATATGGTATCTTTACTAACCCAACTCCTATACATTTCTCAAGGTTAAGATGTCTTATCTGCGAGACTGAATACATAATGTTGGGTTTCACTATGTTTAGCTTGAACTATCAGTTGATTTGTTTGTATCCTCTTGTCCAGCCATAACTAGGCACTTCCTGAATCAACTACTAATCACTCGTTGTCCCACTCTCATATAAATATTTCGTGTAATCTTTTTTGGGTTATTTCCTTTGCTTTAACTTACCTTGTGCACTAGCTCCTTATTTATCAATAACAACCCAGGCAAGAATCCTTACTTCCTTTCTTTGATGTCACGATTGCATAATGTACTGGAATCATAGCATATCTGTAGGATTTGAATAAGTAAAATTTCATCCATTTCTTATTTTTGTCACATTTTTTCTTTATAATTCCATAGTTATTAGAACCACTTAGTTCTGACTTAATATCACGTCACTCCATATTCCCTCGTTTAGTGGTTCTAAGAGTTGGAGCTATGGGAATCTGCCTATAAATGTTATACCTTATCATTTGGCATCCTTTTACATCATCGATGACCTTACTCTCCTTGTGATAATCCTTCTATGCTAAGGATAATGAAATTCCTTACTCGCGAGGTGACAATTACTATAACTGGCACATACAGTCTCTTAAGCTTAACGTTGCTCACATTGCTTACTATAGGGAAGCGTCTTCCTGAATGACCATTCTCTGAATTTCTCATGAATCTTATTCTAACTCATGATGTCGACCATTATCAAATCACTAAATCCCTAACTCATGTTTAGTTTATTCGGTTCACCAGCACGTATTGATCTCTATCATTCTGGGGTCTAGCTTTTCCTATTGGTAATTATTTTATAGTCACAAACGTATTTCTCGAAATAAGGATACGACTTTATGGCCTATATTATTTTAATGTCTTAAGGGATATAACCTCTCATCTCTTCCTTTACCTGATTATGGACCCGGTAATACCGTTATCATTTTGATATATTGTTGTCATCCTTGTATCACATCTTACCCATAACTATTCCTTAACTCTCTCTCATTACTCTGCTAATATTTCTACCTATCCCTTTATTTTGGAAACTTCTACAAGACATTCATTTGCTTTTAGCTCCCCTTGCTTCATTCATCGGCTTTTCGGACTGCTCAATGTCCTCGCTTTACTAGGGACCCGAGTCACACTAAGGTAATATTTATCCCTTCCAGGCTTTCAGTGCCTATCTTCTGATTTGTTTTATCATGTTAGTTTTTACATCTAATTGTAATATTCTAGAGTGCATCATCTAGGTGTCTCACAAGGAGCACATTTGTAATATCATTCGACAATGTCAACTCACACAAACAATCCATTCACCATTTTGTGTTACTCTAACCCCAGCAGGATCGTGATATTATGTCCTTCTCTTAAACCATATTTGTTAGCTCTCATAGAGCATAACTTAGATCGGTCTGTCCAATTATACATACCTCTGTTACTACTGAAGGTAACTCAAAATGCTTATATCTATCTTCCTGAATGGTAAATAAGGATAATCTCCATTAGCTGGGTACGTTATACCCTCCTTTACCTTGCTTCCTTTACTTGTTGAAACTTATATTTACCTTATGAATCTCTCACTGTCTTTTACCATAAAGGTGGATAGATATTCTTGCCGTAAGGCTCCTTTTCAAGAAGACTACCAGGTTCTTCTGACTCAAATCATTCACAACCTTATTCAATCCCTTACCAACCATTCTTCTAAATGTAGGTATCTTCGTATTATGAATAAGGTCATGTTTAGGAAATTGTTTTCTTACAACTGAGCTCTACCACACAATTTAGAGTAAGAAGAAAGCGTGACACTCCTAAATTTCATGTAACCTCCTACTTATAAGTGTGGTGCATAACACACCCATAAACAAGCCTCTACTAGACACGACTTGTAGACTCCTACGACAGAATTGCTCTGATACTACTTTTATCACGACCCAAACCGATGGGCTGCAAGGGGCACCCGGTACCTTACTCGATCGAGTACCAACAAAACGTATCTTTTCTTGTCATACTATCATAAATAACTTAGCCGGATAGGATGCCATGAAATAGGTAGAATACAATTGGTAATACAACCTTATACATAAGACATATACGCCTCTAAGATCAAAATAACCACTTGAACGCTGCACATAGGCTGAAAAGGCCATAAAATCTATTATGTACATGACATCTGTCTACAAGCCTCTAAGAATACAAAACTTTCATAAAGATCGCGACAGAGTCCCGCCATACCAAAAAATACATGTCTAATTCATACTAACCCAACAAATAACTCCGAAGCGAATAGAGCGCATCAAGATCTTCCATTGAGCTGATAGCCCACTTGGAGGGCTCTATCCCTGTCTTTCGGGACATGGGGGCATGAAATGCAACGTCCCCAGGCAAAAAGGACATGAGTAAGAATAATGTACCGAGTATTTAAGGCACATAAATAAGTACACAACAGACATATAATAAATATAGAGTAAATGACTCAACCTGTAAATCTGGATAACTCTGTAAAATACTTATTGTGTCATGCATATGGGTATGAATGTCATGTCATGCATAGGTACATGTTTTGTAACATCATCCATCATATAATCTCAGCCACTGGGGCCAAAATCATTAACGTATACTAACTGATCAGGTGGTGGTGCTTATATAAGGCCATAACCTTTATATATATATATATATATATATATATATATATATATATATATATATACATGTATATAATGCCATTAGGTCATGGGTCAACGTACATTAATGCAATTCATGAGAAGTACGTCAATAAAATCTCTTAGAGTGTCATAAGACCATTATACCTTTGAATAATATCATGAAGTAAACTTTTTCAACTTACGTATTTATCTGAGACCCATGAACAGATGATAGATTAATATGACACATGGAAAATCAAGAACATAAGCATCTCTAGAATTTCTATAAATAGAGTTATTTATGAAAATTTCGCATTTGCTCGTTTCGTTTGTGTCGTATAATCATGCCAAAAGAAAGAAGGGATAGGCTTAGCATACTTGAGCCGATTCTCTTGACAATCCCTCTAGCACACATCAATTGTGATAAAACACATAACGATGAAATTGAAAAGGGGAAAATCCGTATAATATTTTTGATAAAAATTGTACCGTACTCCTTTAGAACCGCAAAATCCCGTTGCATCTTCACTTACATTCTTTGACGTATAATTTTGCTTCTGTTTGCGTATGGAATTTAACAGTACACTTGATCTGATGTGTCTTAGCCATGTAAGAATACATAATTCCTTTAAACTTGATAGAGAAGACAAGTGACATAAAGTTTTCAAATTGGCAAAGTTTGGAAATATTTGCTCTCTGAAGGATTCATTTTGACCAGCCACTCTCTCAACTCTTTTGTTCTTCATCTTTAGATATTAGGAATGAAATATAACACTAGCGTAGTAAAGCTTATATAGTGGGTGTAGCCTACTTATTTGTTGAGTAAGCCCCTTATTCTCTAAATTTTCCACATTTGTAAGGCATAATAGTCACTTTAAAAGTCATGGGGATGCTGCCAAGTTGGAGGTGTAATCCTTATCCAAGCATTTGATTTTATTATTAACTAATCATTTGATTAACTTGTTAACCTTCCATTAACCAATAACTAACCAATTATCCACATAATTAAAAAGTATCTCAACTTACTTAAAATACTATTCACTTTTGACATACCTTGTACACCTTACTATCATGATCGTATAGTACCTTGTATGATACTAGTCCATAAATACCTGATATTTTAGCTCGAGCCGTATTTTTTCCCAAACTGACAAACTTCGACAAAAATTCATTTTCTTCGATTTGCTTGCCCTCTCACCTTCACGGATTTACTCATTACTTGTTTGAAATAGCATAATACTTATAATCTCCAAATAATCTTGTACTTGAATTGGGTCAATTATCTTACGACAATTTCATGTATAATACTACAAGGTGTAACGTCATTGTAATATAATATTGTGAAGTGTAACATCATCGTAATTTAATACTAAAAGGCATAACATCATTGTAACGTAATACTGCAAGGTGTAACATCATCGTAATATAATATTGCAGGACGTAATATCAACTTAATATTGCAGGGCAAAACATTTATCCTCATACTGCACAGTGATATGCAACACTTCGTTGTGACTCAACCCTTTTGGTGGTAACTCTTCCTTGTGTAAAGTAATTTTGTGACTCAAGTTTTCCATCCCTCCACTAGTGATACCGATAGGTACATAAGCTTCACTTAACACTTTCATCAAGGCATTCTTGAGTGCGTCTGCATTTTTTGAAACAGTGATAGAATAGATATCTGGGTGGTAGTCCTGTTCGGGTGGTCAACAAAAGAGCATTCCAAAGTTTGTACCTTTCTCCAAAGATTGTTAGTGCATGTCTCAACAACATGCGTCTCAGAGCATCTTCTTTTCACCTTCCTCTTAAATTCCCAGATGTGTAAACTCTATCAGTTCTAGTCATACCCGACATCAGTTTCTTCCATCTTACATTTTCCCTTTCTTATTGATTCCATAACATAATCCCATGGGATGACATCATACTTATAAGATGGTGTGGAAGCTACCATCACAGTGAAAGGTGTAGCTACCTTGACCTCAAATGCTACCTGAGTTTGCACTGTAATTGGCGAGAGGGTGACAAGAGATGTTTAATGGAGTATCTCCTTCTTGAATAAGCCTAATCGATCCTTCTTGATCCCATTCTTCATCGGTTTCTATCACATTCACTACCCCATCTCTATGATCCGAGAGAAGGTTATTGCGGATATTTGGTGCGGCTTCTTTTGCCTGTATAACTTTGGTGTTGATCAGTGTCTGAATGTTGTCCTTTAACATGCGGCACTTCTCAATGGAATGACCCTCCTTACTTAAGTGATAGGCATATGTTTTTTTAGGGTTAATCTATTGGGAAGGGTTCTCGATCAACAATAGGAATAGGGGTGACGTAACCAGTGGCCTCCAGTCTCTTATACAATTGAGGCATGGGTTCAGCAATTGGGTTGTATTATCTGAGAGCTCTGTGATCAAAATTTGGGCATGGATTTGGGTAGTTTTGTCAGGCAAGTGGAGGTGAATATAATATGCAGGTATAGAATTAGATGTATGGTAGGTTGAGAATCACCCTTACCTTTTTTTAACTACAAACGACTACCCTAATCCCTCATTTCCCATCTCTCAGCCCCCTTTGGAACCTCTCGTCTCTCAAACTCTCTAAAACCCTAGCCTCCTTCTACCCCTCTTCAACCACCACTCCACTGGAATCCATGGCTTTTTAGGCCATGAATGGTTGGTACTTACTCCCCTCCATTAGTAAACCATGGTTGTTCGAAGCTTTTAGACCTGACCTCGATGGTTCTCCTTTAGATCCTTCTCAGAACGGTAGATCTATGGCTTTTCCGGCCATTACCCCAGCATATTCAAGCACTATGAAACTTTTCGACTAAGGATCTGAATTTCCTCAAGACCTTTCTCATTTCTAGTGTTTTCTCTAAAACCCTAAGCCGTCCGAGTTTCTTTACTTGCTTATTTTTATATGATCTGAAAAATGTCTGCGTTCTATTGAACTTTGTAAAGGTTTTCCCCAAATTCTCTTTTTAAACTCGTCTAATTTCGAATTAGGGTTTCTGAAAGGATTTTCAAAGGCATCTTTTTGATTCTTTTGTTCTTTCTTTATGTGTATTTGTCTATGTTGTGCTCGTATGACTTCTCTTACTACGCATGTAGTGTTCTTCTACTTTCTTTTTCTATCATACATGTTACTCATGTATTCACATGTTAATTCGTGTTATGTTTCCTTACTCCTCCACTATATGTTTTTACAGTAAGTTCTTTGATGTTGTTCACTTTACTCGACTATGTTTATGTTCTTACTAAGCATGATTCATCTGTTTTTCCCAAGTTTGTATCGCTTTTTCTTCTGAACTTTTTTAAGTTCTGGGTTTTTTGTCAAAAACGTGTTATCCATGCTCTTAACCTCTATCGAATGGCTTTCCTTCTCATCTCTATTATCTGATTCATCTTGAAACCCCGACTTAGGGTTTTCTTTGGCGATTTCGATTTTTATGTTTGAATTAGGGTTCCACTTTGGGACCCTGGGCTCTTAGACTCATTGTGAGTCTACAAATTGGACTTTTACCCTTTTTCCGTACGATTCTGAAACTCTCTTCGATTAAACTCTCTTCTAAATAACTTTATTGTCCTTTCTTGATGCACATTTTGTGTGCTTTATATATATAAGAACTTTTCTTTCACAAATGTTTTACCAACTAATTGATTGATTTTGAAGTCCTTTAATGGGGCTAATTGATTGTTACTAGTTACCTTTAAATTAAACCTTTCTTCACCCCATTCTAACTTGGTTCATTTGAGTAAATGCCTGTAAGTTTGATTTCCTTGGATGTTTGAATGATTTCCTTTCCTTATTTTTCACAAATCGTGTACCAATTGGAATTTTGCCTTAAATAACTCATACGTATTTACCCCATCTTGTATTACTTTGGGGAAAGTATTAATCAAATTCCTTCCTTAAATATCTTCTACCTGTTTGAAATCAAATCCCTTAACTGAAGGGAAATTCTATGTGATTGATTGCAAACTACTTTCTTACCTTTCTTACTTGTTTCCCTGCACTATAAAAGGGACTACCCTTCTATAATTTTAAGACACTTCGAGTGGAATACCTTGAACTTTTTACTTTAAGCTTACACCCCTATAATGCTGCTTTGAGTTCAATACTCTCTCAACACTCTGTCTGAGTGCCTTTGGAACTGTTTGCTTACAAATTGGCTTTTCAAGACTACTTTTTTTGCTTATTTTCCCTAAAACTGGTATGTCTAATTTAATTTTTCTGCTTCACCCCTATGTGTTTACTTTATAGTTTCAACATTCTTGTTTACTTTGTTGTTCATGTTTAGTGATTAAACTATGTATGTTCTTTCCTTGCATCTGTTTCTATTTTGAATCCCTATCCCCTATCCCCTATTCCCCTCTATATGTCTGAGTTAAGGTTTTGGACTAGCAGTATCCAAACTACTGCTCAGGTCTGAACTTGATCTTTAATGGATCCTAACTCCTAATATTTGGCTAACAGGTTGGTCAGGGGTGTGCCAACATTCCTGATTACTAGGCATGACCACTAGCTTGCCCTGGCCTTCCCTAATTCCCTTCTATGCACTTACACTTACTCTTAGACTCTAAGTTCTGTCCCCCTCCTATGAGCCTTATTTGGGACCTCGAGTTCCCTCTGAGCTTGGACATTTGAGGGCTGGGTCTTCCACACTATACTATAATCTCATACTTCAATGTATTCGGGGTGTAAGCACTGCTCGAAGCCCCTTTGAGGTTCTTAGGGAACTTTGACACATCGCAAAAAAGAGAAGGGTCATGGAAAAGTGATCCTGGAAGTATGTTTATCTCATATTGTTAGACCTTGAGTCTGAATTAGGTTATTTGGTTGTAGCTTGAATTTCTGATGTAATTTTTTATCTTTCTTGATTCATTTGGGTCTGTAATAATTTATAATAACTATGGGGTTCTAGTAAAAAGAAAAAGGGGGGTCATTTATGTATGCATATGTGTAGATACCATGCTCATAATGATTACTATTTTCAATTCTGCATTTATGCATAACATATAGAACTCCTGCATATAAGTTTCTGCATATAGAAATCATGTATAAATTTATGGCGCTTATGCATTTAGAAATCCCGCATATAAGTTATGCATAATATGTAGAAATCTTGCCTATAAGATTGTTTCATTACTGCATTAGAAACCATGCCTATAAGTTCTGCATATAGAAATCATGATTATAGTTTTGTTTCTGCACCTCTACATATACTTCCATCATTAGGTAAATAATCATAGGTTTAATAACAATCAAACTGCATTCTAGATACCATGCCTATATCACATCTGTACTTACGTAATTATCTTAAAACCAACAACTCTTAGAAATCATGCCTATAGGATGTACTCAATTGAATCAATTTCGTCTATTTCATCTATGCGTTTAAAAATTAGTAGCAAGGTCATTTTAAATCTGTGTAGAATATGTGTTTATAAAACTAGTAACCTTTCTTTAAAATTAGTATGCCTTCTGCATTGTTAGACATCATTCATATAGGCATCATCTAGGCAAACCAGTAGGTAATTAATCAACTGTGTCAGTCCATAATAAACTACAACCAGACAAGGCCTAATACGGACTTCTCATCTGAGAAATATGTGATAAAGCAGCCTGTCCAAATGCTGTAAATTTAATTCAGACTATGACCAGTATTTGAAGCCATGCTAAATAATTTGCTTCTTTAAGTGAGGACGCCTGTTGGAGACCTTAATCTGCTATGTGTTTCCCCTAACTGCATTATGTGTTTTGTTTGTCGCCTTAGACTTTTATACTTTTAAACTCTAAAAAGCCCCCAACTCCCTCCCCCTATTAGGATGAGTAGTCCCATATGCCTCCGGGACTGATAGGACTGGGATGGGTAAAATCATGCAATAAGTAACGATACTATTTCATGTTTTAACACTTTAACGAGGTGGAAAAGGTAAATATGGACATGATGACCGGTGCGCTAATACCACGTGCAACCCCTTTTCTGAGAAGTGATTGTTGGGTATTGCGCTGATGTGATCCATATTGATTATAAACCTAGGACCCCCTTCCCCTTTACTTGTTCTCATTTATTGTTTAAATTCTTTCTTAAAATTTCTGGCCTCTTTACTTCTCCTCAACTTTCAATTTACTTGCACTACTATGTGAAAACTCCCTCTATTTGAACCCTTATTTGTTTACTTGTTAAGTGAAGTCACAATTATAACATGGCCGGGAACCACACTAGTGGATCTTGAGGGGTGCCTAACACCTTCCCCTCGAGATAATTTCAAGCCTTTACCCAACCTCTAATTTTCTAAATTAAAATTCAGTTTTAGTGTCCTAATAAATTTTAATCACTAGGTGGTGACTCTTCTGTTGCAAACCCATTTCCCAAAAAGAAATGAGTTGTCTGTCCAAATGTCATAAACCCGATTTCGCCTTAGAAAAAGGGGGCATCGACAAAAGGTTTGGAAAATTTTGGACCTTTCCAAGCTCACCTTGTAGCTCTATGGTTTTCTTCTCCGAATGTATGACCAACTTATTCTATCCCGGCATACTTCTCCAATCTGATGTTTCAGTATTCACTGCCACGGTAGCATTAAATTTTCGAATACCACTTAACTCATCCATTTTTCCTTTACCTTTGATTTTGCTCTTCGTGTCACTAGGTGGAGGAGGAGGTGAAGGACCTCTTGATCTAGTGTAGTATGGTGATGATGCCAGTATGCACGAACCAACCTTCGGGAATGAGAATAAATAAAAGAAATAAAAAAAGGTAACTAAGTCATCAAGGTGAAGTAAAAGAGTGGTTGCTATATTTAAGTACGTATCGCAAATAATTATGCAATAGTTAGCGTCCTAATGTTTGGGATCTCATTGTGCGTGAGGTAGGTCTAAGTGACACATAGACTTGGAAAAAATTGATGCCAATGTTTTTTTCATTTTATTAGTGCAAAAATAAACCAAAACAATCCTTCACTAAATCTACGATAGTAATAATGAAGTCACTAATGGCATTAAGCCTCATTACATCGAAATCTAATCTAAGCTAGAAAGAATTAAAGAATATCATCTCCTAATCTACTTGATTCTTTAAGGACCTTCTCCATGTTTGGCTTTCTTGACCCCATCAATCATGTTTCCCAGATCGGCATGTCTGGTAGTAAGTAAGCCTCACTAGCATCTCTCCTTTATCATCGTCCATGCCTTAACACTTCCAAAGTCTCTTTCTCATCTTTCTATCTAGCTCCATCAATCCTTGCTCCAAGTATTCTAATCTCTCTCTCGACTTATTGGCAATCTCTTTCCATTCCCTTATCGTCTCCATGTTCATTTTATGTAGTTCCAGATGCTTAGCTTCGGACTCAAACACCCTTTTGTGTATCTTCTTGTACTTCACATGTGCCTCATCCACTTCGTTTATGATCCTATCCTTCAAATTGACTCTTGGTTTGACGTCCCCAGCTATGTCATCTGCCAATCATGATAGGTAGTAGTACATATGGCTGGCATAATACCTGTCTGTCTCAATAATTTCTCCTTCCACAATGATCTTTTGGTTCCATACGTGTTGTGCTTCGAACTTGAATGAGATGACATCTCACTTGAAATCTGCCTTGTAGTGAACCATGTTAGAAACCCGAGGTACGACTGTTTTCTTCTACATTTCCTCATTACCTTTATAAGAGCGTATGGGTAGATGCCTCGCAACCCAGTCAGTACCAAGTGAATGGTTCCTTTTGATATGATGATGAACTCTCTGCTATGAAACCATTAAAACATCCAATGCACCTCGTCTATCATATTACTGAAGAAATGCACCCAGCCTATAGTATTTGCAGACTTTTCAAACCTATCTGGAATGAACGTCATTTTCTTTGGGTGATGATTCGTTATGTAGTTATTTAGTGGCCTTCGGAGAATCTCCTGGCAATACTCACCCCTTTGAAAGTGTTCCGGCAGCCAAACTTGGAGCAATAGATTACAATCCTCAAAATGTCTGAACCCATGCTTGCACAGATCAAGAGCATGGTACACCTTAGCTAAGATAATTGTGATGATACTATATGTCAGTCTTTTGATGCCATCCATTAGGGTCTTGGCGAACATTGCCAAGCGAGTATGAACTCGTCCTCCTTGCATTAGAAAGATCAACATCCTAAGAAGAGGACAATGAACACACAAACCCAATGATGAACCCATCCCAAAAAGGTAATGGCATGCTCATCATGATGAAGGCGATATGATTCTCTATGCCCATAACCCTCGTAGAGATGTATGAATTCTTCAGACAAAGTAGTTCAGCATTCTTCTTAAGAACCAACATTTTCAAAAAATTGCGTGGAGTGCGATTTTCTAGCACTAATAGTCCTTGACTAGCCCATGGTAACATAGCAAAACCCCCTATTTCTTCCAAGAGAGGAGTCATTTGTATATTTCTAAGTTGAAAAATGGCTCTCTTCTCATCCCAGAACATGGTAGCAGCCTCGATCAGTTCCTTATTTGGTCGAATGTTCAGCAAAGATGGCAGATCACCAAGTACTCCCTCACATGATTTCAATCATAGGGTGCAGGTCTTTCCACCAATCAATTAGCAAAGGCGGGATATTTTGGACCTTACCAAACCTGGGATTTCATGCTTCATTTTCTACAAACAAACAAAGGTTAGCCCTTTCCCCCTCCAGATTCGACTACTTGCATAATAATGAGCAACATGTTGTCACGTTTTCTTCAAGTAATGCACATAATATGATGGTATCCTTTTGGGATTATGGAAATACTATGGGATTTGGACAAGGTTTGTTAAAGCGGCTTTTTATGTCAGTGAAGACTCAACCCGTACTAGGTTTAACATGATACATATACGTTTTAAATCGGAGTGTGAATTTTAGAAACGTCTAGACTTGTTCTCTCAAGTTGACAACTTAAGAGGGAAAGGCACTGGACCGTCAATTGCACCATTGATCGACTAGTCTACCACAAATAAGCCTTTTCAGTTTAAAAGGATGATTTCAAGAAAGCATAGTACCACTATGTTGATAATATGAGCAAGGGGAGTATGATGTGGAGCATACTTTATGAACAAATAGTAACATATTTCCAAGTATTTTCATGATAAAGTGCATAATAATAGTAAATGAAGATGAACAAGAGTAGGAACAAAAGAAAAAAGAAAAGAAAGACCAAAAAGAGAAGTCATTTAACTCATGAAAACATGCAAGAATGTAATGAATCAAGTAGGGAAATAGGGACAGGAGAGTCATGATATAGCAGTCTTAGACAAGATGAAAGAAACAGAGAGAGGTCATACATGTCATAGCAATAAAGAAAGGCATGGAGGGGATGTTCATGTCATAATAATTTAAACAAATAAAGGGAAGTAAGGAAAGGGTTGTGCATGTCCTAGCAAATTAGAAAAATATAGAAAAATAAGGAAATAATCAACATAAGTCAATTTTATTATGGTAATGGCCTATGTATTCCCAGTAGAGTCGGCATGTTGTCGCACCCCATTCTCTTCCGAAAGCTGATTTTGACATGTGTCATCTCTTTTAAAGGAGGTAGTAAAAAAGAAGAGTCTCCACCTAATGATTTTAAAGGTGCATTAGGACACCTATTTGCAAATAACTCTGTTTGACTAGTCAACAGAACCAAAGATCGAGTAAGGGCTCAAATTACCTCAAAGAGAAGGTGTTAGCCACTCTTCAAGGTCCAGAACTATGGTTCCCAGTAAAATTTACACTATGTGGATTAGATAATTAATCTAGGTGATCATATAAGGGAAGAAAGATGTGGAAGTTGAAGGTTCTATTACATCAAGTGGAAAGAAAACAACATAAGAATTAAACTAAATCAATATGAGTATTAGTGGTTAGAAGAACATAACTACGTTGGTCTATATTTAATGACTAAGTAAGAAAAACAAGTATATAAAGGGAAGGAGGGTCCTATATTTTTTAACTTAAAGGATCACCCTGTGCAACGTAAATAATACTTCGCCACTCCCTTAGGGTGAGGGTTGCTCATATTATTCAGCAGTCACAAACTATCATCTCCTACTACCTAAATACTATGTTGGACCTGCTATTTTGGTGGTTCTAGATTTTACTTTAAGGTGCTCAAAATGATAAAATTAGGCAACATTCAAAACAGGTAGAACAACACATAATAGTAATGAAAGGCTCAAGTTAGCCTCCACGCACAAGCACAAAAGCACGCGATCAGATTTCTTGTTAGACAATTTCATAATCAAAACATATTTGGATTGTTAAATCTTCTAGGAATGGTCCTATGTGATTCTAATTAATATTGTCCAGGAACTACTGTAACGTATATATAGGTTAAAGCATTGTAGGTCCTATATGCATGATTTTTAATTTTCTATGCAAATGAGGCAGTGGAACGACCCGAGTTACTGGTGCTGATTTTACAGGCATGCTTCTTAAGCAGATGATAAGGTCCTATAAGCATGATTTCTAATAGTCAAAAATTATTTTATATATTTTATCCCTATAGACACATCGTCTAAGTATGGCAGTGCTACGAAGTAACAAAGTAGTTGATTGGTTGATTAGGATCCTATAGGCATGATATATAAAGAAGCAACGTAACAGAATAAATTAATTAATTGATTAGTTGGGGTGATATAGGCATGATATCTAGATTGAAAAACATATGTCTTCGCAACCTATAGACATGATGTCTAAGTGCACAGTAGTAACATATATGCAGTTCTATATGCCTATAAGGAATCATCTAATGTTGCAGCCCAATCCTTCCTATTTACACTCACCGTCTTCTCTAATATTTGCTCTATTTATCTGTTTTACACCTCAGCTTTACCACTTGTTTGAGGATGATATGTTGTAGCAACTCTATGGCGAACTTTATATTTAGCTAGAAGGTTATTCAACAACCAATTACAAAAATGAGTCATTTCATCACTAATTAAGGCACATGGAGTCCCAAATCTCGAAAACATGTTCTTTTTCACAAATGCAGCTACCAACATGGCATCATTTATTGGCTAAGAAATTACCTCCACCCATTTTGACACGTAGTCAACTGCTAGCAAACTGTATTTTTTTCCTCGGGGAGGTGGAAATGGTCCCATAAAATCTATCCCCCACACATCAAAAAGCTCAACTTCTAGAACGTTATTCAAAGGAATCTCATGCCTCTTTGTGATTGTTCATGTTTTATGACATTGGTCACACTTCTTAACTAATGCATGGGCATCCTTGAATAAATTCGTCCAAAAGAGACCGGATTGTAGTACCTTTACAGGTGTTCTATCTCCTCCATGATGGCCCCCATAAGGTGATGAGAGACAATCATACAACATTAGTTCCACCTCTTTTTCAGGAATGCATCTCCTCATCAACTTATCAGCACATTGCTTGTACAAATAGGGCTCATCTTAGTAGTAAAAGTTCACATCATGTAGAAACCTCTTTCTAGATTCAGATTGGATTTCAGGAGGAAGTACCCCACTGACAAGATAATTCACATAGTTGCGTACCATGGGGAGGGTCTTGGGTTATAGAAAAAAGTTGCTCATCAGGAAATACTTCTTTAATTTGGCCACCTTCCTCCACATGGTCGTGATTTTCCAGCCTTGATAGATGGTCAGCTACTTGGTTTTCTATCCTCCTTTGATCTCGTATTTCTACATCAAATTCTTGCAGCAACAAAACCAAACGCATCAACCTAGCCTTAGACTTCTTTTTTGTAAACAGATACCTGATTGATACATGATCAGTATGGACTACGACTTTCTTTCCCACCAAATATACCCGAAATTTCTTAAAGGTCCACGTAACATCAAACAACTCCTTCTTAGTGGTGGTGTAATTCAGCTGTGCATTATCAAGAGTCTTACTCACATAGTATGTGGAATAAAAGACCTTGTCCTTCCTCTGGCCTAGCACTGCCCCAATAGCGTCGTCACTTGCATTATACATAAGTTCAAATTGTAAGGACCGGAATAATGGGAGCAGACACCAACTTACTTTTTGAGTTCTTCAAATGCCTTGAGGCAGGCGTTAACAAAGTTGAAAGTTACATCTTTTTCAAGCAACCTGCACAAAGTAGTAGTAATTTTAGAGAAACTTTAATAAAGCATTGCTAGAAACCCCCGTGTCCGAATAAACTCTGGACACCCTTCATTGAATAGGTGGAGGTAATTTTTCAACTGCCTCCACCTTCTCCTTATCAACTTCAATGTCGGCCACAGATATTCTGTGACCCAAAATAATGCCTTCTTGTACCATAAAATGACACTTTTCCCAATTCAGTACTATATTTGTTTCTTTACAACGGCCAAGACCTTACTTAAATTCCTCAAGAACATAATAAGAAGACCCAAAAACTACAAAATCATCGAAGTATTTCACCATGTTGGTGAAAATAGCCATCATGCACCTGGAAAGTGGTTGGTGCATTACAAAGACCAAACGACATTTTCTTGAAGGAAAAAGTACCATAAGGACAAGTAAAAGTGGTCTTCTCCTGATCCTCTAGGCATATGACAATCTGATTGTATCCTAAATAACCATTAAGGAAGCAATAATATTCATGCCCGACTAATCAATCTAGCATTTGGTCAATGAATGGAAGTGGGAAGTGGTACTTAGGGTTGCTTTGTTGAGCCGTCTATAATCAATGCAGACTCTCCACCCCATCACAGTGCGAGTACGAATTATCTCATTCTTCTCATTCTTAATCACAGTCATTCCTCCCATTTTGGGCACACATTGAACTGGGCTTATCCAATTGCTGTCGAAAATAGAAAAAATGATACCTGCATCGAGCAACTTGAGTACTTCCTTTTTCACCACCTCTTTTATAATGGGATTTTACCTCCTCTACTACTCCATACTAGGGCGATATCCATCCTCGAAGAAGATTTTATGCATGCAAACCGATGGACTAATTCCCTTAATGTCAGCAATAGTCCACCTAATGGTCTTTTTATGCTCGCAAAATACTCTAAGCAATTTTTCTTTCTGAGTGTTGGTCAAACTGGATGAAATAATCACGGGCAATGTATTAGAGTTCCCCAAATAAGCATAGTACAGATCCACTAGAAGTGGCTTAAGTTCTAGCTTCGAAGCTTCTTCAATAGATGGCTTAGGAGGGGTCAGAGTTACAGGCCTGTCCAACTCCTCAAATTTTCCAAACCCCTGGACCTAACTGTATGACATATCCAGTACTTTCTCAATTTCTCCCATCATTTCATCTTCACTATCTTATTCATCCCCAATCAACACTCGTTCAACAAGATCTACATGGCTTATATAGGGCACTAACGATGAGGCATCGCTCTCTACCACAGAGATCATGGATAACTCTTCATAGTGGGCTGGAAACCTAAGTGATGTACAAATATTGAATACCTCCACTCGATCATCTACTCTCATTATCATCTTTCCTTCACTAACATTAATAATAGCTCAGCCTGCGGCTAGGAATGGATGCCCCAAAATAAATTAGACTTCCTAATCGGGCTCGTATTCCAGGATAATGAAGTCCGCAGGGAATATGAAAGACCCCACTTGAACCGGCACATCTTCAATCACTTCTTCAAGAGGAGCAGGGGAGCGATTAGCCAGCTGTAAGATTGCGCGGCTCACCCAACCCCAATTGTTTGAACACTTATAGCGGCATTAAATTGATGCTCGCTCCAAGATCACATAAGGCTCGCCCAACTGCATGTTTACTAATCGATATTTGGATAGTGAAACTACTTGGGTCCTTCAATTTTTAAGTAGCTTGCTTTAAATTCTTGAGCTACACTCCTCAATGAGTGCCACCGTTTCGAACTCGGTCAGCCTCCTTTTATTTGAAACTATTTCCTTGATGTACTTTGCATATTTGTACACTTCTTGTAAGATGTCAACCAATTGAATATTAATTTGCACATGCTTCAAAATATCAAGAAATTTTTTATATGCGGCGTTATCTTTTACTTTTTGCAATCTTTGAGGGAATGGAGGTGGTGGCCTTGCAACCACTGTTGGGGGTTGCTCAGCCACCGCCTCTCCAGCTAGCTTCTCGGACTCCTCAGATTTCAATAGTGGCTGGCCTCTCATCAAAAGCCAGTTGTTTGCTCTTTTTCGACTGAACCTCTTCTAATTGTCTCCCATTCCTCAACAACACTACATTAAGGGATATCTTAGGATTAGCTTCAGTGTCACTTGGAAGAGCTCTAAATGGTCTAATGTTTTGAGCACTGGCAATCTGTCCCATTTGAAACTCCAAATTTCTGAAATTGGTCACGAGCTGTTGATTCTCAAGTAACAACAAATCATTCTCTTTCTCTTCTACCTATTGAGGTGGCTTCTGAGGTTTATTGAAATTTCCTTGGGGTCTATAATGATTCTGATTCAGTTGATTTCCACCCCATGATAAGTTGGGATAATTTTTCCAGTTTGGGTTATAAGTATTCCCATATTATGCATTCTCATTCATTAGACCCCTGCTCTATTGTCCCACATAGTATATAGATTCTTGATTCGTGGGGCACATGTCACTCATATGGTAGTCACCACATAGTTCGCAACAAAGAGACATCTGTAGTACATGTTACATCTCTTGTGTCTGTTTCATTGTCGTTCTATTTATCTGGTTTGCCAATTTTGCTATCTCAACTCTCATGGCCGAGAAATCATCAAGCTCAATCAACTTGATTGCCTTATGTTGACTTGCCTTGCGTGAATTCCAATCCCTTTTTCAGTTATGATCATTAGCAGTGAAGTTATTCAGCAAGAGTTGAATTTCACTACATGGTTTCGCCATGCAACTATCCCCAAAAGCTGAATCAAGATTCATCTTTGAGGCCTCATCTAGCCTATCAACAAAAGTGTGTCTGAATACCTCATCAGTCTGACAATGGTGGGGGCAATCTCTGAGTAGCTTCTTGTATCTTTTCCAAGCTTGACGAAGTGTCTCGCCATCCTATTTTTCGAACCCAAAAATATAACTCCTCAATGACTTTGTTTTCTTGGTGGGGAAAAACTTGATTAAGAGATTCCTTGCTAGATAGGATTGAGTTCGCGAGCTCTTTTTGTAACCATTCCTTAGCTTCCCCCTGCAGTAAAAAAGGAAAAACTGTCAGCCTGACATAGTCCTTGGAAACGTTCAGATAATTGTAGATATCCATAATTTCCAAGAAATTCTGAATGTGCCTCTGCGGATCTTCCTAAGATAGACCCACATACTGCCCTGTAGATGTATTCAGATGTACTATGAATTGTTTGAGTTCAAAATGCTCTGTGATCTTAGGCTTCACAATAGCCGAAGTCATATTAGCAAGATTGGGCCTTGCAGCTTCTATCACCGCACGCTCTGCATTACCTTCCATCTCTATTAGTTGTGGTTCAACTACGATGTCCAACTCTCTTTCTATTCTAGTTCTAGCTATGACCTCCCTCCTCACTCTGTGAAGTGTCCGTTCAATTTCAGGATCAAGAGGAAGGAGCTTGTTTGCTTTTCTACTCCTCTGCATTTAAGAGAATAGCCTGCGTTAGCACAAACAAGGTAAACTGAAAATTAACACTTGAGCAAATAACTAATAAAAGCTTATATCAGCAAAGTAGCTAATTTTTAAGAACCCGGCAACAGCGCCAAAAACTTGTTGCTCCCAAATGCACACGCAAGTATACATCGTCATACAAGTAATAAAATGATAAGTCGAGTGTCGATTCCACATAGACTTATATCAACTACTCACCGTCCCACCTCCTTTTCCTACCCCCGGAAGGGTATAAAGGAGTTTTTTCCAACTTAAATTGACCAATCAAAATAGGATTATTTTATTTAAAATATAGAGTCGACACTTGAAAAAATTTATGGTGTCTCAAGTTACCGGTTTAAATTCTGAATCGAGGAAAGATTGACTTTATTTTACAGTTCGTGAAAACAGAAATCTGGGTAAGAAATTTTGCTAACTCAAGAGAGAAGGTATTAGGCATTCCCGGGTTTTGTCGTTTTAGCATGGTCGCTCAGTTGTTATTACTGGCTCCATTATTTGATTTTAAAATGATTTTAAACCTATGTGCATTTTTAAATTTTTAGCCGCTTTTAATATTTCGGAAAAATTTAAAGTTATTTAAAACTATCATAAGCCACGCTACATGAAATGCACTCGCGGTTCACGACATATCCTATTTAACCTTGTTGGAAATTAGAATCGGGTCACATGAAATGCATGTCCGGATTGTTAACAACTGTAATAATTATATAACATATGCGCCTAAAGCAACTATGAAGTTCGTTTTTAATATCTACATTAAAACATGTGTGAAGGTCGTAGACTAGGTGATTGTATGACATACCTCAATTTTATTAAAGGAGGTAGCATTTAACTAAGTGAACTCCAAATATTCATACTTAACTAATTAGATATCACAGCTACAAGAAAGTAAAATTGATATCAGCTCTGCATTAGATCACAAAGTCAGTGATTCTCCTTAGTCTTGTGACTATGTCCTATTACAAAGCTAACCACGATCTACAACTAGCGAGTTCCAATTTACAGTAGTTCTAATTCCAGCCTCACGTATAACTCATTCCAACATGGGTTAACCTCATTGATTTTAATCTTGCGAGTTGGCAGACTTCCACATTTGGCACAACTACGCATGACCTCAACGAAAATTAATTTGGAGATGATAATTGTTTCCTTGCACACAGATCTTTTTGCTATTTTATATGTCGACTTTAACAAAAACCATTATTAGGTTATATGAACAAACATGGTATCCTAACTTAAAAAACCTACTAACACAAGTACCCAACAAATTAATCCATAATAAAGATGAATAAGATTAAGATCACTTAAAGAGCAAAATAAGAATTCTATTACATGTGTTACTAAACATTCTTACACTACCCAGAAGACGTTCAATTTTCAAAGAAGCAGACTAACGAACCAAGTCTCTAGCAGACTTCAGAAACGAGAGAAACGATTTACACATTTACACAAGATCTACTTTGGTGGCTAGCTATAGAAATCTGATCAATCCCTTTTAACAATTCAACATTAATGATCCAATAACACCAAAAATTGATAAATGAAATAAAATCACACATGAAAGCATGCTAACAAACAAATGGAGATCCATCAACAACATTCATCAAGCTATTGTATTAAGATGGGATAAGAACAAAAGAACCTTTTATTGATGCATCTGAGCTTCGATTCCTTGATAAAATTTGAAGTTAAAACACCAACAAAACTGCGTCCAAGACTTCAACAGAAGCTTGACCAATCCTCCTTGAATTCGACCACGACGAACACCTCGACTCGATTCTTTGACTTTGGACTGGAATGCTCGACTTCAAACAAAATCAAGCAGCTTGCCTCCATGAATTCCGATTGAGGATGAACTGAAGCTTTGTGTAACAAGTAGTTCTGAAACTCAAGAATCGATTTGTAACTGACTGGATATGGGGGTTAATTTTTGTTGGTTTCCATCGAAACTCGTCGGCAATGGAGGTGAGACTGAAACAAAAGAGAAAGGGATTTGGAAGGGTGATATCGTCTCCTTATTTTCGTTCCCCTCGTTCTCTATTACGCTTCGGCTGTTGGAATGGATATGGGTCGCTGGGTATGGGGAATCCGCTGGGTTCTAGTTTTTGTGAGAGGCGGGGTGTGTGAGGAAGATAAAGTTTCAGGGGTTGGGGTTCTTGTGTTCTCAGCGGTGCTTCTGATGCCTAAGGGTCTTAGAGTCTATTTTAGGTCCAATTTGTATTTTTGTGTCCTCCTCTTTTGATTTCGGCTCTAGGGTCTTATAGGTCTAGAGTCTAGGTTTACATTTTGTATTTTTTGTTAATTAGTCCCTAGGTCTTTTGTGTACTAGATTTTTAGGTTTATTAAGAAAGTTTTTAAGGGTATTGGGCTGAGGGATTGGGCTAGAAACTTAGGCTTTTATAATTAGCTTTGCTTAAAATTAGCTTAATTAACTAAAAAATCTATCCATATAGAAATATTACCAAAAATATTAGTTAGCCCTACTTAAGTGACAATAATTATTAAAATAAGACCGACCATTAAAACAAACTCTTTTTTTGGTATTTTTTCAAGATTAAAAATGACTACAAAATATTAATGAACCTTTTTGTTTGTAATTTTCATTTTCTTATAATAAAACAAAAGTAAAGGAGTAAAAATGAGTTGAAATAGCTATATTAGGCCTAAATTAAATATTTACATGCTAAAATATGAAAATCTTGGGGGGTATCAAAAATCACATCTCTATACTCACTAACTCACCAATAGTGTTATTCAGTCCAGCTAAATTCGAGTTCAAGAGTTTAGATATACTAAACTACAATTCTAAGTAATAACTAAATTATCAAGCATAGAATGATTGTTATGTGTTCAATAGAGACAAATATTCCAGGGTTATGATCGATTCACCATTTATATTGTGTTCTAATTAACTCTCCCTCTCATATAATTCACTCATGATTGCTAATTAATCGATAATTGCCCTCATAGTCTTCTCCTGAAGTACTACTCGCCTATCCAAAATAGATTAACGCATATATTCCTATAGAATCAATCTATTATGAGCACATTAAGATTACAATATTTAATTAAGCACGGTGACTGGGTATATTTCTATCCTAACCACAAATTCCCCCTAAGGGTTAAGATCATGCTCTCTTTAATTCTTCACTAGTCTAAATACGGCTTTCCTAAGCATAGCATAGATAGTAAGAACCTAACTGCTGGCTAGATTATTAAGCAATTAATCACAGAATTAAAGAAACAACCATATCTTAGTGAATTATAATCGATTTTAAGTCAATGCTAAACAAAAATATTCATGGCTAAATCCCAACCCCAGAACAACGGGTTTTTAGCCACTCATAATACTAGCAAACAATTGCATAAGGTTTGAATAAATGAAAATACTAGAAAAGATGAAAAAATCTAAGATGTTCTTGCTCCCGAATGTTTCTTGTGTGTAGTTTCCCTCCAAAGTGGCATTTTCCCTTAAAAATAGGCTTACACTTTCTTTTATACGTGTTGGGTAGGTCTAGGGCCGAATAAATTGTGTCCCCGGCAAAATAGGACAAAAGCATGCCACCGGCGCCCTAGGTAGCGTTAGGTTCCCACCAGGGTGATGCCTCAAATTGCACTTCTGTCTTCAGCACCATAGGTAGCGCTAGGCGCTGCCTGTGCCGCCCAAATACTTATTTTTCCCGATTTGTTTGTTTTAGCTCAAAACTTGCGTGTTTCGCCCCCAATTGCTCCCAAATCATTTCTACAAATAAAAACACTTCAAATTAATATAAATCATAGCATTTAACATCCCAAATTCACAAAGCAAAAGTAAAATATGAGGAGATATGCATAAAAATATATATACTGTAAGCTAAACATCATTTACATTATTAGCATGTTATGTACTCCCCTTTCTTAAGATCAGTATGTTACCCCCTTTATGTTGTTTTTGAACATTTCGACACCAATTATCTCTGCATGTTCTGTGTTTACCACCATGTGCTCCACGTATCCCCAAATCCCTATCACCCCTATAAGTAAGTTTGTTCTATATATTTTCTGACTATTTCTGGTCGGCTGTTTCTGAGCATTCTATACCAATTCAATAGACCTTTTCTTGATTATTGTTGTTACAATCAAATGTTCTATGCATCCCAAATTCCTTGACCCATGTTTGTGAATACTGAACTTGCTTTGGTTTGTGATTCTTGGCTGTGTATGAACCTGTCTTAAAGGTGTCGTGTTTGGACTTTTGTTCACTATTCCAATCTCTTTTCAAATGGTCTCTGTTGTTTTACTGAATTGTTTTCAAACAAACTTCCATTAATACAGTTTTTCCATGAAAACCTTTCAACTTGTGTCAAACACTTTCACTCTACTCCTAAGTAAATAAGTTCTGCCCCCTCTAGTATGTGTACTGCCTTGAGATCCTCTTGAGAACCCTTTGAACTCTGGCATACTGAGGCTGGCCCTTCCACACTACACTTATTCAATTTGGTTACCAAGTCTAGGTGTAAGCGCTGCCCGGGATCCTTGAGATCCTTAGGGAACTTTGATGTACCTAGACTATGACATTGTCTATGGAATTAAGGCATTTGAGGCTATTGGAGATTTTAGAAATTCAGGCCTAATTGAACGCTCCCTATACAATAGCTTCTAATTTTCTTATTTACTTATGTAATTCTTTCATATGGTGTGTAATAACTTGTAAACAAATATAAGGGTATTTAGTGAAAGGGGTGGGTAGCTACATGTTTATGGGGTAATACAGGTAGAGATCATGCTTATAGGACTTTACATTTTAATCTGATTGCCTTACCAAGTAGAAATCATGCTTATAGGAATTCAAATCTTGCCATGTTTATCTCACCATACCAGAATTCATGCCTACAGATTTCAAATAATTCCGTAATAGAAATCATGTCTTCAAGTCTTAAAATCAGATTCACAAATATATGTCATGCCAATAGGATTTAATCCAGATTCTGTTATAACAAGTACTTATGTATGTTTTCATGTCTGCAAGTCTCTAAAATCAGTATTAAATTTAGATATCATGCCTATATGGAACAATACCAAATCGTGCCTTGGATCACGCCTAGGTTTAGTTTAAATAACTCAATCTGGTTAACATTTAGTTCACTTCTGATTTGGTTTAGTTAAGTGGTTTATATTTCCCTAAAACGATTCCTTCTAAAAACTGCCTTAAATCTGTTATTAGACAGCATGCCCATAGGGATTTAAAAGTTTATTCTAAATCTGCCCTATTTTACTAAAAAAGTAGTCATTAATATTCCGCGTATATGCAAGCCTGTAGGGTGATTTCAAAACTTGCAATTCTCAAACTATTTCTATGACTTAATGTTTTTTCTGATCCTAACAGGCTTTAAAAAACCAATAGGCAACTGTTAGGGTCATTACTCAAGAGTTTATAATAAAAAATTTCTTGTTTTCTGCACATTCACGTAGACATCCTGCCTTAAGATATTGTTTACTAAAAATTCCTTTATTGTGCTTGAGTCGTGCTATTGATGTGCCTTATTTGAGGATGAAACTTTGAGCCTCTTATTGCTCCCTTTACCTTATGTGCTTAAAGTCCTAATTTTTTTGCCAGTCGCCTTAGAATTTTCACCTTTAAAATTTTAGGGGCTTGTCTAGAACCACCTATATGTAGAGGTCCTAAATCCCTCCATGATCATTAAGAAGGGACGAGTAACATCGCGCAATAGAGATAACTGACCAAACACTCGGTTTGAATAACCACTAAGGGGATGGGAAAGGTAGATATGAGATATGATGACTACGCGCTAATGGTACGTGTAGCCCCTTATCAAGGAATGTTTATCGAATATTGTGTGGGGTGATCCTATAGACTAACCAACCTAGGATTCCTCCTTTACCAAAAATCCCTTTTCTATTTAAAACCTTTGTTTACAACTTATTCACAAATCTTTATCCTATTACTTGAGTTACCCAACATGCTTTACTTGCAACCTATTTGATTCAACTATTTATTTATATGGACTAATTTGTGAATATAAGTTCGGCCGGTACCCACATTTGTGGACCAAGAGGGGTGTCTAACACCCTCCTCTCGAGGTTATTTCGAGACCTTACCCTAAGTCTCTGGTAATGAAAACTAATCCAAGAGTTAATCACTCTAGGTGCCCTAACGCACCATAACTTGTTAGATGGCAACTCTTCAAATACCCAATTCCCAAAAGAAAATGAGTTATCACACCCCATGGAATGACGAAAGTCGAACCTCTCTCTCCGCGAGGAGGGGAAAAAAAGAGGGTGCGAGATCATGGTGACTCTGCTGGGGACATCTTTTAAGCTCTTACTATAACGAACTTGTCTTTTACAAATTAATCTAAGCATGCTTATCACGTACCCTTCTCCCTTATTTGAATTCAACCGCCATTTGTCTTTTAAGAATTTATGGTTCTTTATTCCTGAAACTGACTTGTCTCTTTGTTTTCTTTTCCTATTATTGTCTTTCAATTATTTAAGTATTGTACTTATTTTTTTCTTCCTACGTGCAAATACTTGACTACATGTTATTTTGTGCTACACAAATCATGAGTGGTTGCACTCTTCCTATTTACTATCCTTAATTTCGGAAAGGCTTTTTTGCAATAGAATCAGTCGATCAACGGTGTATTCCATGATTCCGTGCCTTCCCCATCAAGTTGTCCGCTTGAGGATACCAATCTAAAACCCCATAGAAACTTTACTCTGGTTAAATTATGCATGCATCATGGTCAAACTTAGTTAGGGTCAGTTATATCATCCGCATAATGGTCCTTTAAGATAAGCCTTATTCAATGTCCACCGGGTTTTCCATAATCCCAACGGACACGATCACGCTCTGTGAATTAATTTGGAGAACGAAATGCCGATGTTGATCATGAATGTATAAATAGTCGAGTTCAGTGGGGGTAAGGTCTAACCCTTTTTTTTTACAAAAATTGAGGCACGAGGTCCCAGATTTGGTATGGTTAGCAACATCCCACCACTTTTTCTAGATTGGTGGGAGGATCTTTCTTCAAGTGACAGGAAACAGGTGAAAAACTACCTGGGAAACTTGCCTTCCTTGCTAGTATTTAGCAAAACAAAAAATCGGCCAAAGTTGCCACTTTATTCTGGGACAGTGAAAGAGCTGTGTTTCGTTCGGTGACATAGAGAAGACATCGCTTCTAGAGGAAATAGGAGGGCTTGCAAGATTAACTTGGAACAGTCCCGGGCTATTGGTACCAGAAATCCGTACGGGCAAGGAATTTTTGAAGATGATGGGGCTGAAGAGGAATATCAACCTAGTGTGCTTAAAGGATTCCTACATACCTATCGAATACTTGTACGAGAGGTATGGCCATATCAAGTCTTTCCGCACTTACCATGATGAGATGACTCTCATTTCTACGTCACATCCACCGCAGAGTGTTTGTATTCGTTATGTGTTTCGTAGGCCTGATAGTGTTCTCAATGAAAAAGGGAAGAATCCACACTAGGTTGGTTATGGTCGCCAAAACTCTGATGGAAGGGATTAATGGAAAAACATATACCATAGTCCTCATGATCATAGTCGACATCTATAGGGCCCCTGAGCACCGTCAAAGAGGGCTCAAGCATTTTGAGGGTTTTAATTTGTTGCTGCAATTATGGTTGCTGGGATATCTCCAAAAAGGTTCGCTATCGTCAAGAATTTCTGCGAAGGTATTGGCACGACCACATTGCCTTCCATCACCCTAAGCAGAGAGCTACATTCCAGACATATTTGCTCAGCCAGAAAGCATCAGAGAATGGGAGTTCTTTGACAAGCTGACTAAGGAACAGGTGCAATGGATGGTTGAATGGCTCCCAATAAACGATTTTATTATCAGGTCCAGAGATGCTCGCACTTGGTGCTGATCGGGTTGAGATGGATATACCCATATGTCCCTATGCAGGTTATAAGGAAAGCAAGCAGGAAACAAGTTGTTCCAAGGGTTGTCAAGATGAGTCATATCAGGGCAGATTTTCAAGATGACGATCTCTCTTACAAGTGCCAAGCTCAACACATGTGGCACTACAAAATCATCATGGAGAAAAATACCATTGAGACAGACAGGTATCACGCAGGGTGCGAGCCTTTCTACCTAACATGGTTAGAAGAAAATCTGAAAGGGATGGTGACACTAGGGGCCAGTCTAAGGAACAGAATCATAGATGAGGAAGTTGAAGCTCAAGTCAAGTACAATAGGCTGTGCAAGAGGGTCCACGACTCTGAGAATGAGCTCCAGGAAATATATGAGAGGAATGTGAGGTTGATCGGGGAGTGGAAAGAGATGGCAGTCACTTCCAACTGGAAACAGGAATATCTGGAGCGAGGAATAGTGGAGCTGGAAGGCAAAGTCATAAAGGGAGTTAAATATTGTCAGAATGTTTAGGGAGCTGAGGGAGGACATTTGGCCAAAGCCTACTTGATGTTTGGGATGCACGAGCTAGGGTATCGATACGATGGAGTCCGGAAGATCGAATCTGGGGAAGGTCCTTCTGGGACCAAATAGGCTAGATTTACTTGCTTTCCTAAAATGTATTAAGGCCACATGCCAATAGTGACTTAGTTTATTATTATTTTAGTATCGTCTAAACTATTTTTATATTATGAAATGAAGCATATATTGGAATTTAAAGTTCTCCAAATCTATTTTATCACCAGGCCTACCTCAAGCACAACAAGGCTCCCAAATTAAGATGTGAATTTACATTTCCACAATACGTGTTTAAATATTGCAAACATTTAGGATCATCACTGACTTGTTACCTTTTGTTTTTTTTCTTTATTTTTTTATTATTCCCATCCCCTTAGGTTGGTTCACTCATAATGGCCTCATCATCATATCATACCAGATCCAGAGGCCCTCCTCCTCCTAGCAACACAAAAAGAAAAGCAAAGACAAAGATGGACGGCTTAACTAAAATCTGAAAGGAAAATGTTGAGAACGCAAAGACTTCAGATGGTCGTAGTACTCCAGCCCCGAATGACCTGGTCTTAAGACTAGAACAAAAGATACTAAAACTACAAGGAGAACTCAAGCAGGTCCGCACTTTCCCTCAATATCCCTGATATATACCAACAAAACACAAAGAACCCAACACCTCCTCAGAACACACAAAACCAACAGCCACAAAATCCTACCGCACCAAATCAATATGCAACCCCACCCCCCAAATATCAATCTGTTGCCAATAACAACTCCACCACAACATCATCATCAACTAATTCAGTATCTACCAACCACCACGTACTATACTCCCAAAAACACATAACCTATTTCCGATCCACAAAACTCCACCAATGACCATCACTACGCCCAAGTTCCTGGCACCCCTCAAAACAACCCTATATATGTGGAAACTAGGCCTCATTCTACCCAACCAATCTCTTGTGCACCAGAATCCTCTAAGAAGGACCTGCTCATTAAGATGATGGCTGAAGAACTCAAGAAATTGACAAGCCGAGTTCAGGGTGTTGAAGGCGACAGAGGAATAGAAGGTTTGAACTATGAAGATATGTGCATACAGCTGGATGTTGAAATTCCAGAGGGATAAAAACCTCCCTAGTTTGAGATATTCGATGGTACATGTAATACAAGGGTTCATCTAAGGACCTATTGTGACAAGCTTGTCGGGGTTGGGAAAGATGAAAAGATCCAGATGAAGCTCTTTATGAGGAGCCTTACTAGGGAAGCTTTGTCTTGGTATATCAACTAAAATCCCAAGAAATAGGCTAACTGGGTAAGCATGGCGTCGGAGTTCATGGACCCGTTCAGGTTTAACACAAAGAATGTACAAGATTTCTTATATATTTAGAATCTTAAGAAGAAACCTGCTAAGACTTTCTATGAGTACGCTACTGGTTGGAGGTCGAACGCAGCCAAGGTCAGGCCCTCTTTAGCCGAAGAACAGATGAATAATTTCTTCGTCAGGGCACATGATCCACAATATTATGAGAGACTGATGGTCATCGAAAATCACAAATTGTCTAATATCATCAAACTCGAAGAAAGGATCACGGAAGGAATCAAGAGTGGGATGGTAACAAATTTTGATGCACTACAAGCCAAAAATAAGGCACTACAATCCGGTGGCATATCGAAGAAGAGAGATGTTTGGGGAAATAATGGTGCCTGGGGGCCCAAAATCTCCACTTGTATATCAAACATCTCCTCCCACAAATCAAACACCTCCCACATACCAAACACTTCCACCTACATATCAAACAACTCCGCCCATATACCAAGCATCACTGCCCACAAACCAAGTATCACCGCCTACATATCAGCCCTCATCTCCAAAATATTACCAAACAGCCTCTGTCCATCACCCCTACGACTCCCAACCATCCCACTTCTAATCACCATCAGCTTGCCAAAATTATCCAAGACTAAGAACTAGCTTCGACAACAATCCACCTAGATAATACACCGCCATTGTTGAGCCTTCTGTATGAAAGCTTGAAAGCCACATGCTACGTTTTACTCATGTTCCCACTGTAGCACTAGAAAATCCATCCCAATGGGTCAATCCGAACAAATCTTGTACGTACCATTCTGGTATGAAAGGGCACACCACTGTTGAGTGCCGAACGTTGAAGGATAAGATCCAGACACTCATTGACAACAAGGTCATAAAAGCAAAGAAAGTCGCACCCAATGTCTGCAGTAATCCCCTCCCTAATCACAAATGTGATGATGTAAATGTGATAGAGATAAATGAAGAATGGGACCCTGAGGGGTCAATCAGGCTTATTCGAGAAGGCGATGATTTCAAGGTTGCAGTCATAATTACTCCTACTGTGGTTCAGAATCAGGCGTATATTGATGTTGAGATAACTACATTAGTTTCGTTTGAGGTAGAAGTAGCTTCTCCTGCAGCCACCACCGCTCTATTTGAAGTAGAAGTGGTCACACCTTTTACTGTAAAAATATCAATCACGCCCACATTCAACTCAAAAGAAATACCCTGGGATTATATTGTCGAGGCTCGATGGAAAGAGAAAGCCAATATAGAGGAATCTGATGCCGCACAAGGAATAAATAGAACCGGAAGAGTCTATACCCCCGAACACCTGGGAGGTTCGAGTAAGGAGGCCACTACTAGGCAGCCTATCATTGAGACCAAGCCAAACGGCCTGTGGAGGAAAGTGCAAGCAAAGGAATACTCTATTGTTGACCATTTGAACAAAGTCTCTGCTCAAATATCTATCCTGTTACTATTGCAGAATTTTGAGGCACACTAGAATGTCTTAATGGAAGTGCTGAGTGAGGCTTACGTTCCCAATAACATCATTTATGGAGAAATGGCCAACATGGTTAGGCAAATGCTTGAGAGCCATAAGATTATCTTCCACGAAGATGAGCTACTGCCCGAGGGTTTAAATCACAATCGAGCATTGCATATCACAGAGCAATTTGAAGATAAGTTCATTGTAGGGTCCTGGTTAATGGAGGTTCTAGTCTAAAAATTTTTCCATTGGACACCCTGAAAAGGTTGGACAAAGGTTTCCATGAAATACAGGCAGGAAGCATATGTGAAGGCTTTTGATGGGTCCCAAAGGGCCACGATCGGGGAAATCAACCTTTGCTTGCAGATGGGGACAACTTGGTTCGATGTTGAATTTCAGGTGCTTGACATACCAGCCTCATATAATCTTCAATTGGGCCGACCATGGATCTATGTTGCTAGAGTCATGCCTTCCACACTACATAAAGCCGTGAAATTTGAATGGAACCATCAGGAGGTGATCATCCATGGAGATAGGAGTAACCCCATCCACACAAGTCAAACCATACCGACCATCGGACATAGAATAAGGCTAGAAGGGAAACATATCATCACATCGAATGGATCAATGTCATCGAGAAGGATAAGTGATGGAGTAACAAGATAGAAATCATACTAGCATGGTCTGGAAATGAACCCGGCAAAGGGTTAGGAAAGAACCTCCAAGGTATCAACAAGCCAATACAGCTGAAAATTCATAGTACTACTTTTGGGATTGGATACTAGTACACATGGAAAGAGTATATGGATTGGTCGCCTCCATGGCGTGGACCAGATTACCCTCTTGAGCAGCCAGTGCCACGTTAGGAACAAGCTTTCCACTAGGTTGACACAATATGGGGGATTACGGAAGAAGAAGCACTAGTTGGGTTGAAGAGTTTGTTCTTGGAGGATGAGGACATGGATTGCGGTGCCATAATTGAGGAGAATGAGGAAGAAGGCCTCACTATTCAGGCTGTGGCGAAGGGAGCTATTCTCAAAAACTGGACCATCACACCATCCTGAGCCCACCATGCCCCTGGGTAGCTTGGAAGGATTTACTTCTATCGCCATTTTAGGCATTTAAAATTTCTTGTAGTTCCATTTTAATCTTTACTTGTTTCAAAATAAATGCTCGATCCATCGAGTCGTGCTTTGTCTGAACAATTTCTCAAGTTTTAATTAGAGGCATTTGTTCTTTATTATTATTATTATTATTTAAAGAAATTTTCAGTGCATTGAACCACCAATAACAAAAAGGCTAATAAAATAGTCAATACTACTAACATTCAGAACAAATGAAGCTCCACATTGGTCATGTATCAAATGTCAAAGCACCAGAAAAAACAAAGAAAAACAAAGTTTGTATTTGCTGACAAGTTCGACAACTAATTTTGTTCTTTATTATTCACTACTATCTTTACACTTTTTCGTTCCACAACTCTATTATTGCTTTTCCTGACTAACTAGTGACTCTGACATGTAATGAGGCAACGCGACATGAGAATAGTGACTCAAAGGAAGAAGATGAGATACCCGAGGAAATTTTCAAGGAGGTTGAAAATTTTGAGAATAAGCATATGTCCAATCTGGACGAGACTGAAGCAGTAAGTTTGGGAGACGCCGAGACCATCAAGGAGACCCACATCAGCATTAAATTGTCACCAATATAGAATAAAGAGTACGTTCATTTCCTAAAATAATATAAGGACATCTTCGCATGGTCGTATGATGACATGACCAGTTTGAGCACTTCTATAGTATCTCACATGTTGCCTACTAATCCCATGTGTCCGCCAATCAAGCAGAAACTCAGAAAATTCAAACCAGACATGAGTCTGTAAATCAAGAGGAAGTTACCAAGTAGATCAAAGCCAAGGTTCTCAGGGTGGTTGAATATCCAACATGGTTAGCTAACATTGTGCCAGTTCTGAAGAAAAACGGGAAGTTTAGAGTATGTTTTGACTATTAGGATTTAAACAGGCCAAGTCCCTAAGATGATTTTCCACTACCAAATATACACATCTTAATCGATAATTGCGCCAAGAATGAACTCCAATCCTTTGTAGATTGCTTCACGGGTTATCACCATATTTAGATGGATGAAGAAGATGCAGAGATGATAGCTTATATTACACCATGGGGTGTATATTGTTACAAGATGATGCCATTCGGTTTGAAGAATGCTGGGGACACCTACATGAGAGCCATGACAACCATCATCCATGATATGATACATAAATAAATAGAGGTATATGTAGACGACGTCATTATCAAATCCAATAGGGCATCAGATCACATAGCGAACTTGAGATAGTTCTTTTACATGCTAAAGAGGTACAATTTGAGAGTGAATCTTGAAAAGTGTGCATTCGGGTTCCCGTAGGAAAATTATTAGGATTAATCACCATTTGTTGAGGGATCGAACTGGATCCGACTAAAGACAAAGCTATTCAGGAGTTACTGCCACCTAGGAGCAAAAAGGTTATCATGAGCTTCCTAGGGCGTCTCAATTATATCAGTTGCTTCATAGCATAATCTACAGTCATATATGAACCCATCATAAAGATGCTAAGGAAAGACGTTGAAACAAGCTGGATAGAGGATTGCCAGAAAGCTTTTGATAAAATCAAGGAGAACCTGTCCACACCACCAGTTCTAGTCCCGCCAAAATCAGGACCTTAGTTACTCTATCTATCCGTGTTGGATGGAGCCTTTGGGTGCATTTTGGGACAACATGATGAGATACGAAGAATGGAGTAAGCCATTAATTACTTGAGTAAGAAGTTCACACCTTATGAAGCACAGTATTATCTACTTGAATGCACTTGTTGTGCTTTGACCTGGATAACCCATAAATTGAGGCATTACTTATGTGCCTACACTACATATCTTATATCCAGGATGGATCCTATGAAGTACATATTTCGAAAACCCATGCCTACTGGGAAGTTGGCTAAGTGGAGAATACTACTAAGTGAGTCTGATATCATCTATGTAACTTAGAAGGAGATCAAGGGACAAGCATTAGCAGATCACCTTGCTAAAAATTCGGTGGGAGGAGAATACGAACCCTTGAAAATGTATTTTCCTGATGAAGAAGTATCATTCGTAGGAGACGACATTACTGAAGCCTATGATGGTTGGAGGATGTTCTTTGACAGAGCTGCAAATTTTAAAGGAGTGGGCATTGGAGCAGTTTTAGTATCAAAAACGGGTCAGCATTATCCGGTATATGCTAAACTCATATTTCCTTGCACGAACAACATAGCAAAATATAAATCCTGCATACTAGGGCTTAACATGGTAGTCAACATGAACGTTTAGGAGTGTTGGTGATCGGTGACTCAAATATTCTTGTGCACAAGGTACAAGGAGAGAGGGCCACCAAGAATTCTAAGATATTGCCATATCTGCACCACATGCAAGAATTGAGAAAGAGGTTTACAAAGATAGGATTTCGACATATGCCAGAATTCAGAATGATTTTGCCGATGCATTAGACAGTTTGTCATCCATGATACAACAGCTAGATAAGAATACATTGATCCTATTCTGGTGAGGATGCATAATCGGCCAGCTTATTACGCTCATGTCGAGGAAGAAGCAGATGGAAAAACTTGGTTCCATGACATCAAAGAATACTTATCAAAAGGAGGATACCTGGAGCATGCAAATCATGCTCAGAAATGCACATTCCAGAGATTGTCAAATCACTTCTTCCACAAGGGAGGGAACTTGTACAGAAGAACCCTGATTTGCGATTACTTAGATGTGCCGACGCAAAAGAGGCTTCTAAGTTACTTGAAGAGATACATGCTGGGACCTGTGGTCCGCACATGAATGGTTTCATCTTGGATAAGAAGATACTCAGGGAATGTAACTTTGGGATGACCATGGAGACCCATTGCATTCAGTATGTCCGCAAATGCATTCAATGTCAAGTGCATGCCGATAAGATAAAAGTGCTACCAAATAAGCTTAATGCAACAAGATCACCTTGGCCATTCGCCGCATAGGGAATGGATGTTATTGGTCCGATTGAACCCACGGCTTCAAACGGACATAGGTTTATTCTGGTAGCCATTGATTACTTCATAAAATAGGTAGAAGGTGCATCTTGTAAAGTTGTAACCAAGAAAGTCGTCACAGATTTTGCCAAGGATCCTATTGTTTGCCGATTCAGAATACCTGAGTCCCTTATTATAGACAACGCCGCCAATCTCAATAGTGATCTAATTAAAGCTATGTGAAGCGCTAAAAATCAAGCACAAGAATTCCACAGCCTACAGACCTCAGATGAATGGAGTCGTAGAAGCCGCCAACAAAAACATTAAGAAGATACTAAGGAAAATGGAAAAGAACCACAAACAATGGCATGAGAAGTTACCCTTTGCTCTGTTGGGGTACCGCACTACGGTTTGAACATCGATTAGGGCAACTCCCTACATGTTGGTTTATGAAACTGAGGTTGTTATCCTGGCCGAAGTGGAGATTCCTTCTTTAGGAATCATATAGGAAGTTGAACTTAGTGACGCATAGTAGATAAGGAGTCTCTATGAACAATTGGCCCTTATCGAGAGAAAGAGGATGAACACAGCATGTCACGACCAACTTTATCAGAACAGAATGTCCAAAGCTTTCAAAAAAAGAGTCAAACCAAGATAGTTCGTATCAGGGCAACTGGTATTAAAGAAAACCTTCCCACATCAAGATGAGGCCAAAGGGAAATTCTCTCCCAACTAGCAAGGTCCATACATGGTTCACAGAGTATTGACGGGAGGAGCACTCATACTTGCAGAAATGGACGGTGAAGTCTGACCAAAACCAATCAATTTAGACGCAGTCAAGAGATATTATACTTAGATACTTTACATTTACTCATTTGATGTAATTGAACTACATTTGACATGATTCCCGTTTAAGAGGGGATTTGTAGGCAGCTTTATGGGTTCAGTCATATTATAATAAAATTTTCATTTCCCCTAAGATCAGAAGCTGGGGAAGAATTTTGAGTAGGGTCCTCAAAATTTTGGAACAAGTCCGGCTAACGCCAACACACGTCAGATGGTCAATAATCAGTTAAGAAACTAAGGCAGAATTTTGAGGAGGACCCTCAAAACTCTATAAGGAAATTGCAATGTTTTTGAGATGTATCACAGTCACTAGTTCATCAAAATTATTTGATTCATCACTGCATTTATGAAACAACTCTATTTGTTTAATATTACATATTTTCGAAAACTCTACTTCTATAATAGTTCGGTGTCACCCAACGGAACTCGAAAGGCTTTCAAAACAAATCAAATCAAGGCCAGCGTACAAAAGCACGAACCAATCTCCCCCCCCCCCTAAAACTTATAATTTTTCTTTGAACGTAGGTGCGTTTGACGTAACGATAGCACTCGCAAAGACATATTCGCTAAGAAATTCACTATCCAACTGGCCACCAGACACCGGATAAACATCTCCAACTTAGAAATATGCTACTTACTTACTACTTGGTGTCTCCGTGAGGCTAATCCTCACCTTCCCGTTTGCATAAAGATAACGTTGCATCCCCACACTTGCATAAAGCTAATACTTACCTCCCTACTTGTATGAGGCTAATCCCTGCCTCCCTATTTTCATGACTCTAATACCTAACTTCACGCTTCCATGAGGCTAATCCTTGCTTCCCCACTTGCACGAGGCTAATCCTTGCCTCCCTACTTTCATGAGGATAATCCCTACCTCTCTATTTGCATGACGCTAATCTTTGCCTCGCTATTTGCATAAGTCTAATCCTTGACTCCACACCTACATGAGTCTAATCCCCGACTCCACATTGCATGAGGCTAATCCCTGCCTCCCTATTTGCATGAATCTAATCCTTGACTCCACATTTGCATGAGTCTAATTCTTGACTCCACGCCTGCATGAGGCTAATCCTTGCCTCTATACCTACATAAGGCTAATCCTTGCCTCCACATTCGCATGGGACTAAGCATTGTCCCTTTTGCACAGATATTGCTCTATTTTACTATCTATTTGCTTTCTAGCTGAGCTAAGTTCTGCCTTCCATTTCATAGGGCTAATCATTGTCTTGATAACATCATGGATATTGCACATCATGGGCTGAAATATCGCCAATCTATCTGAAGGTGTCATAGTCTAAAGGCATCATCCTCACAGTCGTAAGACATCATGCCATGGCCTGAGGATCTCTCAAATGTGCACATCATTATTCAAAGGCATCATGGTTCGGAGGCACCATCTTCATGGCCCCAGAACAGACATTTCATTGCCTGTGAATCCCTTATTAAAATTCATGGCCCAGAACATCATGGTCTAAGGAAGTCATCTTTAACCGTCAAAAGACAACCCTCATGGTCCAGAGGAAATTTACATCATGCTTAAATTTTCACAAATACGTTTGTAGCATCTTTTATCTGTAGGTAACCAGTAAACAACCACTATCCTAGTAGGAGCAATATTGCTCCAGTTCCCTCTAACCATCCCGAGCCTTAACCGCTCACTGTAGTCATTTTTGCATCGCGTGTCCGTTCTTGCAATAATTTCATCAGCATACTCAGCGGATGAATCCAGAACTACATATGACCTAATTCCTGCAAATCTGGGATATGCAGGCAACTCAATAATTGGAGTCCAGTTTTCGTCTTCCAAAACACCCACTCCAGTCAAAATTAGCCATTATTTCTTTACCGGAAAACTCTTTCATCCTTCCTGGGTAAAGAGGGGCAGTTGTTGATACCCAACTTTTCCTTACATATTTTAGATATGCTTAAATACCTTCAAAATAGCATATACATACATATATAAGCATGCACAAGGTTTTTTATAATCTTTTTCATAATTTTAGGGATTTAAATTGATTTATTTCCTTACCTTTTATTCATAAAATCCCCAAATATTATTCCCCAAATTATTCTTATGTTGGTTTAGTCATTTAATTTCTATATTTATGTCAAAATATGGTTAAAATATTTTTATGCATTTTTTGTAATTGCATTTGCTATTTTTAAACTAAATTGCATATAATTACAATATTAGCCCATTTAATGTATTCATATGCGTAAAATTTATCTCCTATATTTTTAAAATGTTAAATATCTATTTTATAATAATTTTAGTACACAAAATTATTTTCCAAAAATTATTTATTATTTATTTTAAATTATATAGGGGAAAAGTAGCTATTTAAAATATATCCCGATTTGCTTTCAATTGTAGCCCAATTTAAACCTAACCCCAACCCGATTTCAGACTAATAACACCCGGCCCAATCCCTAAACAATATGTGTCTAACGGGCTGGATTGACCCGTAACTGGACCGGCCCAAACCGGCTAAAATCAGAACCGAACCGGCCTGGTACATAGGGGGTCGGGTGGGGCTGGGTAGGAGGGGTATAGGGGGTTGGTCCATTTAAATTTTGGTAACGAATAATCGGACCAACAATTCCACATGAACAGTATCGTGTACCGGTTAAATCGGCCCGGACCGACCCGGTACAACCTTTTTTTCTTTTTCTTTTTTGAATTAAGTGGGGCCCACTAACCGTTGGCAGCAGTCAGACTGGCAAGGATCCATTGCCCAATGGGTTAATTGCATTAATAACCTCTTTTTTCTTTAAAATTTTAATCTCTTTCCAATTTAAAAAATTAACCTTCTCTAAAACTATAAATACCTCCTCCCCCCCTCCTTCATTTCTTCACTCAACTCTCATTTCCCAATCTCAATTTCTCTCATTCTCTCATTCTCCAATTTTCAGGATTTCAAGTCTCAATCCCAAATTCTAAATTCTCAAATCTCAATTCAAGTTAAATCATGACTCGTACTTCTAGAGTGCGTTTGACAAAACTTTGAGGTGGTAGAAGAAAATAAAGAAGGTCGGAAAGTAAAGTGCAAAAACTGTGGTCAAGTCTTAAATTATCTTGAGCGTCTTCCTGAAATTCGTATTTAAGATTTTAAGATAATTTGTGTTATTTTGAAATTATTTAGACGTCTTTATGCTTACTGTTCTAGTTTGTTAGATTAATTTGAAGTATTATTAATTTATTATGCATGAAATTTTAGTTTTACTAGTTTTTTGTTAATTTACTTTTTAAATGCAAACTTTAATTTTGAATTTTAAAATAAATGTAGCATTTTTAATTTATATTAATACAAAGTATTAATATAAATAGTAATCTTTAAATTAATATAATGTATTAATATAACTTACAATAGTTATACAAAATACAAAAAAATTAAAAAACCCCGTTAACCGGTAACCCTTATGATTCAATGTTTACCCGGATAAACCCGAACCCGTTAAACCCATTAAGTCCCAACCTATAACCGGCCCGGACCATAACCCGTATGGGTCTAAAAAATAGCAACCCGGCCCGACCCGGCCCACCCGTTTAACACCTATACCCTAAACCTGCCTACCCGACCCAAGACCCGTTAAATCCTGGCCATTTATCTTAGATCAACAGCCCTCATGAGTTCTTTCCTTTTTTATCCTAAACAACCCCCTAACCCTATCTCATTTCTCAAATTCGCCGCCTCGTTATTCTCTCATCTCTTCTCCTCTCTCAACCCCTCAACCTAACCCTAGTTCCTTCAATCGCCGCCTCCCTTCTCCGGTCATCTCCAGTGACCACCCTCCAACCCCTAAGCCTCTAATGGCTCCTCTATTGCCATCCTCACCTTCTCTAAGGTCGTTAAGGGCCCTGGGCCATGCCAGCTTGCATTTAGGTTTGCCATCTGGTCTGTTCTTGGCCACTTCAGTATGACTCCAAGCGAAATCGTGTTGTACTTGTTACGATGAGATATTGACAGGTTCTTTCATCTATACTTGGGTTTCTTCTGAAATCCTAATTTTTGCTTACAACTCCTAGATCTGTACGATTTTTAAACAATTTTAGTCTGTTTCTTTGATGATTTACACTATCCTTGTAACTTTTTACAAGAATCAACAATTTCAAAGTGTTTTTACCTTTTTTCAATTTAGGGTTTTCGAAACTTCTTCTAAACCTTTGTTTAAACTAATATTTTATATTTAAAACTTTTATCTCTTGCATATTTTGACTAATTATATGATTTTACTCCCTTTCAACTCACCTATGTTGAAAAGCCTAATTTATTAATTCTAATCTTGGGTTTCCGAGTTTGGTATTGATAACATGTTCAGTTAATCCATATGTTTCTATGATTCTACGATTTTACCCTATGATTGCTTGTTAAAGTTCCTAATTATGGTTATCCCTTCCTATTTTGTGATTTCACCCTACTTTGTTCACCAATGTTTCTGATTCTTCACTTCTCCTACCTGTATGATGCTTGTTCTACTAATTTATATTATGCTCTATATGAATCCCTAATTTATATATGATTCTTATCCTACTCGACCTCTTAAGGTTCTAGTTTTTGCTTGATGTGTGCTTGTTCTTGTAAAGTTGTGCTAAATCAATGCTATTTTCTTTTTTTGGATCCTTGAATCTTTGTGACTGATATTTCACTGATTTTACATGATATCTCTACTGACTTTTAATCTTGTAAAATATTTTCTGACCTTATTCTGCGGTCAATTACGCTACTAATTGATTTCTTAAGTCCTTTCCTTGATTGAAATATACTGGACCTAGCCTTTATTATGTGTTGTGTACTTGTACTATACTTAAAATATTTCCTTATTAGTTATGCTCAGCCTTATACGATTTCCTTCCTTATTTGTTACATTTTTATTACCATTTGAAGTTAAATCTTCAATTAAAGGGAGTACTTACCTTGATTTTGTGACTGATTGATTCCGAGTCCCTATAATTACTGATGAACTTTAATTTTTTACCTTATTTGCTACCTATTTTCAAATTATATATACACACTCTCTTGTTAGCACAGACACATGAATATTCTTGATTCAAAATCTCTCTCTAACACACACACACTTAAACTTTATGCTCTCCTTTGTGCTACTCGCTACTATTCTAAGTTAGTCGGTTGCAAGCCAAGGCTAACCAGTGTGTTCTCCTGCTCTTTCACTTTACTTATTGTCTTCTTTATTGGTATGTCCTAGTTTCAATTCAAGTTCCAACAACAATATGGTTCTTTTATTCCTTCAGTCCATCCTGTTTCTAAAGATCCTTGAGATCCTTAGGGAACTTTGATGCACCTAGACTATGACATTGTCTATGGAATTGAGGCATTTGAGGCTATAGGAGATTTTAGAAATCCGGGCCAAATTGAACGCTCCCTGTAGAATAGCTTCTTATTTTCTTATTTACTTATGTAATTATTTCATATGGTCTGTAATAACTTGTAAACAAATATTAGGATATTTAGTAAAAGGGATGGGTAGCTACATGTTTATGGGGTAATACAGGTAGAAATCATGCTTATAGGACTTTACATTTTAATCTGATTGTCTTACCAAGTAGAAATCATGCTTATAGGACTTCACATCTTGTCATGTTTATCTCACCATACCATAAATCATGCCTATAGGTTTCAAATAATTCCGTAATAGAACTCATGCCTGCAAGTCTTAAAATCAGATTCACAAATAGATGTCATGCCAATAGGATTTAATCCATATTCAGTTATAACAAGTACTTATGTATGTTTTCATGTCTGCAAGTCTTAAAATCAATATTAAATTTATATATCATGACTATATCGAACAATACCAAATTGTGCCTTGGATCACGCCTAGGTTTAGTTTAAATAACTCAATCCGGTTAACATTTAGTTCACTTCTGATTTGTTTAGTTAAGTGGTTTATATTTCCCTAAAACGATTTCTTCTAAAAACTGCCTTAATCTGTTATTAGACCTCATGCCCAAAGGGATTTAACAGTTTATTTTAAAATCTACCCTATTTTACTATAAAATGTAGTCATTAGTATTCCGCGTATACGCAATCTTGTAGGGCGTTTTCAAAACTTGCAATTCTGAAACTGTTTCTATGACTTAATGTTTTTTCTGATCCTAACAGGCTTTAAAAAACCAATAGGCAACTGTTAGGGTCATTACTCCTGAGTTATAATAATAAATTGCTTGTTTTCTGCACATTCACCTAGACATCCTGCCTTAAGATATTGTTTACTAAAAATCCCTTTATTGTGCTTGAGCCGTGCTATTTATGTGTCTTATTTGAGGAGGAAATTTTGAGCCTCTAATTGCTCCTTTTTACCTTATGTGCTAAAATTCCTAATTCTTTTGCCTGTCGCCTTAGAATTTTCACCTTTAAAACCTTCGGGGCTTGTCTAGAACCACCTATATGTAGAGATCCTAAATCCCTCCAGGATCATTTAGAAGGGACGAGTAACATCGCGCAATAGAGATAACTGACCAAGCACTCGCTTTGAATAACCACTAAGGGGATGGGGAAAGGTAGATATGAGATATGATGACTACACGCTAATGTTACGTGTAGCCCCTCATCAAGGAGTGTTTATCGGATATTGTGTGGGGTGATCCTATAGGCTAACCAACCTAGGATTCCTCCTTTACCAAAGATCCCTTTTCTATTTAAAACCTTTGTTTACAACTTATTCACTAATCTTTATCCTATTACTTGAGTTACCCAACCTGCTTTACTTGCAACCTATTTGATTCAACTATTTATTTATATGGACTAATTTTTTAATATAAGTTCAGCCGGTACCCACAATTTTTGGACCAAGAGGAGTTCCTCTCAAGGTTATTTCGAGCCCTTACCCTAAGTCTCTGGTAATGCAAACTAATCCAAGAGTTAATCACTCTGGGTGCCCTAACGCACCATAACTCGTTAGATGGCAACTCTTCAAACACCCAATTCCCAATAGAAAATGAGTTATCGCACCACATAGAATTTCAAAGCCCAGGCCACTCTTTCCACGAGGATGGAAAAAAGGGGCACGACAGTGATGATGCCGAGTGAAAAGAATAGCTGTCTTTGTTCGTTTTTTAATTATTGGTTATTTATTGTTGTTTCTTGGACTCTGTTGGTTTAGCCGAGTGCAATATGTGGTTGTTTAAGCAGTATTTTCATACAAAGAGGAATTTTTCATTGTTGCACGTCTATTGTATTCTTTTCCCTGTTTTGTGTTTCATAATTCTTGTGCAAAGAAGTCGATCTCTGTGTGGTGATTTCCCGATTCTTAGGGAATTTATCGACACAGAGATTGAGTTGGGTTTCAATGGAGGCCTTAGCTGTCGGGGCATCCCTTCCAAATTTGTGTTGAAGTCACATCCCATCACAGTTCGAAAGGCATCGCATACTTTTTCTAATACTGGCCTTAGTCATAGGGACGTTACATTTGAGTTTATATTGTAATATTATCCTGCCGCGAGTCCCAATTTTATTTTCCACCCTTTTTCATTTAAAATGGCTGTTGGCCCTATGGATGTTTCAAACTTTCGATGAAATATTAATCCGTCGTTGTTCAATCGAGTTCGAACTCTTCTTTTTGGCAAAGTCCCTTGGCCTTAAGGGTGTTATTTTGAGCTTTCGTCAAAACATTAACCCGTCGTCATTCAATCAAGGTCGAAATCTTCTTTTTGGTGAAGGCCCTTGCCCTTAAGGGTGTTATTTTAAACTTTCGTTGAAATATTATTTTGTTGTTGTTCGACCGAGGTCGAACTCTTCTTTTTGGCGATGGACCTTGGCCTTAAGGGTGTTATTTCAAACTTTCGTCGAAATATTAACATGTCATTGTTTAATCGAGGTCAAACTCTTCTTTTTGGTGAAGGCCCTTGGAATTAAGGTTGTTATTCAACTTTTTGTCAAAATATTGACCCGTCGTTGTTTCTATTGAGGTTGAACTCTTCTTTTGGGAAAAGGCCCTTGGTCTTGAGAGTGTTATTTCAAACTTTTATCGAAATATTAACCCGTCATTGCTCGATCGAGGTCAAACTCTTCTTTTTGGCGATGGCCCTTGGCCTTGAGGGTGTTATTTCAAACATTCATCAAAATATTAACCCATCATTGTTCGATCGAGGTTGAACTCTTCTTTTTGGCGAAGACCCTTGGACTTAAGGGTGTTATTTCAAACTTTTGTCGAAATATTAACCCCTCGTTGTTCGATCGAGATCGAACTCTTCTTTGTGGCAATGGAATTTAGCCTTAAGGGTGTTATCTCAAACTTTTTTCAAAATATTAACCTATCGCTATTCAATCGAGGTCGAACTCTTCTTTTAGGCAAAGGCCTTTGGCCTTGAGGGTGTTATTTCAAACTTTCGTCAAAATTTTAACCCGTCGTTGTTCGATAGAGGTCGAACTCTTCTTTTTGGAAAAGGCCCTTGGCCTTAAGGGTGTTATTTTGAACTTTCGTCGAAATATTAATCCGTCATTGTTTCGATCGAGGTTGAACTCTTCTTTTGGAAATGACCCTTAGCCTTAAGGGTGTTAATTCAAACTTTTGTCGAAATATTAACCCGTCATTGTTCGGTCGAGGTCGAATTCTTCTTTTGGGCAAAGGCCCTTGGTCTGAGGGTGTTATTTCAAACTTTCGTCGAAATATTAACTCGTCATTGTTTGTTCAAGGTCAAAATCTTCTTTTTGTCTATGGCCCATGGCCTTGAGGGTGTTATTTCAAACTTTCGTCAAAATATTTACCCATCGTTGTTCCATCGAGGTCGAACTCATCTCTTTTAGCAAAGGCCCTTGGCCTTAAGGGTGTTATTTCAAACTTTCGCCGAAATATTAACCGTCGTCGTTGTTCTATCGAGGTTGAACTCTTCTTTTTGGTGATAGCCTTTGGCCTTAAGGGTGTTATTTCAAATTTTCGTCAAAATATTAACCCGCCGTTGTTCGATAGAGGTTGAACTCCTCTTTTTGGCAAAGGCCCTTAGCATTAAGGGTGTTATTTCAAGCTTTCATCGAAATATTACGTCGTTATTCGATCGAAGTCGAACTCTTCTTTTTGGAAATGGCCCTTGGCCTTAAGAGTGTTATTTCGAACTTTCATCAAAGTATTAACCCGTCGTCGTTTGATCAAGGTCGAACTCTTCTTTTGGGCGAAGGCCCTTGGTCTTGAGGGTGTTAATTTGAACTTTCATCGAAATACTAAGCCATCCTTGTTTTATCGAGGCCAAACTCTTATTTTTCGCGATGGTCCTTGGCCTTGAGGGTGTTATTTTGAACTTTCGTCGAAATATTAACTCGTCGTTGTTCAATCGAGGTCAAACTCTTCTTTTTGGCAGAGGTCCTCGGCCTTATGGGTGTTATTTTGAACTTTTGTCAATATTAATCCGTCATTTTTCAATCAAGGTCGAACTCTTCTTTTTGGCAATGGTCTTTGGCCTTAAGGGTGTTATTTCAAACTTTCGTCGAAATATTAACCCTTCGTTGTTCGATCGAGGTCGAAATCTTCTTTTTGGCGAAGAACCTTGGCCTTAAGGGTGTTATTTCAAACTTTCTTTGAAATATTAACCATTCGTTGCTTGATCGAGGTCGAACTCTTCTTTTTGGCGAAGGCCCTTGGCCTTAAGGGTGTTATTTCAAACTTTTGTCAAAATATTAACCCGTCGGTTTTCGATCGAGGTCAAACTCTTGTTTTTGGCTTTGGCCCTTGGCCTTAAGGGTGTTATTTTGAGCTTTCGTCGAAATATTAACCCGTCGTTATTCGATCGAGGTAGAACTCTTCTTTTTGGCGATGGCCTTTGGCCTTAAGGGTGTTATTTTGAACTTTCGTCAAAATATTAATCCGTCGTTGTTCGATCGAGGCCGAACTCTTCTTATTGTCGATGGCCCTTGGCCTTAAGGGTGTTATTTTGAACTTTTGTCGAACTATTAACCCACTGCAAGTCCCGGTTTTTTGGAGAGTTAGGTTTCTTCAGGGGGTTTCCAGTTTGCCTGACTTTATTTGCATCGGGGAGTTTGGTGTCGGAGAGCAGAAAACGTTGTTGCTTAGCTCACACTCATTTCATGCACATACTGGAGTTTACCTGTCTAACTTTTTCACTTTTCGGTCTTGAGATGTCATTAGTTCGTGGGATGATAAATTAAGTTTTGACCTCGGGGAGTTCCCCCTTATCGGCGGTCGTTAAGTCCCCGGGAAGGCTTTCTTGGGACACCTTTTTGGTGAGGGGGAGGGAGTATCACTTAAGGGGTATCATTTCATAGGATTTGGGTTTGTCTGGTGGACGATATTTTGGTTGTTTTGTATTAATTTCCCATTCTTCAATTGGGATATTTCCTTGCTTGCTCACCCGCATTGCGCTTGCATTCTTATTTGAGCAAACAACAGAAGGTAGGCTAGGATAATATTCTCCTTATCCCGATCCGGTGAGTTGGTGAATGAAGGTGGATCTGTGGCATTATTCTCTTTGCTGAGTGCTTTGATGGTTGATAGTGGTGGTGTTTTCTGAACTCGGTAATTGTATTCAACTCTCTTTCCCTTCCTTTTTTGTGCCTTTGTCCTGTGCGCTAGGCTTGTTTTGGCTGGTTCGTAGGCTTCCCGGCATGCGGGGGAGGATGCTGGTTGCAACCTTTGCTTGAATATAGAATCATGATTTAGGTTGGCGTGTGAGATTTACTTACCATTCTTTTCAGTGGGTGATCATGTTTCAATTTTTGATATGGATGAGATTAGGACGGCGCCAAATTGTTTGACCCAAAAGATATGAAAACCCTTTTTGTTAAATCAATTAATGAAGGCAAGGAGGTAAATCTTAGTCAAACATAATACTCCAGATCTATAAGCACATCAAAAAATAATGCATAAGACGAAATAGGGGCGATCAATCTTATTGAGGCTTTTAATTTCTTCTCCCAATAGTCGATGGAGATGAATGCTTTACATAATCAAATGAATGATTGCTTTGTATTCTTTTTGCTAAGAAAATTACTGAGGAGAGGAAAGAGAGAGAGAAAAAGTCCCCCCCCCCCCTTCTAGGAAGGTTTCCTCTCTATATAGAGTTATGGAATTCTTACTGTGTTTTTGAGTCAATACACTTTCATACCACGTTCGCTTTCGTCGTTCCTGAGTATTGTTCTTTGACTTTGAGGATATTACAGATAGGGGTTTTGGAGCAAACCATGTCGTCTTCCACTGTCTCACCACTTGGAAGGGATCTCGATTGGGTTGACCACATCGGTCAGAGTTTGACCAATACACTTGCTTCCTTTAGTTGCTGGGTGTGTGCACAATCTTGTTGGATTCGGTAGCATTCTTGGGTGGTGCGTTGCATGCCCCAGATAATGAATATTCCCCATAAAGTAGAAAATTTGATCAGTTGATAGAAAATTGATGGGACGGCCCCCATGGCGTGTATCTATGGGCGCCCTATGATAGCGTTGCAGGTTGTTTCTTGGTTCATGACGTGAAACGTTGTTTCCAGAATGAATCCTCTGGCCAGAACGGGCAGCAGTATCTCTCCAGAGGTTCTTTCAACTACATTATTAAAACCCCTTAGTATTATGCAACGCGGTATTATTTTATCCTTCGAGTCTCATCTATTCAAGAACTCGGGGATGAATAATACATGTGCTAGTTCTATCATCCACTATTATTCTTTTTACATCAGTGTCTGCGACACGTAAAGTTATAGCCAGAGCATCATAAAGAGGGAAAGAAAAACCGTTGACATCTGGCTTATCGAAGATGAAACTACCTTCGAGGTCATCATACCGTTCGTGAGCGATTGAACATTTGAGTTAGTGTGTAGTGATGAACTTTATGTGGTTGATTGTTGTATCTTCGCCACTGCCAATGATCATTTGTATAGTACGAGCGGGTGAAGGTGGTTTTGCGGGTCCCTGAGGTTGGTCGTACCCTCGAGAGAAGTTAGCTCGTCCTCGATTGCTCAGTAGTTCTTTCAGGTATCCATGGTTTAGCATTCTTACTATTTCCTACCACATGCCTATGCAGTCTTCGATCTTATGCCCCCTTTTACTAATAGAATTCGCATAGAACATTCGATTTCCTAGTGCTCAGGTCGAATTTCATCTTTTGCAGCCATTGCACCTTTATGCCGAGCTTTTCTAGTGCATACACTATTTCTGAAAGGGAAACACAAAAGTTATGAGCAGATAATAGTGGAGGCGTACCTCTTTCATTTCGGTGTGGCATGGTATGTCAAGGAGTGATGTCTGTGTATCGTGGAGGAAGTGGGATGGATGTTCAGATGTAAGGTTGATACCTCTCTCGACTGAAACAGGGTAGTTAATCCCTTCGGCCATCGTTGTGGCGGTCTCTCCTTGTTTAAGTTTGGACTGATGTCACCTGTTGGATCGGACCATTGAGGTCATTCTCGTCTTCCCTTACTTCATTACAATAGGCGTTGTGGATTTCTTTCCAACTGGTGGGAGTGTATTTCATGAGCCTATTTAACAGTTTTTGGTCGCTTTCGACCCATTCCTATTTAGCCCATCTTGGAAGGCTGCTACCGTCATCCCCTATGATACGTTTGGTAGGTTCATTTTTACCCGATTGAATCGGGATAAGAAGTCCCTAAGTCCAACGCCCGTCGTTTGTCCAATGGCGAAGATGTCGTTTACCCTGGCTTTGCCTTTTTCGCTCCTACATGAGCGGTGACGAATTTGTCTGCCATTTCTTCAAATGTTGGTATTGATCATCATGGCAGATATGTTACCAAGTCAGTGCTCCCCCTGTTAGGGTTTTGCCAAACTTTTTCAGTAGCATCGATGACACTTGTTCTTTCGATAAATCGTTTCCTTTTACGGCTATGACGCAATAGATTATGTGATCTTTCGGGTTCATAGTTCCATCATATATTTTCGAGTATGGTGGCATTTTGAAGGTTTTTAGAATGGTATGGGGGGATGCTCCTTCATTGTATGGTTGCTCGACGAATCGGCCAACGTCCTGTTTTAGGAGCAACTTTGGAGCGCCTGATATTTTATCAATCCTTTCTTGATGCTCCTTCATCTGATCGCGAAGCATCTTGATCTCATTTTCCATTTCCTCTATTTTCTTTAGGATGGTTGTGAGTGTGACATTACCTGTATCAACAACAATATGAGTGTTAACTATGTATGGAGTTTCTAGTTCGCCGTCGAGACACCTGCTTCAGCCTTGTATCTTCTTTCCATGCCATTGTTAACTTGTGCAAAGGTAGGAAGAAGTGGTTATCTATTTCAAGGGTTAGTTTATGGAAAGCTAGATGAAACTAAAATCTTAACAAAAAAATCCCACAAACGACGTCAAATTATTTGATCCAAAAGATAAGAAGACCTTTTTGGTTACATCAATTACTGAAGATGAAGAGGTAAATCTCAGCTAAGTGTAATAAAATCTAGATTGAATAGTATAAGAGAGAGACAAGATGAATAATGCTTTCTAGTGTGTTGGAACCAAATGATTATTTATAAATACAAGAATTTCAAATGTAAGAGAATACAGCAATGAATGTAATTCGTCAAGACTGAGGAAGATGTAAGGATTTTTCTTTTTAAGTAGCCAAAAAAGGCCCCGTTTATAGAGTATTTTCTTCCCTTTTATAGGGGACAATCCCCCCTTTTACCCTAACAAAGGTACAACACAAGAAATATTCGAAAGGCATATTCCCATTGTTCCTTATCATGCTAACACGACTACAGACGCCGTGCATTCTCTAGCCACATGTTAGTCGTCACCCTTCATAGCGACCGGAGGATATTGTATCGTAAGGACCTCGCTCTCTGTTACATTTGGTAACAGCCTTGGTCATCCAAATTTTGACTTTGTTCCAGTATATTATATTGAAACTTTCCGTGTGTTGGAGTTCTAGTTATGGGTGTTCGTTGATCGATACAGTACGCTATGGTATTTAAATATTTCGGTTCGGTATTTTCGATATTTGGTTTCTTAAAATCATATACCAATACCGTACCTAATTAAATTCGGTGTGGTTCGATTTTTCTCCTTTCAATTTCGATTTATTCGGTTTGGTAACTTCGGTTTATTCGGTTTGAATACTAACTAGTACATAGATTCATATACTCTAATATTCTTAATAAAGTACTCAAAAAAAAAAACTGAAAATGGTTGTTGACAAAAATTTTATCCAAAACTAGCAAATATCGATCCAAATAGAGAAAATTGTACATAAAAGAATATTTGATCATTACAAATGTCTTGTTACTTGTTTAGAGTTAATTAATGAACTTTGAGAATAAAACAAAATAAACTTTTAGATTTTTTATATTTATGTTATAATTGATAATATGTGTTTTGTGTAATATAATATATATTTCGGTACGATATCAGCATTCCGGTATTTTATTTTAAAAACCAAATACCATATACTGGTATCAGTATTTCGGTATTTTATTTTAAAATACCAAATACTATACCTAATACAAATTCTTTTTTAAAATCTAGACCAAATACCATACCTAATACTAAAATATCATATACCAAATATCAAAATTTTCGGTTCGGTACGGTAATTCAGTATTTATCAAATTATGCCTAGCCCTATTTCTAATACAATATACTGGAAGTTCATATACAGATGCACTAATCTCCTGATATATTGTGTTTTAATTTTATGCTTTGTAATAAAATATTAACTATTTTTTAATAATTTTATAAATATTAACTATTTTTTAATTATTAATTTGAAAACTGGCTAGCACGTGATATTGTTCGAGAATTGTTGGTATTAGAAAGATTTGGTGGTCGTTGCATATGATCAAACTAAGATGTAGACTCAAGAATGATTAGATATAAAAGCTTAACTTGTACGCATTAACTGAAGATTGCATATGAGAACTCACATACTCCTTAAAAATTAAAATTCATGTAATCCGACAATTCTGAATATGGTAAAATCAGGATTCAAGTACAGAAATACCATTAAAACAAATTTATATTCCATCTTACTATTATCATCATTTATAAAATAGCATATATTGAGAAGACAAAATAGTTTCATCTTAGTGTAGGTCAAGTCTTTAATATGAAAATGGAAAATGAGATTAAAAAAAGAAAAGAAAAAGATAACGCGTTCATTTGGTTTCCGCGTGGAACGGTGCTAGCTTTAGATGCTCTACCCACTCCCTCTTTTCTCATTTTGATTTGATGATATATATATATATATATAATAATTCGCTGTTAAACCCAAATTATGTTTCTATTTTAAAAAATAATACGCATCCACTATGAACATGTACACAATTAGCTGGCAAGAACATAGATAACATTTGTTCTTTCTCTCTCTCAATTCCTTGATTCCTCTCAAAGATCGTATCTTTCTGGGTTTTTGATCTTTCCCTTTTAATTTTAGCATATTGATTTGTTTTATTAAATCAGAATCAAAAACTCATAGTACAACCATGGAGTGGAGGCACTGTACTATTCTACTCTTTTCTTTCTCCATTTTAGCTGGTTTTTCAGTTTCAGCTTCTCTTTCAAATGGGATTTTTGTTAATGAAGCTTCAACTGGGAGGAATCTACTTCAGGCCAAGAAACGTAAGCACTTTTTTTTTATTGCGCCAAGATTTAGTTGATAATCATCATCATTAGGAGCTAAAATTGTGGTATTTTAGATTTACACATCTCATTGGTTAAATTTTGTACCATCTGAATTAGTTTGACCAAAGATCTGTTAACTGAGTTTTATTCTTCAAGTATAGTTATTGTTGATAAAAAATTTACAGAAATAGCTTTTGGGTATTCTCATATTCAGCTTAGTGTCTGTTTTTTTGGGATTCGGGTTTGTCATTTTCCCTTTGGTTTTTGAGGGAAAGAATTCCTTTGCAGTTGATAACGGACAAGGTTCTTTATTTTCTTGGTTATGCCGTTTTTTTTTCTGGTGCTGATTTGTCTTGTTTGTGCTATTTTAGTGAAGTTTTGTTTTAAACATTCTTGAATGCCTTCTAAAATAGGAAAGAAATTTTATAAAAACTTGCAATGTTGTTGTTTTTCTTTTAGAGTTGTTCTGGTTATTGCAAATATAAGGGCCAAACGAAACTTTTTAGGATTGTGAATCTTCAAAAAGAAACTTCTGACTTTTAATTTCTAGTTAATAAATATCATGTGATAGTTCTGCTAAAAGTCCTTTTAGATGTTCTGTTCAAAGGTCAATAGGCAGTAGGATGTGCTCCTATCTCCATGTATTCTCGCACAATAGAGTTTTGCATAGCACCACATCATTTGATAGAGATGTTTTTCCAATTTGTGCTTCTCAGTTTGCCAAGGGAGTCTGTTTATGATACTCAGATTCGGATTAACTATTAGGCATTCATGTTTGTGTTTGATGATACTCTGTTTTGTGGACTGTGGATCTTCTTGTACACTTTAATCATCCAGTTGCCAGATGGTTGGAAAGTAATTTTTGAGTATTGCAACTTAGGTGTGTTTCCAGGTGGTTGAAATATCATCTTCTAGGACTGCCTGTTTTTTGGGGTTAAAATAAGTAAAGACAGCTCATCGATAAGGTGATATAATGTGTATAGGGCTACTGCTTATTTTTAGATCATAAGTGGGGAAATGAGAAAAAGTATATTACTAACTTTTAAGAATGAGCTACAACTGTGACATGGTAGATTATCCTGATTCCTCTGGATATGAAACATGATTCTTGCGAGCAACTAGATTATGAAAGTTCAGTGCCTCAAGTTCTCCTGACTTCCCACAATCCGCTTGTAATATGTTTTCGCGGGTGTCACTTATCCTGTTGCTGACTTAAAAGCGATATGATCATGCTTTCCAATGGTGGAAAACATTGTTCTACCTTAAAGGGAGAAGTCCTAAACTTCTGTTAACCTGGAAGTTAATGTCCCTGGTTGCTTGATAACATGTCTAGCTATTGGCTGTTGTTAGATGCAGAATTTTGCATGTTTGTAACTCGCTGACAATCTCTTTGCTTAAAGCTTTTATCTCAATAGCTTGAAAGGCGCCTCTTAAGACTAGCTGAAGAATGATTTGCATCGATGTTTTATGCAGCTTGTCCTATTAGCTTCGAGTTTCAGAACTACACAGTCATCACTAGCCAATGCAGAGGGCCGCAATACCCAGCTAAACAATGTTGTGCTGCCCTTGTGCAGTTCGGCTGTCCATTTTCAGACTATTTGAATGATTTGTCAAATGATTGTGCCTCAACCATGTTCAGTTACATTAATCTCCACGGGAAGTACCCACCTGGTCTTTTCGCCAGCGAGTGCAAAGGTGACAAAAATGGGCTAGAATGCCCTGGATTAGCACCTTCAGAATCTGCCAATGCTAATAATAGTCACATGAGCTGTAGACTATCGCCAATGCTGAATATTGCAACAGCTCTTATGGGCTTGTTATTGTTGCTTCTCTGAAGATCCCTGAAGATTTTGGTGTAGTTTCTGTATTCTTTTTGTGTCAAATATTGTTTGAACTATGGATCTTCTACCACGTGCCACTGTACCACTGATTAACGATTAAAAAACAAATTCATTTAAAGGTTCCTCTTGTAATTCTTTATATATTACAACAGCAGTTAATTGCTGATACTGTGTATTGAAAATGACTCTCCAGGAGGGGTGTTAAAGATTATTTTATTTTGCTGTATTTTCATATGGGCATTCTTAACTATCTTTTTCTTTTTTCCTTTTCTTGTTCAAATCCCGGCAGGCCGGGACAGGGCCGAAGGAGAGCATGGTTGACGGGTTCGGACGAACCCAATAATTTTTACTTACACCATGAATTTGTATTAGAATATTCCCTAAATATGTAGAATTGTTTAATTGCAAACTCAGTAACAAAACGAGTTATGGATTAACAAAGTTCAGAATTTATAAACTACAAATTTTGACTCCGCCTCTACTGGGAAGACAATCTCCCTGTTGCAGTACCTGTCATTACGATAAAACGTTAACAATATTGCAAGTAGGAAGTTGGACATATCTGCAGTTTGCCCAGCATGATGACATTTAGTTGGATAAAAGGGCATCTGAATCCCTACTAACCGAGAGGTTGTGAGTTCGAGTCTTCCCAAGTGCAAGGTAGGAAGTTCGTGGAGGGAAGGATGCCGGGGGTCTATTTGGAAACAGCCTCTTTACCCCAGGGTAGAGGTAAGGTCTGCGTACATACTACCCTTCCCATACCTTACTATGTGAGATTATACTGGGTTGTTGTTTGTTGTTGAATCCCTACTAACATCCTTACTTGGTAGTAAATCACAAGCTCACAATGCCAAGTCAAATTCTTCTACTTTTGGTTCGCAAATCATCATATCATATTACAAGTGTAAAGGCCTTGGTGTGAAGTTGAAAGACAAAAATATTCCTATAAAGTTAAATGACATTATTACCCTTAAAAAATAAATTAGTTCTTCCTTCATCAAATTTAGACCAAAACTTTATTATACTAATGTAGAGAAAATGAAAAACAACGTACTTGCCATTTTCATATGTATCTAAATTTTTTTAAATTATTTTTTTCATATACGTTAATAACACAGAAAATCACCATAGGCACGTTCCCGAAAACTAGTATCCTCAAATACAAAAACAAAAAAGTAAGACTAAAATAAATGCACTGTGGTCTTTATGTATTGGAATTCCTATTTTTTCTTTCCAAATTTGGGGATTAATTGTTATTTCTTGTAGACAAAACATGGTTGATATGTATTCACATATGCTATCATGTTGTTTGTTTGGATAAGGTTTCTACGGCTGAGGATACAAGATTGTAACATATAAGCCAATCCTAGGAGCATCAAACACAAAGCTCCCTAAGTAGAACACTTAAAGCAGTTTACAATAAATGGTTGTTGCTTCCCTAAGCGGCCGAGTGCCCAAGCAAAACATTTTAGAATTGCAAAATGGAAGAGGTAATAAAATCCCAAGCAGTGTTTTGTTGCTCCAGATGTGTCGCCAAAACAAGGAAGTCAAACAATTACATAGCCAACTGGTTATTTCAGGATTGATTCGTCGCCCTCCAAATGCAGCAAGGCTAGTAGAATCCTATGTTGGAGTCTCTGAGACTGATGATGCATTGTTACTCTTTAAATCATCAATTCAATCACCTGATACCTTTGCTTATAATGTTATGATCAGAGGTCTGATTCTTAGCAAGCGCCCTAAGGGGTCACTTTTGTTGTATGAACAATTATTATCAGAGGATCTTGTACCAGATAGCCATACCTATACTTTTGTTCTCAAAGCATGTTCTCATTTGAAAGCTATTCTTCAAGGTAAACAAGTACATGCACAAATTATCAAGTCTGGCGTTGGACCAAATACCCACGTTTGTAGCTCTCTAATTTCAATGTATTCCTATGCTGGAAGCATGGAATCTGCAAGACAAGTTCTTGATGAATATTATGAGGATAATAATGACATTTGCCCCCTTAACTCCATGATTACCGGTTACCTGAATGAGGGCCTTGTGGAAAAGGCTAAAGAAATATTTGATACAATGGAAAATAAGGATACTGCAACTTGGAGTGCAATGTTATCAGGGTACGCTAAAAATGGTATGCACGACGTTGCACTCGTCACCTTTCAGAAAATGATGAGTTATAGAGTTCCACTGAATGAATCTTCACTTGTGTGCACTCTATCAGCCTGTGGAGAGTTGGGAGCTTTGGATGAGGGAAGATGGATACACACATATATCATAAACAAAAGAGAAATTGTAATGAGTGTCAATCTTGGTACTGCTTTGGTTGACATGTATGCCAAGTGTGGGTGCATAGAGTTTAGTTATCAGTTGTTTAAGAATATGCCTCAGAGAGATGTTGTAACTTGGGGAGTGATCATTTCAGGTTTTGCAACACATGGGGAAGCCAAGAAATGCTTTCAACTATTTGATGAGATGATTGAGTCCGGAGTTAAGCCAAACGGAGTCATCTTTGTGGCTATCCTCTCTGCCTGTTCGCATGCAGGGCAAGTCGGACAGGGATGTCACTACTTCGACCAAATGATGCATCAGTTCGGAATTAGACCATCCATTGAGCATTTTGGATGCATTGTGGATCTTCTTGGCCGTGCTGGGAGGCTTGCAGAAGCAGAACAACTCATTTTATCGATGCCGGAAGAACCTAACTCGATTGTATTGGGCGCATTGCTTAATGCTTGTAGAATCCATAATGATGTTGAGAGGGGGAGGTACCTATTCAAGCGGCTAATCAATTTGGAACCTTCACCTGATCGATATAAACTAGCAGCATCTGTGTTTGCTAATAATGGAGAAGGGTACGAGATTAGAAAGTTGGTCAAGGATGAAGATTTGGCAGCTAGATGTGGCTCGAGTAAAATTCAGGTGGATGGGATGGTTCACGAGTTCATGGTCAGTGATATCGCGAATAACAGGGCACGAGATATCTACGAGGCATTAGGAGGATTAGTAGATCAATAAAGCTGGGGAAGTCATTTGATGGTTAGACTTACTGTCAAGATTGTGAGATTCACAACCCTTGGAAAAACTTGTGTCGGAAATAAAATGTGTTACTGGATAAGACTATACGGCCGTTAAAGACACAATCTATCAGGTTTAATTTCAGCAGAACAAAAAGAATAAATCCAGTGCAGTCACAAATATTGCCAGCTCGATTATATTTCAATAAAGGAAAACGTAGCTGAAGGAAAAGATAGCTGCTGATTATGACATGCGATACCAACATGGTAAATACACTCTTCCACATCTGCTAACTGGCCACAGAACCATGATGAAGGAGAAGGGCATCCTTTAAACAGAATAAAGCAAGATGTATGTGTGCAGTGCAGCAGAACGTAAATGCAGTACCTGCAGAAATATTAAAAGGACCACATGATTGCAACACGAGGGTTGAGAACATAGTTGCAGTTGCATGGATTTGCTCCCTGCAATAGATGGGGGCAACAGCTCAAAAGTATCACAACATTACTGTAAGGGAAATCTCCTATTCATATAAATGTGGCGACTTCAAAAAAAAAAAAAAAAAAAAAAAAAACACTTCAGTGATACCACCAAGATTTCCTCATTAATGCGTCCCTGACATCATTAATTCCACCAAGAAACGAAGCATCTGAAAATCCAAGCCAGTTCTGCAAGTGTCTAACCAAAGACAAGCAATTGTATCAATACATATCTTTGAAAAAGGTGCTCCTTTATTATAGTCTTCATGTCCGGCTTACAGAAATTCTCACTCCATTTAGAGCTACCTCAACAATCTAACTTTTGTACATCATTTGCTTAGCAGTTCCATTAGCACAACTGAACGACATTGCTTTAGTCTGTATAAATGATGTACAGATAGCCTTATATTTGTATTTAACAATGAGACGATGTAGTAGTTGATCTTCAACCATGAGGCACATCAAAATTTTAATCTTTAGCATACCACCTGTAGTGCCGCACACATTCACCATATAAACCTGCGTCTTGACCTATTCCGAAATTGCTTTTTCATCACACACCAGGAAGTGGGGAAGTTGCTCAACTGTAGTAAACAGAACATGTACTTTGTATCATAATCAAGTACGTAATTAAAGTTAGTTTGATGATGACAAGAACAATTTATTTCATGATCAAGTATTGGCTACAAGTACACATTTTCTTCTACACCAACTCCCCTTCAAAAAAGAGATCATAGCCAGATGAAAAGTTGGGAATTTTTTTATATATTTTTAAAAACAACTTAACCAAGAGAAAAGCGAAAGAATTTTACATCTCGACTCGAGCAGGTAGAGTGACTTCCACATTTAAATTGCAATTTTTTAATGACAAATGCATTTGGATACGATTTGTACCTGGAATAAGAAATTAACTAATTTTTCAATTCAAGACATCGTGTCAAAGTCAAGTTTGTTGATTAGCACGAGTGAAACTATTGTGTCAAATTATGTTCAGAAAGATTTTATGGTAGCTTACATTGCCGATCAGTTTAGCCCCAAACCATGCAGAATCTACGCCATATGGTGGAGGAAGTACTCTGATTCCATTACTCATGTGCGGGGGAAGAATTCCACATACATCCTTCTCTAATCTTTCTGCAACAAAAGTTTATAAGGAACATCAGTTTTTTCTTTGAAGATTCGATTTCTTCTTTACTCCTTCGGCTAAAGCTTTGCTGTTTTTTTTTTAATTAGGTATAACAAAAAGGATAAACACATGATTCCATCAGATACATTTCTAGAGGAAAAGGAGCATAAGTTGCAATTCACCTGCTAATCCAGGCAAACATGCACTTCCCCCAGCCAAAACTATTGTTTTATACCAGCTATCGTCAGCCATTAATTCAGCATCCTGGCAGTGCTCCATGCACAGTGCCACAGCATTATGCAAACCCATAGCGCGCCTGAAACAAGACCACAAGATCTACTAATTTTCCATACCACAGATTCTTGTTCTTTTGGGGAGCAACTGGGAGAGAGAAAGGAAGGTTTGGGAGGGGGGGGGGGGGGGGGGATTGTGTTTCACCATTTACATCCACAAACCACCACTTTTCTAAACAATATGAGTGAAGAAATTGACATCATCAGTTAACCTCAATACAGTGTAGCCTAAATGATAATACCATATCTGGAATCATTTAGCACAAATACTCTTCCAATTTAACACCCTGCCTCCACCCCCCAAGACTAAAAATATTTCTCTCCGTTGATCATTCCCATTTAAGAAAATAAGTTTAAAGAATGAGCCGAAAATAATAGGGTGCCACTTGACTACATAGTCCACATGCACTGTCATATGCAGATCAACTCCAGTCTTTTAAACGACGTGATTCCAGTAAGGAGTGGCAGGTCGTGCATTATTTTTACTAGAAGGCTGTCAGCCTGCTATCGTCTTTAACATTACACCTAAGGGAAGTAATTGTAAAGGGGAGTTGTTCAATTATTCCTAGTTTCTTACTAAAGTTCCCAGAATAAGACAGCATGGACATACATTCCTGCAATTCGAGGCTGGAACAGAATCTCTCCTGTTTTAAAGCGCTCTTCTGAAAGCATAAACCAACCTTCAGACGCAATCTGGAAAGAAGCTTTGGTATCTTTGGATAGCTCAGCTTCATAATCGAGTGCGACATAGCAAAGGTTCTGCACCAAACAGATCTCAGAAAATATACTTGAAAAAAATCATTAAGAAATAAAAAAATAAAAAATAAAAATCTAACTCTCATGCAGCTAGTCTTGTCAAGTCTATGTTTGATCACAAGGTCAATAACAACAGAATCAGACAATGGTTTGTGTTATTAAGCTAAAAGGAACAAAGTTACTTGTACACTAGTAGCTTGTTTATTCAACTTTTGAATAAGCAAATACAGTGAAGAAAAGTTAATGTGAAGCAGAAACTCTTGAATCTTCAAATTGCAATCACGTTCCTCTCCAGATATCATGATGTTTTGAAAATCTTAAACTTGGAACTTGACAAACCTTGCATTGATTATTGAAATTCGACCATATGCAGTAAAGAAGAAAGTCACAGAGAAGTCACACAACTAAGTTACGCATTTAACACGGTTTATTGAGGTTATCAACTGCTAGTCCATATGTAGAAGTGCTGCCATCTATCAATCAACAGGTGAAAATGTATTACTAAAAGAGCAAGCCCTTCACAAGATAAGTATCTAGATGTGGCATTTAGAAGACATGCCAGTTAAGAAATTTATACAAATCGAAATGATTTCCAGTATCAGAAATTTTACCAAGACACATCTGATTTGATTCAGGAACTGTTGACTTGCAAGGCAGAAACAGTACAATTGTGCATGTCCAGGTCAAACAACCTCCCTTCCCACCCTATTTGTTTAACGACCAGAAAGCAGAATACCTCTTTTAGTGCTCGCACAGTGTAAAGTGACCCAATATAAATGTTCTTCTGTTGCATCTGCTCCTTAAGGAATCCTGTAAGCTTCAATGCTCCAATTCCCACAACTTCTACACCCACCTGGTGCATGACTTTACCATGAAGAACTGCAAAAGATCAAAAAATGGCTATGCATAAACTATTGAAACAATGTGAGCAAACTGCAACCATAAGCAACATAAAAGCATACATGATACAACATACTTGTAAGTCAATCATGAAGAATATTATTTAAATCATCAGAAAAGATAAAGTGGAGAATACAAATTTTCTTCTTGAACTATCCTACTAACGACTTTGAAAACAAAAATATTGTCACAGTTCAAAGAATTTTAACGAAATATAGAGTTCTACCACGACAAGTTTATAATTAAGTCAATGGACTGAATCAAATAGGTGTGGTACATGAAGAAAAATCTTACTTGGAACAATAGATGTTTGGTGAAACCCAATGTTGACTACTATTCCAGAAACTTTCCTCGCAGCAAATAAAGCTAAAACTGCCTATAATTTTTGAAAGAAAGAATTATGAACTATTAAGAAATTGATAACAAATTAACACCAAAAATTAGGAAGAATATTTGTAGCACGTAATACAATCTTAGAGAGAAATATGCAGACGTTTCCCTTGATATATTTCAGGCTGACACATCAGAATAACAGATAGAGATCTGATGTTCAAATTCAAATATGACAGTAGCAATATCGAACCTTTAGATTATTTATCTACCAGCTTAAATTTATAGTATGCAGGACAAGCCAGAGAGATAAACTTATATCTGTATTCAAACATTAGTAAAAAAATCAGAGTCTGATTGGCAGGAACACTTTTTATATCAAGAAAAGCAATCGCTAGACACACTAGAGAAGCCTTAATGTATTTAGATAAATATGTAACGTGTAAGGATCTTGGTATACTTGCTGAAATTACAATATTGATCTTTAAGATGGAACAAGATAGTCCAACAAAATCCCAAAGCATGTGAACAACAATTGGGGCTCAATGTAAGAAAATCAATTCATTTGAGCAAATCTTTCTACTTAGAATAAAACATAAGACAGATATAAAAAGAATAATGTAATCCTATCCAACGGGACAAATACGACACTTCACCAGCAGCAATAGACATTAAAATGTAGTTCGATCGTCCCAAAGTGTCCATCATCTTAAAACACAGTTTCCAGTTCAAAAAATAAGTTATGTCTATGTTTCACCACTTTCAAAATCTAATAACCATAGAACAATGAGGTAAATATAATAATTAATGACCATCTTAGCAGTTATTTTTTTCTTTTGTCGCGCTCATCCTTCTAAAGTGCAATTCGCAACCTGTGAGTTGTTTGATCAATAATAAGTCAATTCATCTCCTTCACAGGGTATTTTCATCATGAGCAATTGGTTATATTTGGATATCTCTACAGCTATTTTGCACCCTGTTCCCCATGTTAATTGACCATGTTTAATCTTAGCAATTAACAATACAAAGCATCAAACACTCATTAGTTGGTCGAATATAAGTGAAAAGCGAGAAGAGGGGGGTGTTGACAGAACAAAGTCTCATAAAGGAAAAAATAAAAGAAATAGTACTGTCATTTTATAGAATTAAAAAAGTTTCAAGGATGGGACGCTACTGCAATTAGCAAAAGTAGTCAAATATATTAGGATGTGGCTACACTGGTATGTATTAAATTGGTGGTAGTAGTACTAAATAGCCCAATGCTAAGCCAAGAAAGAAAAATCCGATAACCTTGTCCAGTTCTTCTTTTATTCCCTCTTCCCTTTAACTTAACTCTCTTCCGAGTGTAGATAAAACCATAATTGTCTTCTGTGCACAGAAAAACTATTAGTAAAATTCAAAAAGCCTTCTTGGAAGTGGAAATTCTCTTTTGAAGATAAAGGCTGAACTAATTACTTCTCTCTTTTCTTTCGAGACTAGGACATGCCACACGTAAAGTAGGGCGAATGTCCGTCTAAGGAAAAGGCACATGGTAATTGTGAAAGAAGACCATAAAGTCATAAAAAGACATTGAGGCATTTTACACTTGCTTCAGGAAGGAACAGATTCTGCTTTATATAAGTCTTGTTGATAAATGCCGCCCAACAAAGACAGATGCTTTCTTCTATCTTATTTCCTCAGTCAAATTAAATTAAGTTTTTCTGAGAGCCTTTTTCTTTTAATATATAAAACTTCAACCACCTCTGAAAATCCATAAGAAGTTAAAGGATATGAATAAGCACCACCTGGTTGACAGCACAAACGGCAGGAACATTCATGTCAAATAATGCAGAATGGATAGCTTCTTTTAACTGCCTTCTAGCTGCTTTATCACATTCAGTATCTGAAAATGACAGGTACAGATAAGTTAGGGAAGAAAATAAGAGATCAAACATAGTGATGAACCTTGACTGCCCAAGCACGCCCCGGCTAGCGCACCAAGAGCAACTGAAAAAATCTTAGTGTGCTCTAAGTTTCACTTCTCTCAGTTAAAGATTCAATTGACTGATAAATAGAATTCAAACCCATCTAGCACCTTACCCTCGCTCAAATAAAAGAATGTTGAGAATAAGTTGCATGGGCTGATGTCTCAAGTAATAGACATATATACATATATTGTAAAATGATATCCGTTCCCTAAACAAATTGAGTTGTTGGCATGAATAGAAATTTGATGGAGTTTTCAAGAACAGCGAAATAGAAACTGACCATCATAATGGCAAATTGGTATGGAGACAATGATTGGCTGTGTTGAAGTTTTCACCTGCATCCTGCATAGAGTTCAGAATGCAAAAGATAGAAGTTTAGGAATTGGTCAAGGGGAGAAAGGTTTCTACTTTTAAGTGCTTCCATTGACACTGGGTCTCAGTGACAAGCTCATATCTTTTCTAATTTTGGCTCGTAGGAAGGCTATATGTAATATTCTGAAATAGATGAGAGTTCTTTTAGTGAACTTTGGAAGTCATCATAAATCCAGCCTTTTCTACCTTTTGCTCCTTAGTGGGTACAACCAGTAGTTTATAATACAGATAGAGGAAAGCTTGCCAAGATTAATATGATGAACAACAGGATATGTGCCAAAAGGCAACATAATGATACAGAGAGTATGTCCATTTTACATTGTACAGATTATATTTTGAGCTGACTAGGATTCTTCTTTGGCAACCAAACATCCATATTTCAATCAATTAATAATGTCTAGAATAACCTGTAGAGAGTCCAGATATTATGGTGTTAAAAAGCATTTTAAGAGAAGCAAATTTATGTTCGAGAACCAGAAACCTGTTTAGAGTACTCAATTATGAATGTTGATTTAGGTGGTCAAACCCCTTCAAAACTCATCGAAGCCTTCTAAATGTGTTGTCAGCTGGGAGCGCTGTAAAATTACAGCGAAAAATGAACAGAATACAAACCTGGCGTATATTGTTGAAAAGAAGTGCCTCAATCTAGAATACATTGGAGATTCAATGTTACCAAATTCCTGTAGATGAGACAAGTTTTCATGAAGAGATATGGTAAGACACTGTGGAGCACATGGAAGATAACAAATAGTTCGAAAAACAACAGGTCTCAAATGTGCACATGATTTTTACAAATTAACAACTAACTGTTAAATCAAATGAAAGCCCACCAAGAATGTCGCTGATCTTCCTGATGGAGCACTATACTTACTCCAACCAAATTTGCAATAGCCTGACCCCCCTTTTGATGAGAAAAACAAGAAAAGATGAATAAGCTTGAAGAAATCACTTCTCTAAGTAGTATTCACGTAGTACACAGTGATATTATAATTTATCTAAAATGTGAATCAGCAAAACAGAACTACTACAGCATTGTGCCAACTAAAAGACAGAATATAATCATTGAAAGGTACATACCGTCAATAACAATAGCACCAGGTACTTGAGCACGTTGACCATAAATACTCATGAATGAGAAGTCAGGTACTGAATTTGGAAATGTCCTGCTATAATATACACCTCATCAACCTCAGCTACGAAGAGGACTCCCACTGACTTTTATCACTGATGAGTTCCAACATATTGTGTGTGTTTACTTTCTACTTTTATAATACCGGACTGATGGGGTTAAATGGAGCAACATGGATAGTGTGGATTCAAATAGTTGACTCCAACTTATTAAGAATTGAGGCTGAGTTATTGTTGTTGTGTTCCCTTCTAGATGAAAGTCAGTTTAGATGATATTTGTGATTCCTTTGTTTGCTAGTTTTAAAGATTCTTAAGAGTGGTGGGAACACAGGGATGTCACCAAAATGTGACAATTGACAGACAAAAGAGACGAATAGAATAGAAGCAAAATAACTGCAGATATAAGAATGTTCGCTACATCAAGCTGCAACCTAGAAATTTAAAAGTACAGTCAGAACATAGGGCCACAACTCCTGATAAAGTTAAAGATTGAGCTCAAGATGGTATTGTTTTTTAAATTATCAATGGAAAGATTCATGCAGTTTTGATGACATTAAGTTAAGCTTACAGTATCTGGAAGCTAACTGCTAGTTAAGTGCACAAAATATTCATTAACCAAAGGTGAAACCACACAATTTATTAATTATCATTATTACATATAATATTATATCGAGCAAATTTTCAATGAAGGACCTTTTATGAAAAATACACCTTCCATTCCAAATTACATGAAACTCTCTCTGCTTTCATATATCTCAAAAATATTAACCATTCAACTGATATAATTAATTTTATTCAACTTCACCGGTTTCAAGATTCAAAATCCTACAACTACTAAAATTCAAACTTCGATGTCAATGTTAAACTATCAAATTAAGTTTTCAACAGTTAAGATACTATTCTACTTGTTGGGAGTGTGTGAACAAAATACCACATGGAAAGTAGAAAAGAAAAATAAGCTACTTATAAGGAGTTGGATACTCTTAATGGTGTGAGGCCTTTTGGGGAAAACCTTGCGGGCTAGGCCCAAAGCGGACAATATCACACCATATTAAGAGTATCTCTGGGCCGTTTTAACCCAACACTACTAACACATGCAAGTTGCATTAAAATCTCTCCAAGCCCAACCACATAATTTGCCTAAAGCAGGATAGAGAGTAATTTCTCTTATTATGCTACACGTATAAGCATTTAGCTAAATAAAATGATAGTAGCTTTTAGTCATCCTTTGATCTAAAATCATGCTGAATTAGGCATTAGTATAAGCCTCTAAAAATATCTTGTCACCAAATCTAGGTGGCTCTTGTCCAGATTTAGTACAAAGACAAGACATAGCAACATTCTGATAGGAAGGACAATGTTGCCATCAGGATGTAGTTCGCTCAGTTCAGGTTTAGCACAAACACAAGACAGAGGCAAAATTCTCACAAAGACACAATTTTCCCAAATTCAATGTTGGTTATGAGTAGCAGGGTATACACGAAGAGGCATAAATAAGTACATAAACAGATTCCATAGTCCTGTAACGTCCTTTCTTCCGCTGTTATTTCCTTCATAGTTCATCATATACACCTACTACAATTTAGATACCATTTCTTTTTCATCTATCCCTTTCGATAATAATGTCTTCTTTTCAATGTACTTCAAGCGCAAGTTGAGTTATAAATTGAGTATCTATTTCAATTCAAAATAACAATTAAAACTCGCTAAATAACAGTGAAAACAATTTAACGATATTACCGAAGAGGACCCAATCGCAAGTGAGTTTCTGCGAAAAAAATAGAATCCCAAGGCTCATGCTGATTTTGAAGAAAATAAATCCACAGCCGATTATCGGAGACAATGAATTTCCACGTTTTACACACAGAGCTCAGCTTCGCGGACTCTTTTGGCCCTAAAATCTTCAGAAGTTGAATAAATATATCCAACGGTATCCGATCAAATTCACCAGTTGACACCATCTGTATATATATCATCTGCTGGAAGCGATCGGACGAGTTGGCACTCGAACTCGAGTTCGAGGTCGAGTTGGAACTCGGACGAGTCGATACCGATTCCCATACCTTGCGAAACAACGTGGCCATGGTTCTGATTCTTCCCGCTATAGGATATCAGTTTTAGCTGAATAGTGTCCCATGGAACTAAACCAAATTTCACATTTGCGATCGATCTTTTGATCAACACGTGGATACTCCTTCCGCCTGTAATATTTTACTGTTGTAGCTGAAAATTATCTAATAACCTAGTGATGTTATGAAATAATACAAGAACAAGAACAATAATACAAGAACAAGAATAATAGAGAGAAAAGTAGAGAGAGGAGTATTCTTATTGATACTTTGGAATGGTTTACAATGGAATAGAACCCCTTTATTTATAGGGAGGGTGACTTAGCCACCAAGAAGTAAACCCTAGAATCTCTCTAAATATGGACATTCACCTAAAATAGAATATTTTATAACACTCCCCCTTGAATGTCTATTCAATAATGTGCCTCGTTAAAACCTTAACTAAAACAAAACCCAATGGGAAAAAATTAAAGAAAAGGAAAAAGAGTACACATGTTTGAATATGCGCCTATTGGTTGCCTCGTTAAAAAACCTTGCAAGGAAAATCCATTGGGACAAAACCTTGTAAGGGAAAAAGAGTGCAACGCGCATTAACTCCCCCTGAAAAAAGCATCAATTCATATCCTTGAGTCTTCGCATTCCGATCTTGTGAACCAGCTTCTTGAAGGTTGACGTTGGTAGAGATTTTGTGAACAAATCAGCCATATTATCGCTTGAACGAATCTGTTGCACATTGATATCACTATTCTTTTGAAGATCATGTGTGAAAAATAACTTTGGTGAAATATGCTTTGTTCTATCTCCTTTTATGAATCCTCCCTTCAATTGAGCTATACATGCTGCATTGTCTTCATACAAAGTCGTGGGTAGTTTGTTACACTTCAAACCACATTTGTCTTGAATATGATGTATTATAGACCTCAACCACACACACTCCCGACTTGCTTCATGAATAGCGATTATCTCGGCATGATTAGATGAAGTAGCCACAATTGATTGCTTAGTCGATCGCCAAGATATGGCGGTGCCTCTACAGGTAAATACATAACCCGTTTGAGATCGAGCCTTGTGTGGGTCGGATAAATATCCAGCATCAGCATAACCAACAAGATCAGGACTGCAATTATTGCTATAACATAAGCCCATATTGGTAGTCCCTTTTAGGTACCGCAATATATGTTTGATCCCATTCCAATGTCTCCTTGTGGGAGCCGAGCTATACCTTGCTAAGACATTAACTGAAAAGGTTATGTCAGGCCTTGTAGTATTTGCAAGATACATTAGTGCGCCAATTGCACTAAGATATGGTACTTCAGGACCAAGTAGCTCTTCATTCCTTTCTTGCGGTCGGACTGGATCTTTATTCACATCAAGTGATCGAACAACCATCGGAGTACTTAAAGGATATGCTCCATCCATGTAAAATCGTTTCAGTACCTTTTCTATATAGGTAGATTGATGAACAAAAATTCCGTTTGCGAAATATTCAATTTGCAAACCAAGACATAATTTTGTCTTTCCGAGATCTTTCATCTCGAATTCATTCTTTAGATAATCAATTGCCTTTTGGAGTTCTATGGGGGTTCCAATAAGGTTTATGTCATCGACATATACGGCAAGTACAACAAATTCCGATGTTGTTTTCTTTATAAAAACACACGGGCAAATGGCATCATTTATATAGCCTTCTTTTAATAAATACTCACTAAGACGATAATACCACATTCGTCCTGATTGCTTTAGACCATACAAGGATCTTTGCAATTTGATTGAAAACATTTCCCGAGACTTTGAATTATGAGCGTTTGGCATTTTGAATCCATCGGGAATTTTCATGTATATCTCATTATCCAGTGAGCCATAAAGATAGGCAGTAACCACATCCATTAAATGCATGTCAAGCTTTTCAAGGACAGCAAAACTAATGAGATAACGAAAAGTTATGGCATCCATTACAGGCGAATATGTCTCTTCATAATCGACACCAGGCCTTTGAGAAAATCCTTGTGCAACAAGGCGTGCCTTATATCTTTGTACCTCGTTTTTCTCATTTCTCTTGCGTACAAAGACCCATTTATAGCCAACAGGCTTAACACCATTAGGTGTTTCAACTATAGGGCCAAAAACTTCACATTTTGCCAGTAAATTCAATTCTGATTGGATTGCTTCTTGCCATTTTGGCCAATCATGTCTTTTTCGACATTCTCCAACAGATTGAGGTTCAAGATCCTCACTTTCTTGCATAATGCTAGATGCGACATTAAAAGCAAAGACATAATCCACCACTATATCCACTCGATTAAAATTTGCCTCAATATCGATTGGATTTATTGATAGTTCCTTATTTTCTTGAGTCTCGGGCTCAATGGATTCTTCATGAATCTCAGAATTTATTAAATCATGAATTTCCTCATGAGATTCTTTCGTAGTGTCATTTTGATCGTTTGCTTTCCTCTTTCTAGGATTTCGATCTTTGGAACCTAATGGCCTGCCACGCTTCAGGCGTGCATTCGACTCATTGGATATGACACTAGATGATTGTCCAACAGGGACATCAATACGGATTGGAACATTCTCTGCGGGGATGTGGGATTTTGTTATCCTTTTCAAGTCCGTAAATGCGTCAGGCATTTGATTTGCTATTCTTTGCAAATGGATAATCTTTTGCACCTCTTTTTCACAAACAGAGGTATGTGGATCAAGATGAAATAATGATGCATTTTTCCACAAAATTTCCCGTTTGGTTTCACCAAATTCTCCCCCTAATTTTGGGAAAAGTGTCTCATCAAATTGACAGTCTGCAAATCGTGCAGTGAACAAATCCCCTGTCAATGTTTCGAGGTAGCGAATAATGGAGGGCGATTCAAACCCAACATATATTCCTAACCTTCTTTGCGGACCCATTTTGGTGCGGTATGGCGGTGTTATAGGCACATATACTGCGCATCCAAAGATTCTTAAATGGGATATATTAGGTTCATGACCCAAAACCAATTGCAACGGGGAATATTTGTGATAATTCGTCGGTCTGAGATGAATTAGCATTGCTGCATGCAAAATGGCGTGACCCCATACCGAAGTGGGCAGCCTCGTTTTCATGAGTAATGGTCTTGCAATCAACTGCAAGCGTTTAATTAAAGATTGTGCAAGACCGTTTTGAGTGTGAACATGAGCTACAGAATGTTCCACTTTTATCCCAATTGATAAGCAATAATCATTAAATGCTTGGGATGAAAACTCAGCAACATTATCCAGTCTAATATACTTGATTAGATTATCAGGAAATTGCGCTCGTGGTCGAATTATTTGTGCCATTAGTTTTGCAAACGCAAGGTTGCGTGATGACAACAGGCACACATGAGACCATCTACAGGATGCGTCTATTAAGACCATAAAATATCTAAAGGACCCACTAGGTGGGTGAATAGGTCCACAAATGTCCCCTTGTATACGTTCCAAAAACGTAGGTGACTTAGTCCCAACCTTTGTTGGTGATGGTCTAATAATTAACTTGCCTTGATAACAAGAAGTGCAAGAAAATTCATTATTTAAAAGAATCTTGAAATTCTTTAACGGATGCCCATATGAGCTTTCTATAATCCATCTCATCATGATTGATCCAGGGTGTCCCAATCGATCATGCCAAAGTACAAAAGTATTGGAATCAGTAACCTTTTGGTTTACTGTTGAATGTGCCTCAATTGCACTAATTTTTGTCCAATACAGGCCACAAGATAAAGACGGGAATTTCTCAATAACCCTCTTTTGGCCAGAGACATTCTTTGTAATGATGAGATATTCAAGATTATTCTCATCTATTGTCTCAATATGATAGCCATTCCGGCGTATATCTTTAAAACTCAACAAGTTTCTCTTAGACTTGGAGGAGAACATTTCATTCTCTATGATAAACATTGTTCCTCTAGGCAGAGTTATAGTTGCTCTTCCGGAGCCTTCAATCAATTTACTACTACCAGAGATTATAGTAACATCTGCCTTACACATACTTAGTTGAGAGAAATATTTCTTTTCTTTGAGTATCGTATGTGTAGTACATGAATCAACTAAACAAATATTTTTACAGTTGGACGTTGATCCAACATGCTTTGTGAGATATCTATATTTGCTTTCCCATGGTTTGACATACAAAAGAAATACACGAACATGAGAATAAACAAATTCAATCCGTTTGTTTCACATTTAAGCAATATTTTCAAAATCTGCTGAGGTTAGTCGATTAACTTAGTTGATAGTCGACTATCTTGGGAAGCAGTCATTAGGTTAGTCGACTAACTAAATCAGATAGTCGACTAACTTAGCTTGCAGAAAAGTCCAGTTTTAATGCGAAATATTAGTTAGTCGACTAACTAAGTTGATAGTCGACTAACTTAGTAAACAGTCATCAGGTTAGTCGACTAACTAAATCAGATAGTCGACTAACTTAGCTTGCGGAAAAGTCCAGTTTTAATGCGAAATATTAGATAATCGACTAACTGTTAGGTTAATCGATTAACTCTACTGGAAAATAAAAATATCTTTGAAATTTAAGCATATTGAAACATTCTAAAGAACTAATACTAACATTATATCATAAACTAACTAATACGAGCTGATACTAATGACTATTAGTTTATTCACTAACTAATACAAATAAGTAAAATAAAATCAAACAATTCCATCTTCCTTCATCACAGATCCATCACCGATTAAGTGGTCTATTTTCCCCTCGGGTTGCTCAAAGAAGTCTGCCACATCCAGGTGGGTGATGTCAAAATTGTCGTCAGAGACAAAATTTGTTTCAGGGCCTTTATTCTTTAGAGATGCTTGATAAAGATCAACCAAATGTCTTGGTACACGGCAAGCTTTTGACCAGTGCCCTTTTCCACCGCAACGATAACATATAGTTTCTGAACTATTTGCCTTTGGATCCTCATAATCCCGTTTCTGCTTTTGGTGGTTATATCTCTTTGGGGGGTGACGGACATCAGGGAAATTTCTTCCTTGTCTACGTCCACGGCCATGACCCCGATTACGACCACGACCATGATTAAAGCCATAGCCTTTTCCATGCTTGGCATAATGAGGATACACCTTATCTGCTTCAGGCAATGGTGTAGACCCAGTGGGTCGATTTTCGTGATTTCTCATGAGCAGGTCATTGTTTCGCTCAGCCACAAGGAGAAGAGAAATCAGTTCAGAGTACTTTTTGAAACCTTTCTCTCTGTACTGTTGTTGCAGTACCATATTGGAGGCATGAAACGTTGTAAACGTTTTTTTTCAAGCATATCATAATCAGAGATATTATCTCCACAGAGTTTAAATTTAGAAGTAATTCTGAATATTGCAGAATTATATTCAGAAACAGACTTAAAGTCTTGGAGCCTCAGATGAGCCCAATCATATCGTGCTTGTGGCAGAGTGACCAACTTCAGGTTGTCATATCTCTCCTTTAAGCCTTTCCACAAGATGAGTGGATCTTTGACTGTGAGATATTCAATTTTCAAACCTTCATCAAGGTGATGGCGCAAGAAAATCAAGGCCTTAGCACAGTCTTGGGTGGATGCTTTATCTCTGTCTTTAATGGCGTCTCCAAGACCCATAGCATCTAAGTGGATTTCAGCATCCAACACCCATGTCATATAGTTCTTGCCCGAAATTTCAAGGGCAACGAACTTTCTTTTCATAATATCAGACATAATTAAAACCAAATTCGGAAAAAGGGAAATACCTTAATTTTCTCAAGAGGATTCTTGAGACGGTAGAGTCTCGTGCTGATAACGTGTTATGAAATAATATAAGAACAAGAACAATAATACAAGAACAAGAACAATAGAGAGAAAAGTAGAGAGATGAGTATTCTTATTGATACTTTGGGATGGTTTACAATGGAATAGAACCCCTTTATTTATAGGGAGGTGGTGACTTAGCCACCAAGAAGTAAACCCTAGAATCTCTCTAAATATGGACATTCACCTAAAATAGAATATTTTATAACAAGTTATGAATTATGAGGCATTTTAAACATTTTATTCCTCGCAAATATTAAACATTAAAACATGTATCAAAGTGAATGGACATTTTTCTCATTTTAAAAAACCATTTGCATGAAAAACACGCGAGAGCTAAATATGCATAATCAGGGAGGCTCTAAGGTGATCACATTTACAGATAAGGCTTGTGCCTTAAAGCCCCAAATTTGCTGACTCTATTTTTTAAAAAAATAATAGATTTATAGATATATTAAAAATAATATTTAGTAATTTTTTGTACGAGGTAAATATGTTCATATTCAATGATCGTATGAGAAAGCCACACATGAAATCGAAGGCAAAACATAGCTAAACCCGAATGTAATGTCTCTCTTGTCACCGGAGAGAATAATATTCATAACGGCAAAATTATTGCCGCCATAAGGTAGCATTAAATGAAGAATATTCTATACCATTCAGTGCCTGATCCGTTACAAAAAATTTAGCATTCACTGTCACCGCCATACATCCTTCAATGGCCCTCATAACTGTCATTAAAGAGGAGCTTGATCGTACGACCTTGTTCCCTAGGTGCAACTATAAATAGTGAGCTCTACTATCATTGTAAATAACACAAATTTTATGACAAGCATATACTACATCTATCAAAAGCTCAATGAAATTTTATTTTCTTGCTTATTTGTATTATTCTTATCTCTTCCGGTAGCTTTACGCCCAGAACCAAGATATTTGTTGTCTATTTCAATTTTAAGGCTAAGTCTTATATTCTGTCTAATTCATCTATTATTTTTGGATTAAATTAATTCACTTATCTATGAACCACATATAAATTTAACTGTGTCGTTTTACGGGTAAACAGTTTCGTACCCACCGTGGGGCATAGACAGTCGCGTAATTGAATTGATCCATGCATCTATTACTAACTTGTGTGATTCCTTGTTTTTAGCAAAAATTATTTAAAATGATAGATAATGGTGTTAACAACATATACAATGTTGAGACCCAAGGAAATCAACCACTGCACGAGAATTCAATTTACAAGGCCACGCTGGTCCACTGTTCGCCGATATCTGCAACAAGTTCAGGAGGCAACTCCTGATGACGCTGAAAAAACACACGTCGTCGAAGCAGGAAGGGCCTTGCAAGAGCAACAGGAGGCCATTATAGGCCATCTCACACGACATGATAAGGTTATGACGGAACTAAAGCAGGTGTTGTTGGGCGCTTTCACCAACGCAAATGTGCGAGTCCCAGTTCTTCCCGGTGCTCCCGCAAAACAAACGACGTAGAGGGATGACAATAACACCCCGAGGGTCGAGGTAGGCTTCGATAGGGCTAGGGGGGAAATCTGATCACAACAACAAGAGCGATCCCTTTAAAATTGAACTCATGCGATTTATGAGGGAAGTAAATGCCCAAATGGATCAAATTTCGGGCGCACCACTAGTGCTGAAAGGTCGGACTCATAGAAGTACACACAATTGCCGCACAAACCAAACGTGACACCAAAACTGATCCTAAAGCGGTTTAAAATGCACAACGTGCTGAAGTATAATTGGACTTCAGATCCTCAGGAGCATATCACCACCTATACAACACCGGTGCGGCCCCATACTTCTTTGATCTACATTTCTCCTGATGTAAGAAAGTGACACAAGCTTGGCCAGCTTATTTCAAACTTGAAGGTCAAGTTCCCTGCTACTTCCGTAAATACGCCTTCTTCTCTAAAAAAGAGACATTCGGCGACATATTGTAGATTGACCCATGTTGGTAAGTTCACATATGCAGTAGTCTCTCTATATACTCTAAAATGAATTTCGAGTTGCTTAACAATATTCTCCTTGACAACATCTATTGCTAAATCCGTTTTTTCATATTGATACTATTCATTTGATGGATTATTTGGCCAACTCTAACGGCTACAAGAATAGCTACAGGCAAAGCCAAACCCATCCTATATAGTTAATCGCATATTAATCCATTGTTATATGCCCTAGTGCTCGTAAAGAAAGACCGCCAATTCCTATCTCGAAGATACAAGCGAAGCGACTGGTCACATTGACATAGAATAATACGGATTAGCTCGCCCAGTGAGAAAGGCCCTGACCCTTCCAACCAAGTATCAAAAAGAAAGAGAGAAAAACTTGGAATGATTACAGAATGCTTACCGGCTTCCATTCGATCTATTCTAAGTGGTTCATTAGGTAAGCCGGGGAGGGAAGAGGTCTATACCCATTGCCGTAGCTAAAAGGGTTTACCTTTCTTACTTGAATAAGACTGAGAGTCAGGGCATCAGAGGGAGGGACTCAGAGCGAGTCTAAGGTCTTGCAGGATCACTGGTCACTAGCCATTCGTTAGGTGCATTTGCTTTAGCTTCTTTGAACCAAATTAGTTTTGTTCCTATATCAACGAAAAGAATTTCTGACTTGCTTGCTCACTTGATCATTGGAATCGAAGCCAACACAAAGCTTGCGCACACGTGGGAAAGTTGAAGCTTTCTGAGAAACCCCAGACGGCCGTGGAGCCCTGAAAACGAGACAGTCTGAAATCAGGCCAGCCGTCCTGCTCCGCTTTATACTAAGAGAGTGTGGTTGGGTCTGACTCCGTTATAGGGCTAGTACGCCGAGCAACTTTGAATTCTGCTGTGCTGATGCACAAAGCAAGTACACAACGACTGCGTAAATATTTGGTCTGTCTATCATTGCACATGTTGGGCTGACTCCTTTTTTAGGCAAGCATCACTTTAGGTAGGAGCAGATTGGATGACTTAAACTGAAAGTAAGTTCTTCGGATCGATATATCTTACGAAGTAATGGAGATCTTGATCTAGATCCGGTGCTTCGTAGAATTTGGGACTTCTTCTGAAGTATGCGGAAAACGGCGCCCTCTACTTCTACTTCTAACTAAAGGCGAACAACCGACATTGCAAGAAAATAGAAAGCCCCCGCCCGTTTGAGCCGAAAAGTGTACTGGCTGTTTGAGTTCCGCGAGGCCAGAGTGAGCTCAGCGGTCAGCATCCATTCGAATTATGTTAGGGGGTCTTTCGCTTTTACCCAATATAGAGAGATACTACAAGTCCTCCGTCCTAGGCATATGTCGAATATAGAGGAGTGAAAGTTCCGAACAAATAAGTACTTTTTCATATCTTTCTATGAACCATACGAGCACGTCCTCTTTCATCCCCACCGCGCTTACGGCTCTATACCCCAACCCAACCTGCTCTGGCCCCAGATCCTTCCTTTCTATTCCTCGGTAAGCGGACCGTGGGAAGGGGAATGATTTAGCTTCCCACGATATTCAGTTTCATTTTGCTGAAGAAATTCGTGGAGACTCTTACGAAGGGAGACCTGACGTGGTATTTACTTTCGCCCGATCATTCCATAGACTTCTTTGAGATGCTCACGGATTCTTTCATCAAGGCACATTCTGGGGCCAAAAAAGTATAGAATCGAAAGGCCGATATACTTCGGATTGCGCAAGGAGGGTCTGAGTTACTGCAGGAGTTCTTAACCATGTTCTAGAAAGAAAGGATGTTACTGCCAACCAATCCGGACAAATGGGTAGGCGAAATAACATGTTGTTGCAGAGCAAGGAAAACATCATATTCTTCCTACCCTAGACTTTCCGAATACGACTTCAACGTCAGCATAATGGAGCTAGTATCGGCTATACGAACATTAAAGAAGCATTGTTCCCGAATCCAGTGAGATTCGATCCTGACCAAAGGGATCCTAATTTGTGGTGTGAATACCATGGGACAAACGACAGTCGTACTGGGGATTATCTACAACTACATGCAGAGGTGGTACATTACTGGGGAATTTTAAGCGATCGTGCTAAAAAGAACTACAATCAGAATCGTGATAATATAGAGCCTTCAAAGTAGGAGAAGATCCCCCATGCTTGAGGATCAACATCATTTTCGGGGGGGGGGGGGGGACAACATTAACGGGGTCACATTTTTGGCAGTAAAAAAGATGAAGGTATCAGTGACCCACAGCAAAAGACTTCGGGAACTTAGTGAAGATGACATTACTTTTATGGAGGAAGACGCAAATGGATTGATACTACCGCATAACGATGCCCTATTATTTTCTCTGAATGTCATAGATTTTAAAATTAATTGTGTTCTGGTGGATCCAGGAAGTTCGGCCAATATTATCCAATGGAGAGAGTTGGAGCAAGCTAAGCTTACTAGAAGTATCATTTCAGCCACAAAACTCCTCGCCGGGTTCAATCTGGTATGCGTGACAACCCGGGGAGAGATTGTGCTTCTCACAAATGTAGAGGGGGTGATAAAGAAGACCCTTTTAGAGGTAGTGGATGGGGATATGGGTTATAATATTATCCTGGGAGACCATGGTTGCATGAAATGAAGATTGTGCCATCAACATATAATCAGTTGCTGAAATTTCCAACTCCCGAGAGAGTTAAACAAATAAGATATGACCAACTGGCAACAAGGGAGATAAATACAATCTATGTCTCCAATAGCAAAGGGAAGGAGCATATGACATAGCAATTACAGGAGTCGGTTCCTTTTCCTGAGCCAAGAAAAGTCAACTAGAGGGAAGGGACACTAGAATCCTATCAGGTTCCAAGGTAGTTCCAAGTACCAGAAGATGGGGATGCAACAAAGTCCATAGCGGAAGACTTGATCAAGTCACATTATTCAAAAAATTCTTGGAGAGAAAATTCCACTTGGTAACAAGACTATACCCCGGACTCGGGTGTAGATTTATTAAATTCAATAAATTTAATATCGATTGTTTTGCGTGGTCGCATGTGGATATGACAAGTATCCCACCGGAAGTGGTTGTACACAGGCTAAGCTTAGATCCCAGTATTCCTTCGGTATGACATAAAAAACATCATATTGCCGAGGCTAGAAATAAATTCGTCAAAGAAGAGGTAAGGTCTGCCGGAAACAACCTCCCTATCCTTTTTGGGGTAGAGGTAAGGTCTGCGTACACTCTACTTTCCCCTGACCCCACTAATGGGATTTTACTAGGAATGTTGTTGTTGTTAAAAGAAGAGGTAACTCGCCTGATTAATATTGGTTCAATACAAGAGGTAATGTATTCCGACTGGCTAATTAACATAGTAGTAGTTCCAAAGAAGAATAAATTTTGTATGTGCGTAGACTATAAGGACTTAAATAAGGCATCCCAAAATATTCGTTCCCTTTGCCGAACATTGATCAAATGATCGATGAAACAGCCTGACACGAGTTTATGAATGTTCTCAATGCTTACTCAGGATACAAATAAATCAAAATGGACATGGAGGATCAGGGAAAACTCTTTTCATCACGAATTTTGGCACATACAACATGATGCTCTTTGGGATAAAGAATACCGGAGTCACTTATCAGCGGCTTGTGAATAATATGTTTGAAAAGCAAATAGGTAAAACCATGAAAGCTTACATAGATGATATGCTTTTCAAGTTTTTGAACACAGGTGATCATCTCAAACACTTGCAAGAAACTTTTGACATCTTAAGGAAGCACAACATGAAGTTAACCCCGAGAAGTGTACGTTCGGGGTCAGCTCCTGTAAGTTCCTGGAATTCCCGATATCACAAAGAGGGGTTTGAGGTTAACCACAATAAAATCAAGGCCATTAAATACATCTTAGACCAGCTATCAAGCATGAAAGAGGTTTAGAGGCTAATAGGGAGATTGGCTGCTTTGAGCATATTCATTTCCCAGTCTTTGGAGAAATGCCATTAGTTCTTTTTGCTGATCAAAAAGAAGAAAAACTTCGAATGGACCAAGGAACAGCAATAGGCTTTGAGGGATTGAAAAAGGTATTTTTCAAGTCCTCTGTTACTATCAAAATCAGAAGTAGGCAAAGATCGGGTACAAGCCTGCACTATTATTGAGTAACGTGGGTGGTCGATGTAGTTTTACCCAACTAGGTCGGGATCAAATCCGCATGGAGTTAATTTGTTTGTAATTAGATTTATATCTAAGTCTAGATACGGGTTTTGCTCTTAATTACACTTCCACACATATTTGGTTTGATCATGTTTCTAATCCTATTCTATTGTATGCAAGATTTGAAACTAAGTATAATGTTTTTGTTGTTGATTTTCAAGGGTTGAAAGGGATTAGGGTAGTGACTTCCACCTAGGTGGATATCTAACAGGTAGTAAGAATCTAGGGCAATCATGTGATTAGTTGGGTTGTAATATAGCTATCACACCCAGCTACTCACTCTATACCTCTCGGTAGTTTGAGCGGTTTTGCTCAATTTGGATTTCTCAAGTCCAAATGGGTATTTATGTAATTCAAGTGATATTAGCTCAAGTCTAGTATTATTATCTCTAGGTTCAACCTTTAATTTGGGCTATCAATTTCTTGAGTTCACCCCAATTCTTTATTTGCCTAGTTTTTCTATACTTAGTCCCTCTTTCTCAAGTAGAGACTAAGTCATAAAGGCATGAATCGTGTTTGCAACCACTAACTCTATAGTTCTAGCAAGAACTAAGCTAAATATCACTAACCCATACACATTCAATCCCTAAAATTCAATACCTATCAAATATATGGAATAGGGTTGGGTCACAACCCTAGCTATGGGTTTAGCTACTCATGAAAATAACAGAAATCAAAAACAATAAGAAGATAAAATTCAAATACTAAATTAAAAGATAAAAATCTAATGTTAAAAGATGAATCTAGTACAACATTTCCAAAAGTTGTAACGTCAGTTGGCTCAGGTGCTCTTCTAATACATAACATAACCAAAAAATGTTTAAAAAATTTATTTATAGCAAGCTGAAATTTTCGAACAAAAATACCCCTGCGGAGGTTGTGCGGCCGCATAATTCTAAGCACAGGCGCATTCTTGCTTTCACAGCCGCGTAATTCTGACCGCTGTCTGCATTCTTCAAACCCGGATATGGGTTGAGCTTAGTTTCGCGAATCGCATAATTTCCATCACAACCGCGGGGAGAATTTCGCAGCTACACATTTCTGACACGGGCCATTTCTTTCTTTTGCTCAAGTTGTGAGCTCTCTGAACTTCATGCACCGCGGCCCGCATAATTTCCAACGCGGCCGCGGTGAGACTTTTGGTGCCGCACATTTCTGGCGCGATCCTCGCTTATCATTTGGCCTGAAAAATGCAACTCTCTGAATCTCCCTTATACGGACCACATATTTCTGATAGCGGTGGCGTTGTGGATTTTTCAGCAGCATAATATTTGTGCGGTCCGCAATTTAGATCTCTTGGACTAGTCTTGGATTTTGCTCAAGTTTTAACTCCTTTATGAGCTGATTATGACTTCTAGGGTGTTTATGGTTCGGGTTGGATCAGTTTTTACCTTTAATAAAACCAAACCAAGTAAGTCAGTTTTTCAAATATTAGAACCAAACCAATTAAGTCTATTTTTTCTTGATTTGATTTATGTCGAGATTTATCAGTTTTTTGATTTATTCGATTATTTGTTGATTTTTTCTTAAATATAAGGCATACACTACCAAACACATATTCCAGTGACCACATTTTCAACGTAACATTATTAAATCAATTGTCATTTGAGAAATCTATTATTTACCAATGTATATTGGTGATAATTGAATCAAAGAGTGATGAATAGTTTAAGGACTCAATTAAAAATATATTATTTAACACGAAATGGATTCTAACATTTAACTAAAGAAAACTACCAATCAAACTAGAATGTAAAAGTAAAGAACTATACTAAAAGTTCAAACTATTAGCATTTACCACTAAATTTTTGAAATTTTGTATATAAATATACACATATATAGGTATAATAATAAATTTGAAATAGCTACACCTATAGTCGATTTGGTTCAACTTTTTTTTTGGTTTTTTCTGATTAAAATCAAAATCAAACCAAATTTGATCAGTTTTTAAAATTCAAAACCAAAACCAAACCAAATAACAAAATATCGATTTTTTTGTCGGTTTGGTTTGATTTTCGGTTTGGTTCGGTTTTTGGATTTTCATGAACACCCCTAATGACCTATTTGGCTCATTTTGAACAATTTCTACAAGCAAGTACATTACATTAGTTTCTGGAAATACCTTCACACATTTTTGGCCCAAAACAAAAGTAAAGGAGAGCAAATAATTGGTTAAAATCATTACTTATCAACTCCCCCAAACTTAAGCATTTGCATGTCCTCAAGAAAATAAGGTGATTCTCACCTCCACTAAGATAGAAGGATATCTGAACTGCCCTAATGTGAGTCAATCATGTATCAATTGAGACTAACAATTACCCTCAACACAAATGAATTATCAACAACACCATTCTTTGACTTTTTTTTGAGTACCATAGCTGTAAGGTGACACTATAGCATCAAGAGTTGACTTAACTCACCAAGGAAGCTCGCTCTATTATGTAGATCATTGTGGATCCCAAACTCCTACTCCTCTACTCTTCATAAGCAAATCTCAATTTAGATTGTAATACTCAAAGCAAGGATTACGAAGAAGTACTACTCTCAACTCTCTCAAAAGAACGTCTCAAGTCCGGCTCTAAGTACCATAAGTTTGCCTCTTATGTAAATCACCACTAACGTAAGCTCACTTAACTCAAAATCATATAGGCCTTTTCCGGAAATATAATGAAGGCTTTTGGATCAAGGTAGGACTTATCTGTATATGATGGTTTCATCTTTCCTTAAGCACTCTATTTTCTCATTACGACTCATACTTTCTTGACTCTTTGAGTCATTTTATTCTTCCTTAGGAGGACTAGGGAGACACAACACTTTCTTTCTCATGACAATCATTTTTCTCCTTTTCTAGTCGTTCTATACCTTTCATCATTGCTTTCTTTGAATCTCTTCAATTTTCACTTTCTTTTTGACATAATTCTTTTTTGCCTTTCTTTCTTTTCTTTGCCTTAAGTTTTATTCATTTTTTTATTATTTGTACTTTTTATCACTTTCACATTCCTCGTCTCTCTCCCAAACTTATGCTTTTTCCAATTGTCTAACAAGAATGTCAAGGAAAGATCGGGTGCCAAGAGAGGGGCATTATCGAACGAATAAAGGCTTGTAACGTGGTTATTAAAAGAAAAAGGGCTTCGGCTCAAAATGGTTGACTAGGGATATTATAATGGTAGGCTACAGAAGCTTTCAAGTCTCAAATTTGATCAAGGAGAGCCTACAATCATTTTTCAAGTCGAGCTACACTTAGAATTTCGCCTAGACAAACATTCATGGCAAATTCTAGACTTATTGGCACGGGACTTGGACTTGCAATTCAATACCTCACCTCTCAAGTTGTTGGATTGTTAAAGAGAACAGAGTCGAGGGCCCACAACAATCCTAACTAAGATTGAATATCACAAATGGCTCAAAGAAACCACTCGATGATTGTTTTAGTCAACATAAGAGTCTAAAGGTGACGAACTAGAGTTATTCTTTGCCAATCAACTTATTTCTAACCATAAGGTCGAAGGTAAATGTGCTAGGACCAAACTGAAGTCTACTTGCGACACTTTTATTAATTACTACTATTTACACCAAAACATAAAGAAAACGGACTCAATCCCTAAAGAAGGTTGTCATGCCATCCATCATTGGGAAGAGCCACCCGGTTCACGCAACATCCACCTTTGGAAAGAACCGTGGCATTAAGAGAACTAAAGGCTTATTTTCAGCATAAAACTTAAAAAAGAAGCTAACAAATAAAAAAATCTACTAAAGGAAATAAGAAGCTATGCTATGAAGGGAAAATAATGAAAGAAGTTACGAAGTAAACTACGGATATTAAGATGAATATATACAAACTTGAGGTAAAGAGAATATATATACATAAATGGAAATTAATATATAAGTCCAATGGTAAAAATATATACATACCAGATGTAAAAATGACGAATATATACATGCAAAAAGTAAAAATAACGAATATATACATACCAAAAGTAAAAATAATGAATATATACATACCAAAAGTGAAAATAAAGATAAGTAAAGATAAAGAAAATAGTGTACTGGTTATTACATACCAAATTTTATAAATCAAAATGGACCACCCCCCAAATGAAAGATACCATTATCCTCAATGCTAATAATCAAATAAGAATATGGAAAGGGTAGAGATTAAAGAGACTTTATATATGGTCTCTATCTGTATTGGGTCCTCAACCTAAACAGGGTACTCAGCATCCTCTAAATGTATCTCCACATCCTCTGACTGGAGGACCATGGGGTTGTTGAGCATTTGAATCAGCTCCTCAACAGTGTGATACCGCACCTAGCTCCTCAGACTGGTCGGCGGTCGCCCCAAGTGCCTTGGGATCTACTTCATGTGCTGCTGGGACTGTCTCCTCTATGAGAAGGTCCATAGTCTAATCTCCCACATGTGCAATCTTCTCAACCTCCTTAGCCAACTTCCCGACTGACTCCTGTTGAGTCTTTTTCAGCTTCCTCACCTGCTTCCCCAGATTCCTGATTACCTTCTCATATGCATCAAGAGTTTCATTGATCTTCTTCTGGTCGTCCAGAATCTTCTTCTGGTTGTCCAAAATCTTCTTCAATGAGTATTCCATTGATGGAGGTACCTAAAGCTCTGATGGGACTAAGACTGTGCTGCTACTGCACGGGATATGGTAGACAGCTTTGTGGTAGCTACCTGCATCCAGTTGTTGAGACTGGACATTGTCTAGGAAACCCTTAGTGCAGTCTGAGGGTAGGTAGAAGATAAAGGCACTAACACTGGCACTGAAGATGGAGGAGGCATGGTTGTTGCTTCGATAGAAGTACCAGTGGCTATGCAGGGCTCGACAATTGATCCTGTAGCCACTATCCCTGGCTCTTCAGACTGGCCACTGGAGGTATTGGCTTTACTCATGAATTTAGGATTGTCCGGTCCCTGGAGGTGATAGCATGATAAAGGCTTTTTAGACTTCACCTCCACATCAAAGTGTCTCTGCTCAACCCCTTGGTCTTAGAAGTACTCAGTTAGGAAGTTGGATAAGGATAAGATCTTTCTTCTTTCTGGACTGCGTTGGAGATGACATAAAGTTCCCTACATTAATAGGGTATCCTACCATGATGGAAGCTATCAGAACTTCTTAGGAAAGTGGAAGGATATTTCATGCTGGCAAGGATCAAGATAGTTGCACACGAATGTTTGCCACCCTTTAGCTTCAAAATTAAGGATGTTTTTGATGATTGGTGCTCCTGCTGTGAGCCATACAGGTTTAGTCCCCCGAATAACAAGAATCTATGTATACATTCATGTGACGTGATTGAAGTTTCTAATTGGAATATTCATATCTTGATTTAGGCGCGACTTAATCTGTCATCGTGATTGTGTACACGTTCGAGTGACATAATTACGATTCTAAAAGTAAAATCAAGGTATGTATTCGTGCAACTTTGGCCAAACTTTCTTAATAATAACAAAGCGTGATTCATTATGGACATGTACGCATGACATGATTTTTGATGTGCCAAAAAAATTGAGTACACGTACGCGTGACTCATTTCAGGTTTATTTCTTAGTTAAAAAGTGGTAATAGATAAAAATGTACACACCTTCTAAAATGAGTAATTAAATAATTTATTTATCAATGATTAAAGAGACCGTTAAAACCACAGTACTGAGGAATATCTAACACTTTCTCCCAGCTTAACAAAATTCCTTACTTGGATTTTTGTGTTTCGTGGACTGTAAAATAGAGTCAAACTTCCTTGGTTCGAGATTTTAAATTGATAACTAGGGACACAATAAATTATCCCAAGTGGTGACTCTGAATTTGAATAAATAATTCCATTTTGATTATTGACATTTTAATTGAAAAACTCTTGTATAACCCTTTCCGATAAAAAAAGGAGGCGTGACAGCTGTGACAGCACTAATGGAGAACAAGAACCCAAAATCCCTGGTTCAGGATTCAAGAATTCGAGCTTGTTAATGTGATTTTTACTTGGCTTTATTTATGTTGATATTACTGTATTTTGTGGACCTAATGTGCTAATTGTCGTTTGCTTGCCGTTTTGATATTATTTAAATTGTATTAGACTGTCTTCTTACGCCTCCCTTTTGAATCTTCTAAAATATGGTGCAAACGTATGCGTGACCAAATTTTTTGTTAGAAGCCATACCAAATATAACGAGGTGTGGGTCAGCAACAAGGCTGGATAGACTTTCGTGCTCCTGGTACGTTGCTCCCATCTCGGCCCAAGCTGTCCGCTCGGGTAAGCCAGGTCTAGAACACAACCCTAGGTTAAATCTAGAATTATATAGCCTCATGGCGAATCCCTTGTAGGAACGATATTTGCATCATGTGGATTTGACTTTGGGGGCTCGACATAGGGGTTGGGTCCGTCTAGGATAGGTGTACCCAAAAATAAAAGACCATCCTGATGCATCTTATATGATTCATGTTCCCTTAAAGGTAAAGAGGGTCATTTGGTGGACCAATAATGGTTGAGGGTAAATGAGAGAGATAAGAGGGTGAAGTGCTAAAATAAAGCAAGTAGGGTCTAGTTATGTTTTTTCTTTCATATTTTATATTTTATAAGAAAAAGAAAAAAAAGTCCCAAAAAAGATTTTGCACTTTTCCGTCATTTTTTCTAAAAAAAAGGAAAGACAAAATAATATTTTCTCCAAATCAGTTGTTTTTTTTGTTCTCGCTCGTATCCAATCTTCCCGAACTTTGCATACATGATTCTTGTCTTTCGGAGCGTGATATGTAGGCAGCTCACATAGGATGTGTCTTCCTAATGAGTCTTAGGTTCTTGGCTTCGCAGGGTCTTAGCCAATTTTGCATGTCTAGCCACTTTTGGCCACATCGGCCTTTCTTGCAAAATGGGTCATTTGTGCAAAAGTGGTTTAATGACCCATGTCTTAGAATCTTGAGTCCACAACTAGGTGTCATATTACTTTAAGGTCCGTCCTTTTTTGATTTTGCATCTTTAGCCACTTCTGGCCACATCAGTCATTCTTGCAAAATGAATCATTTTTGCAAATTAATTTTGGGCCATGATTATTGGGAGTTTTAATCCACATAAGCTTTATTGAGGTATTTCCATGTCTATGAGGTCACCTTTGATGAGTTTGCGCTTATAAGTCGCGTAGGTTATTTTTAAAAAAGAAATAGTCACAATCATATCTTGCATGTGTCCAATAGGGAGTGTTATTGTCTCTCATAGTATTCAAAATCTTCAACTCTATTTGGTCTTATTTTTCTCATATATGTGTGAATCTACTTACTAGAGCTTGAGAATGATAGATGTCCTAGGACCATCCAGTCGGGATCACTGCATTGAGGAGCTGCTTAAGGAGATTTTTTTTATGTTTTGAGTCTGTTTTTAATTGTTGTCTTGTACTTTATAGTCGTGTCCAGTAGTACTTATTCTTTTAATTGGTGTCAGAGTTTGTCGTAGTATAGTTGAGTTTGTACAGTCTCTCATTATTCCTATAATGTATTTAAAAACCAAAAAGTTTATAAATGAAAATCCAAAAGATTTTGTTTTTAGTTTATTACATTTCCAGAACTATACTTGCTCTAATTCATGAGGGATATGATACATAGAAAATCTACATTGGGTTCGATCGAATTACTATTAAATAAAAAACGCATAAAAAACAATAACAACAAAAAAAGAGAATGAAGTTGTGGGACGTGAGAAATAAGAGGAAAGGGAAAAGTGATAAACAAAAAAGAAAGAGGGAGGAAAGGAAATGAAAAAACCAAGGTGTGTTAAAGAGAAAAAATGAAGAGGAAAAGAGGCAAAAGAGTGAAATTGGAATGGTGCCATATGACTTTCATGCTCTCAAAGTCATTTTAGAACCGATAACTGTGACTAGGTGCATTGCACATAATGTCAGATTATCTTATGTTGTATGCCCTAACGCTAATATGATGACTTCATTGTGTTCCTCTTTTTTATCTTCTTTATAACAGAAGGGTGGTTGGTTTGTAGTTCTTAAACTGGTAACTCTTCCCTAAAACATAAAGTCTAAAGGCAATGATAGACGACAACGAAATTGAGTTGGTTGATACTGGTTCCCGAAAGCAATTGGTTGAAAAGCACACTAGGTTGTTTGAAGAGGTAGGGATGTTAAGACAACACATGGCGGATATGCATAGGGCTTGGATGATTGGAAGGTACCACCGCTACCACAACCTAGCTTCCTAGATGTTACCGTTACCCAAACTCCAGTCATAGTATCAGATGATCCTCCATACTCTCCAGATTCTCCCGCTTATCAAAACCTTCCCAACCACCCTAGTAGCTCCATCAATCGTCATCGAACTACATTTCCCAAAAATTGCCCTCCTATCATATCCATTATTCTTATGATCACAACTTTAATCTTCCTTTCGTAGATCCAACAATGAACACCCTCTCAAAACTCATGATGCCCAATATTAACCCTCAGAGGTTGCCCACAAGGTACCTGACTCATACAATCGTAACCCTCGGAATGAGCCTCATGTTGAAAATAAAAAGTTCACAAGAAAAAAAGGGCGAGATGAGATATCTAGGAAGATGAAAGGTATACAACAATCCTTAAGGAGCATGCAAGGGATGGGAAATCAGATTAACATGTCTTATAATAATTTATGTATTTTCTCTGATGTTCATCTGCCTGCGGGGTTTAAAATGCCAAAGTTTAACTTGTATGATGGAGTTGAGATCCACTAGTCCGTCTGAGGGGTTATTGTAGTGAAATAAGAAGTGTTGGTAGGAAAGATGATTTGTTGATAGCGTACTTCACTGAGAGTTCGACTGGGGAAGCCTTGGAATGGTATACTCGTCAAGATGTCAATAAATGGCATGCATGGGATGACATGGCTCAAGATTTTGTTGAACACTTTCAGTACAATCTAGATAGTATCCCAGACCGCTCCTCCCTATCTAAGATGGAAAAGAAATCGAAGGAAAGTTTTAGGAATTTTGAGCTCCAGGGAACAAGCTGCTCGGGTCAGCCCCTTGATTGGTAAAGAAGAAATGGTTGAGCTTTTCCTACAAGCCTAGGGGCTCACCTACTTTAGTCATTTGATCCCGGCCTTGGGTAAATCTTTCAATGATATGGTAAAAATGGGTGATATGGTAGAAGAGACAATAAAGTCAAGAAAAATCATGAGTTATTCTGCATTGAAAGATACTACAGAAGACATCCAGGACATCTTAGTAAGTTTCGATAAGAGAAATAGAAACGATATTGTTGAGCCCCGCCAATTATAGGATCCAGTGGGCATTCCTGCTCAACTCTTTCAACCCTAATATCAACCCCATGAATATTCCTGTACTCCAGATAATCCTCCCTAATACTACTTTTCTCCACTAAATCCCCAAAGTCATACCTTACATTCCCAGTACTCCATCCCCAATGCACCACCATATGCTCCACATCTCGGGGACTGGCGATGGCCTGCAGCACTTCCACAAATGTCTTACCTGCCTCCTCAAGCATATCAACCACCTACCTATAAAAGGTTCCAATCGAGACCAGCGTACAAAATAAAATAGTAACAGGAAAAAAAAAGACTTACACTTCTATTGGAGAATCATATGCTAGTTTGTTCCAAAGGTTGAGGAAATTGGACATGTTGAAGCCAATTCAGATAAAAATGCCGACCCCTCTTCCAAAGAATTTTGAGTATTCTCAAAGGTGAACATATTGCTCTAATACCATGGGTCACAACATAGAAAAGTGTTGACATCTGAAAAGAGCAGTCCAGAAGCTTATTGATGTAGGTGATATTATCGTGCAAAATTCAAATGCAGTAGACACTAGCCAAAGTCCATTACCGATTCATAATGAGACGCATGTGATGGGTATGATTCGTGTTGAAAAGGAATAAGAGAACTCTTCTGAGATCCTTGGAGGTCCACTTGACCCAAAGCTTTCAACGTTATCAGTCTCGGTTCCAGAAGTTGATCTTAAGAACGAGCTGGCAAAAGGGACCAAAAGCAATTTGGTAAGGTTAATGTGATCGACACTTGTGAAGGTCCTAGTACTGTTGATGCGGAACTCAGTGGATAAGATATTAAGATTGGTGATTGGAAAGATGCTCCTTTTATGGCTAGGTGGGGAGGAGTCTCGGTGGTTTTATTTTATTGTCATATCTGTTGTTCGGGTTATTTCAGTGTTGTAATCCGGATATTGTCTTGTGGTTCAAACTATTTTATCCTTTTATTTTTTCTAGTTCGTTTAGTCGTAGTAACTCATTTAGTGTTATATAGGATTGTTCTAGGGTTATAACCCCATTTTAATTTGCTTGTTTTGTTGTTTGAACCCTTTTACCGTCTATTTAATGCTATCTCTTGCTTTTTGTTATTTCTAGTTTTTATTTGTTTAATTCTCTTTTTCTTTTATCGTTCTTTTCATGGTGACTCTAGTGGACATGGGCGGATGCACCTTTGTGCAAGTTGTGTCATCCGACACCGCTTCGTCGAAAAATTTAATTAGTTACATATTTTATTTAAATAATATTATAAAAACAAAATGACCGTAAATTGTCAAGTAGTGCATCTTGGTCCAATGGATAAGAAGCAAAGATTGGATGGGAGGTAAGGGGATCAAAGATCAGCAACCCGTATATTTTTTGCTACTTCTTTTTATTTCCTTTTCTTTTTCTTAAATATAACATCCTTACGCTTTTAAAAGTAAGTTTATCATCTGAAAATTCATTTAACTTGGAAGAAGGAATCAATGGGGCGAATTCACGTCTAGACAATAAAAGAATTTATTTAAGTTCCTTGAAATTTATTTAAATATGTATGATATATTTCAAAAAATAAAAACTCGTCACAAAAAGTTATAATATTGTAGTATATTGAGTTTATTAATATAATTTGAATCTTTTTTTAATATAGAATCATTCTTATATTTGTTTATTTATTTACTTTTTAATATTGTCGATACCGTTTACGAAAAACTGTGTAAGCTCCCGCTAGTGGAATGATATGCATGTGGAGTTCTCAGCCTGATCTTAAAAATTAGTCTAATCATGAAATAATGAAATAAATTTTGAAGATGACAGGGACATTTGAGGGAAATAAATAAAAAAATTAGATATTTTGAGATCATTTTAAGCTCGAATTGTGTGAAACTGGGCAAATAATTTGGGAAGCAAAGAGAACGACAAGAATTTGTTACAAGAAAGTGCGCCCCAAATAATTTGAAGCAAACAACTTTGGGTTGAAGTGCATCTCAAGTTACAACATAAAGCCAAGGGATTTTGCTCAAAACTGACGGAGCACAACCATTTTGAAGAATAAATCATCCAAGAAGAGCTTTGTACTTGACGATGCACTAAAGAAAGGTGGAAGGCATATCTGTGATACCAATGCCGATGATGCAAATGAAATGCTATGCATGATCTTCGTTTTTCATCTTCATGTTGCATTTGTTGTACTTGACATTTTTAGAGATTGAGAGGCACTCTTTCAGCTACCCAAACACTCTATACACTTCGATATCATTTTGAGCCTGCACTGATTTTTTTGACCACCACTTTTTTGGAATTAAGTTAGAGTCTTACGAAAAAAAAGTTCATGTCTCCATAGATTTGTTTTAGAAAGTTCGTTCCAAAAGAAAAAAAGAAAAAAGAAAAAAGAAAAATAGAGATAATAAAAAAGGAAAAAGAAAAAAAAGAAAAATAGTAATAAAAATTATTCTTTTGAACTACATTTGACCTGTTTCTTGTCACCACAAGATACATAGGCAGCCTCTTCGGTCATATCAGATAAAATATTTTATATTCCTACGAAGTTAAGAGTGGGGTAGTTTTTCTTAGAAATTCCTTCTCAAAAAATAAAAAGAGAGTGAAAGAGAGAAGAGAGAATCAAATTCTCTTGTTTTGGAAATTGGGGCAAAGGGTTAAAATGGGTTCCAAAAGTTGAAAATAAATTAACTATATTATCTTAGTTATTTTGAGCCTTTAGGATATACTTTCTTTCTAACCATGTCCAAAAGACACATTATAGTCCAAAAAAGACCTCCCAGATAATCTTTGAGAGTGTTGAGTTAGCCATCCAAGAGGATATGATATTTTTACTATGATTAATACTTTGTCATCTATAGAAAGAGAAAATAAGAATAAGAACAAAATGAGAGAGTCTTATTGGTGAAAACCTTCACAAGCACTATAAGGCGACAGTGAGTTGCAAGAAAGAACTAAATCAGAGAGGCTTGATGGTAGAAACCCTTCGAGCACTACGAGTCGAATAAGGACCATGATTTAGATAGGATAATCGGAGCATTGAAGCCCAGTTTCACGGCATAGAGATACAATAGAGGTGAATATTAGACTTGCTTGACAGATTAAGCCACTTAATCTAAAAGTGCACGTCATGGTCATTAGAGTAGGTATCCACATCTGATAAGTTTTTACTTGGTGATTCTTCTGCTAGATATCATATCTTTTTATCGTCCCCTTACTATGTTCCTCTTGATTTGTTTAAGTCCTCTTCTTGAGTCTGTTTTATCAGACAAGTGAGAAATGAATTCAAAATTTGCTACCAGCTTTTTAATTGCACAAAACGGAGTCTGGCTAGTACATCAAAGTGGCTTAAGTCAGGAAAGAGTAGTATATGCACTGTGTTGGTGACAATTGACGTGATTTAGGATTCATGTGAAACACAAAGGTGTTGTATATGCCAATTCATGAACATAATGAACCAGATAGAAGGATTTGGGGTTTGAATGGATCAAAGGTATTTTCATTGATAAGGGTTGACAGAGAAAGTGGTTAGTCAATAAACAAGCAAGGTATTTCAAGTTGAAATCAAAGTTATCATAGCAAGTGAAGGAGAAATCGCCCTTAAAGTCAAGGACACAAATCGACCACCAAGTTTAAACTCACAAGTTTTCTTTGTTTGGAATAGCGGCGAAAACTATGTCCAAATCAAAGCTTGGAAGCTTGAATTTTTCAAGTGCAGTGCCCGAATCTAGTCAGCACAAAGGTTGTTTGAGAAAATTCTTACTTGCTAGGCGTTCCACTAGTTGACATGACCATTACCTTCGAGGCGTTTTTCTAGTTAGAAGAGTTTTTAGTTTTCCTTAAGTTCTGGGGTCAAGCCTGAAGATATGATTAGCTTTAGTTTCCTTAAATTATTAATCTTTAGCATTCATTAAGACAATAGGATCCCGCCTAGAGAATAGGGTCATTTTTTATTTTCTTAAGTAGTTAGTCTTTAGTTTTCCTTGAGTTTAGGGATCCCGCCTGGAGAATAAGGTCAGTAGTTAGTTTCCTAAAATTTCAAATTTAAGTTCTCTGAAAGTTCAGCGGTCCCGCCTTGAGAATATGGTCAGTTGTTACTTTCCTTAAGTTTTAAATCTCTAATTTTTCTAGAGTTCATGGTCCTGCCTGATGAATAGGGGAAATATTTAGTTTGGTCAAGATTGGTTTATAGCATCCGTTAAGCTCGATCTCACAGGAGACGCATATCCTAGTCGAGTTTTTAGTTTTACCCTCATCATTGCATCATTCATCAATAACATAGGGGATATACAGTTTCGCTAAGAACTCATAAATCTTCCTAGTGCAAAACTAGGGCAGAATGTTTTTTTGTTTTGTTATTTTTTATTGTAGGCATCCACCTGGAGAATGAGGGGTAACATTTTAGAAATCAGTTTTAGTCCAAGTCAAAGAAGCACCAGGAACACGCTTGAAGAACGAGGTCAACTTTCAATTTCTTTCGAGATCAAACAGGAGGATCCCACCTTGAGAACGAGGGTCAATATTTCAGAAATTGGTTTCAAGTGCAAGTTAGAGAAGCATCAGGAGCCCGCCTGAAGAACAAGGTCGACTTTCAAAATATAATTTCAAGTCAGGAAGGTAACAGGAACCCACTTGAAGAACATGTTCAACTTTCAATTTCAAGTTATATAAGCATCAGGAGAATCCTGCCTGAAGAACATGGTCAACTTTTTGTTTACAATTTCAAGTTATAGAGGCATCAGGAGCCCGCCTAAACAACAAGGTCAATTTTCAATTTTCGAGTTTAAGAAGCATCAGGAGAATCTCGCCCGAAGAACGAGGTCAATTTTCAGTTTATAATTTCAAGTCAGAGAGGCATCAGGAGCTCGCCTGAAGAACACAATCAATTTTCAATTTTCGAGTTCAAGAATCATCAGGAGAAACCCCCTGAAGAATAGGGTCAACTTTCAGTTTACAAGTTCAAGTAAGAGAGGAATCAAGAGCCCACCTGAAGAATAAGGTCAGTGTTCGGGTTTTAGTTTAAGTTAGAGAAGCACGAGAAGCCCACCTGAAGAACAAGGTTAACTTTTACTTTTCAAGTTAGAGATTGAGGAATCTAGAGCAGGCTTGAAGAACAGGGTCAACTTCCAGTTTCTAAGATTCAAGTCAAAGACAATATTAGTCTGCTTGAAGAACATGGTCAACTTTTAGTTTTCAAGATTCAAGTCAAAGACAGCAGGAGTTCGCCTGAAGAACAGGGTCAACTTTCAGTTTTCAAGATTCAAATCAAAGACAGCATGAGTCCGCCTGGAAAACAGGTCAACTTTCAGTTTTCAAGATTCAAGCCAAAGACAGTAGGATCTAGCCTGGAGAATAGGGGCAATTTTTAATTCAAATAAACACTAGCATGAGCCGCCTATGGAACAATGTTTTCAAGCTCAAGTCTACTCCAAGTTCGGGTTTATTTCAAGTGCAAGTAGCAAGATGCCGGCGGAAGAACATGGTCAACTTCCATTTTTCTTCCAATTCAAGTCAGCAGGATGCTCACCTGAAGAACAGGGTGAATTTTTTGTTTCATGTTGAAAGAGCAAGTGGAGATTCAAGAAACACTCAAGGCAAGAAGTAGATTGGATGTTGTATTTTTCTATTATTTTTACTGTAATTTTTCCTTTTATTTTTTATGTAATGGCAGGATTGTGGACTGGAATCTCGACGGAACAGCACCTCAATCGGCTCTCCACCTCGGTATACACCATCATTAACTTCTGAACTACACGTGGCCTGACTCTTTTATAGTCAAGGATATGCAGGCAGCTCAAATACTAGGGCTCGATCACATTTCCTTTCTCTTAGTTTTTTGTCTCTCTAAATAAGGGTTGGGTTAAAAAATATGTCTCGTTGTTCTTTGTCAGAAAACTCTTTACGTTTCTAATCAAAGAAGGGAAGCTATAGACACATAATTTTTTTATCCTTCCCAAGTTTTTTACATATTTTTAGCATTTAAATATTCAATTTAGGCGTAATATTGTTATTTCAACTAATTTTGACTCTTTTACTTTATTTTGTCACAAAAATAAAAATTTCAAAAATATTTTCTTTTATTTAGATAATTGATATTTTATCTTTTAGTTTACCTACCTTTATAAATTAAAAAATTAAAAATAGTTCCATTTTATTTTCAAGAATATTAGTAGTTTGGTAGGAATATTATTTTAATTATGCAATAATTTTAATCTAATTCTATTATTATCTTTTAGTATATTATTCAAAAAATACAAAATAGATTAGTTTTAATTTAATAGTAATTTTACTTAAAAGGATTAATTAGTAAATGGGGTAGTCTTTTTACTCTTGTTCATTGAGAAGGAATAAAATTTGGGTTCAAACAATTTACTTTTTAGGCCCAATTTTTAAATTAGCCCATTAAATCCAATATCCAATACCCACTGAGCTAACTGTAAAGACCTTTCTAGATACTCATCTTCCTTTCTTAACTAAAAACCCTCAACAGCCCCTTAAAAAAAATGGAGTCGCATAAAAAAAAGGGACCCCTCTTCTTCTTCCTTCCTTAACAAACCCTAGAGAAGAACCCTAAGGAGTCGTCGCCAGCCTTCCTCTTCCACCATCCCCTCCGCCCAAACTCACCAGATCTGAAACCCTTCTTCTTTGCATATACAGCCGTCCACCACACTCGTCCTAATCGTGACCCTCACCCAAAGAACACCCCCTTTACCTTTTTCTTCAACCCATCTCCAGCCACCAAACCCGCTTGAAATCCACATCCTTACCACCAGAGCTCGTCGTAGAAGAACTAGCGATAGCCCCTTCTCCTCTCTTATCTTTCAGCCGCCGTTTTTCATAACCTCACCACCAGCGACCCCTCTTCTTCTTCTTCTTCTTCATTCCTAGGAATTCTAGCGGATGACTCCTCCATCTCTAACACCAAGGATGACCTTCAATCCAAAAATGAGAGAAATAGGGGCTGAAAATAACAAAGAAAATGAAAAAAACAAAGATGAAAATAGCAAAGAATCTAAAAGTTCGTTTAGTATCCATTTTTAGCGATTCCGAGTTTCCGATTGAGTTCAGCGATGTTTCTATTGCTCCCTGGTTGAAGTCCATTCGAGGTGTGGTCTGTTGGTTTTGTTCGAGTTCGATCGTTGTTCGAGTTTCTCTCGTAGCTGCGCTTTCCATCTATTGTAGCCAGGGGCGGATCTACTCATTGAAATTGGGTGCTCGAGCACCCATTAACCCTGACGCAGAGTATGTATATTTATATAGAAAATTTGAGAAAACGTATAAAAATTTACAAAAGCACCCATTAATTTTATGTACAAAAAAAATTCAGCACCCACAAACTTGAATTCCTAGATCCGTCACTGGTTGTAGCTGCTGTAATTTTTTGTCTATTGAAAGCTTCTTCAGAAGCTACGTAGTGGAGATAACTAACGGCATCAGTAGATTTAATAGAAATTCTTAACTGATTTTTCCAAGAAAGCCAAGACATTCCTCCATTAGTGGTTCGTGTGAGGTTGTGTACCCGGGTTCTAATTTGAGGTATATTTCTCCCTTATTTAGCTGATTTGCTTAATATCGTGCATTGCTTTGTTTTCATGGATCGTTGCTTCATTAAGATATAAATGTTTAATGCGTGATGTTTAACATTTTGGTGTCTCCGGAGTTAAATTGACCTATTAATTAAAATTGCGCAGTGGAGTTGGGTATTAAAATAAAAGATGATGTGCTATTATCTCGCTTTCATTAATCGTACACTAGAAGTATGTTTAGGCTGACCACATCCTGGTAGGTAAACTTTTAGACGCGTTTTGAATTTATTATCGTGATTATGTACACATTTGCGTGACATGATTACAATTTTTAAAATGAATATTCGTAGCTTGCTTTAGGCGCGACTTAATCTGTCATCGTGATTGTACATGTTCTCGTGACATAATTATGATTCAAAAAATAAAATCTAAGTACGCTTTCATGCAACTTCGGCCAAACTTTTTTAACAATAATAAAGCGTGATTAATTATGGACACGTACGCGTGACATGATTCTTGATGCGCCAAACAAAATGAGTACACGTACGCGTGATTCATTTTAGGTTAATTTCTTAATTAAAAACGGTAAACGATAAAAATGTACATAGGTTCTAAAATGAGTAGTAAAATAATTTATTTAATCTAGGTACGATTAAAATGACCGTGTTAAAATTATGGAACTCAAGAATGCCTAACTCTTTCTCTTGGGTTAGCAGAACTCCTTACCCAAATTTCTATGTTTTGCAGATTGTAAAACAAGTCAAACTTCCTCAATTCGAGATATTAAAGTGGTGAATTGGGACATCATAAATTATCCCAGGCGACTCTGAATTTGAATTAATAATACCATTTCGATTATTATTTAATTCAAAAAACTCACTTGTATCCCTTTCGAGTAAAAAAGAGGTGTGAAAAGATTAAAAGATAAAAATCTTATGTTAAAGGATGAATCTAGAACAAAATTTTCAAAACCAGTAAAGTTCGACGTCTTAGGTGCTCCTCTAATACATAACATAACCTAACCTAAAAATGACAAAAAGTTCAATTTATACTAAGCTGAAGTTTCCGGACAACAATACTCCTGCGGAGGTTGTGCGGCAGCGTAATTCTGAGCGCGGCCGAATTCTCTTGCTTTTGCGGCCACATAATTCTGACCGAGGTCCGCATTTTTCAAATTTGGATCTGTGTTGAGCTAAGTTTTACGGACCGCATAATTTCCATTGCGGCCGCAAATTTCTGATGCGGACCACTCTTCTTTTTTTTGCTCGATTTGTGAGATCTTTGAACTCCATGTACCACGGTCTACATAACTTTCATCATGGTCGAGGTGAGATTTCGTGACCGCTCATTTCTGGTGCAGTCCTCGCTTATCATTTGGCCTGAAAATGCAACTATCCGAATCCCCCTTTTACAAATCGCATGTTTCTGATCATGACCATGTTGTGGCATCCGCGGCCGCATAATATTATTTCGCGTTTCAGATCTCTTGGCCCAGTTTTGGTTTTTGTTTGAATTTTGACTCCCTCATGAGCTGATTATGACTTTTTGGCTCATTTTGAACAGTTCTTGCAAGCAAATACATTACATTAGTTTCCGGGAATACCTTCATGCATTTTTTGCCCGAAATACAAGTAAAAGAGAGCAAATAATAGGTTAAAATATTTATTTATTAGGAAAATATTGGTCTACTTAGCAGTCTCAAAGGTAGCAGTAAGTGTTATTTGTAAAATCTTAGCGGGAGCAGAAACTCACTACCCACATCCGAAAAAATTAGCCTTAGCCCTCGAAGTTGCCGCTCGAAAACTAAAGCCTTATTTCAATTTCATCTGATAGTTGTGGTAACCACCTCTCCCCCACGGAATATCCTTCACAAACCTAAACTTTCGGGTAGGCTGGCTAAGTGAACCGTCGAAATGAGTGAATTTACATAGAATATAAGCCTAGGACTGTAGTTAAGTCACAAGTTATAGCCTACTTTATTGTTGATTTCAGTCCAAGACTATTACCTTTGGTAACAAAAGAAGCAGTGATGGTGTCAGAATTGAAATCATGAGTTTGGACCCTATTCACGGACGAAGCTTCCAATGTAAAGAGGTACGGGCTCAATATATTACTAACTATGCCTTCGGGAAAAACCCTATGGCATGTCATAAGAATGGTCCCGCTGACCAACAATGATGCGTAGTATGAAGCTTTGATTGTAGGGCTCGAATTTGCCCAGGGCTGGACACCGAGATCATAGAAATCAAATGTAATTCTCAGCTGGTGGTAAATCAGGTCTACGGGATTTTCAAGCCAAGTAGAAACGCATGCAACAATACATACTGAAGGTTTAGGCTCTGCTCGCTCGGTTATGGGAGTGGTCAATCACACACATTTGGAGGTGAGAAAATGTAGAAGCATATGCATTAGCTAACCTTGGCTCATCTATGGAAATGAATGGGCCAAACTTTGGTACAGTCATACAACTTATGCACTCGATACTGGACGCAGATATCTATTATGAGGTAAATGCGACATATTTTGTATAGGACCAGAGAAATGAAATTATTGACTATCTCAATCATGGGAAACTGCCTAAAGATACTAAGGCATCTCGGACTCTATGAGCTAAGGCCTCAAGACATAGTTTCAAAAGAGGTCAATTGTACATAAAATCTTTCTAAGGCCCGTGGGCCCAATGTTTGGGGGCCTCCTAAGCTAACCATGTTATGCAAGAAGTCCACAAAGGGATATGTGGGAATCACTCGGGCGCAATTCCTAAGTATTAAATTTATAAGGGCATGATACTATCAGCCCTGATGGAACAAGATGCAAAAAATTATGTCCGAAATGTGATAAATGTCAATGTTATGCACTGTTGGTACATCAATCGGCAGAGCCACTACACTCACTTCTATCACTATGGTCGTTCATGAAGTGGGGAATGGATATCGCCGAACCACTACCACCGACCCCTGATAAGGTAATATATCTTTTGATATTAACTGATTATTTTCCTAATTGGATTGAAGCAGGTCCTTATAAGATCGCTGAATGTGAAGTGGTATATTACTTGTGGGAGAACATAATTTCATATTTGGGGTACCAAAAGAAATAGCATGCGACAATGGGCCACAATTTATAGGCGCAAAAATCACAAAATTCCTTGAAGATTTTAAAATCAAGAGGATCACATCATCACCTTATCAACTGAGTGCAAACGACCAAGAAGAATCAACGGACAAAGTGATCATACCAAATCTCAAAAAAAAGGATTATAAGCAATTAAAGGAAAATGGCTCGAAGAGCTGTCAAGTGTACTATGGGCATACCGAAAAATATCCAAATAAAGAACAGGGAAGACTCTTTTTTCTCTTGTGTACAGGGTAGAAGCCCGGATCCCAATGAAAGTAAGTAAACCTACCATGAGGTATTTCCGGTCAAACGAAGAAGCAAATAGTGAAGCAATGCTAGTCAGTTTGGAGCTGCTCAATGAACGCATGGACTTGGCGCATATAAGGATGGTAGCTCAAAAGCAGCGAATATAGAGATAGTATAACTGAAGAGCCAACTTTTTTTATTTTAAAGTAGGAGACTTGGTTTTGAGGAAAATAACTCAGAACACCCAGGAACTCAATGCGGGAATACTAGGCCCTTACCGGGTTTCAGCTGTCAACAGAAAAGGATCATACGAGTTAGAAAACTAAGATGGAGAAAATTTTCCAACAAACGAGAACGTGGCACACCTCAAGAGATACTATTGCTGATGAACATCACCTGTATTCAAAGTATGTAACGCACTATTTTTCCCGTCGTCCGATTTTTATCCCAATTAGTTTTTCTTACAAGGTCTTTCACGAGATAGAAACTGAAGCATACTACAAAGGAAGTTTAAACAGCAACAAAAAGACCTTTTAGTGAAAAATCACACAAGCAAAGAACCACTACGTATCAGTTAGATAGTCTTTTGCTCGATAGCAAAGTTCCTACCGTGAAGTTGAGTGTAATATCGAATGGAGATTACCTTACAAGTGCAAGCAACTGGGGAATTTTTAGATAATCTTTCACTCGGTAGCATAAATTCCTAAGGGGAAGTAAAGTTTGCTATCAAATTGAAGATTATCTAGCAATTCATTAGTGGAATCTTTGAAGGTGTAAAACTCCCAATGTTTCAATTCACATTCTTTGCATTCGAACACTTGGAGGGATGTGATATGAAGATATGGAAACAATGACTGTTGCTTCGACCGGAATATGAAACTCAGAAACATAGTTGTATCATCAGGATCGACGACTGCACGGCAAGACCCATAGAAACAAGTCATACAAGTTAGGCACAAAAAATGATAATTTCTTTTTAGCACAATGAATACTTATGTACTTTTGAAAATAGAAGGAACAAAGTAAAGTCCTTTTTATTTCTATCTTTTTGATTTATCATTTGAACGTTAAACAAGTACTTCAAATGTTAGTGCTGTGATGAACATGAGACGTCCTCTTCTAGAAAATCATAAACATAAGAGAGACATCTTTTATGAAAACCCTCATGATAAAGGGTTTATTTTGGAAGAACTTATACGTAGAATCCAAATTCTTTCGGGGGAAAATAGACTCAAATCCTTGCATGATCAGAAACAAATAGTAAAACTTGCACAAATACTTAAAATTAAGAAGACACAAAGAGAAAGCTTGCACAAATGTGTAAACAAAAGTACACAGAAAGGTGAACTTATATGGTACTTGAACAAAATGTGTTTTTATTTACAATGAATGTGCCAAACGACACCAGTACAAAGATTTGAAAAAAGGAAGTCAAAGACTAAGTTGTTGCACCTCCAAAATCTGGAGGAAGAGAAGCATTTGTGCCCCTCTCCCCCCCTCCCCCAAGAGAAGTGGGTAGATCCGCCGCTGGTTTGACATTCCGACCTTCACCATTTTTGCCTACAATATCATCACTTTCTGTTCTTCTTCAATTCCTGGGAACTCAAAACCGGAACCAGAAGAATCCGTAGTATCAGGCCCGGTAGGAAGACCCCTTTTAGCAGCCTACTCCACCTCACAGGCTTTAGCAATTTCGGTTTTAATGTCAATGACACCCGCTTAAGCCTCTTCAAAAGTTTTTCTCCTCGTGTTGTGCATAGCATATATTTTTTGCAGTGAGGAATCCGATCAACGCTTGAGTTCTTCTTTAAGCTGGTAAACCTCGGTAGAAAGGTTTTCTTACGTGGATCTAACGAACCGGAGTCTGACATCGAGATCACTGGCAGAAGAGCAGAAAAATCTATTATGCTCAATGGTGTTTTATGCTTCTCTTCCAATTGGGCATACTTCACCTCGGTCTCAGCAAGTTCTATATGTTTGGAGTTCAAGGGCGCCTTTGAATTGTTGAATCTTTCAGTGGAGGAAGCCATACGATTGGATGCAGCAAGAACAACATTATGGATTCCAAGACATTTTGCTCTAGCTTGTTCAATTTGAGCCCTCAATGAGGTGATTTCTTGGCTAAAGGTCTCCGTTTCTTGCTTGATTTGCTGAAACCAAGCCTCCAACACAATAGCCTCAACAGCTCTAGCTTCCATCTCTGAGAGATGAGCAACACTTTGGTCCCCTTCGGTCAAAAGTTGATCCCGCTTGGAGGTAAGTTACTCCTTATCTCGAATCAACCCTTGGAGGCCCTCGAAATCAAGTAAGTTGGCCCATTAAATGAAAAATGCAAATTTGAAATCCTACTGTATCAAAGATAGAAGAGATAATAAAGGAAATGAAGAATATACTGATGTTGTTTTGTGCATAGAATTGTTCAACAAATACTCTCCCGAGAGAGCTTGTATCTTTTCCATATATTTATATGAAGCCAAAGGCATTAGATAGTTTGCAAGTTCCATCGGCCGGGACAACAGGTAGTATTCGGTAGAGATTGAGATACTAAGACTCCTCCTCCTTACGGATCTTCTGAAGGGGCAACATAAGTTTGCCCCAAGTTACCACGAACTGGGGACTGCGGGAGAGGGACATCCTCTTCTCGAGCAGTTAGTGCCGGTGGAGATGATGTAGTAGTTGTTGGTGGCGAAAGAAGAGTTGGTGAAGAAGGAGATGAACTTGATAGTGTTGAAGGATGAGAAGTGGCTGCGGTGAGCACAGTGCTGGTTGTTGGTTTCTTATCAACTGAAGATGGCATGGACCTTGTACTCGGCCTTACGAGGCACGACAATGGGATCCGAAAGCGGGAGTTAGCATTTTCCACCATCTCATATTCCCCTAGAGTGCCAAGGCATCATCTTCGGTTGGTGTAACTAACTCGACAGATTTGAGTTGTCTGTTGAGGAAGGTCGTCATCTTCTATGTAGAGAAGTCTCCTCCTTGTTGGCTTCCCCATCATCGTCAATCATTGTAGTGTCTATGGCCGGCCTGAGGGTCCATATATGAAAAGGTAGAACAGTGTGAGTTTGACTTACCATAATTTTGGCCTTCCAACCATATTTAAGGGACAGTTATTTGCACGTGTAAGGATCGGGCATAGTAACATCATAAATATTCTAGACCTACTAGTCCAAGCCTTTAACCAAGGTGAAACCCACTGAGCCGCTGAAAAAAGCAGAAGAAGAAGGTTTAATAACGCTATGGAATGATCTTTAATGGAAGGAAAGACAAATGAGGAACTTATGGGTGTGGTTCAATAATTTCAAAAATGATGAAGCCGTTGTTGAAACACGTTCTCAAGGCACTAAACTAAATGTGTGTTCATATTTGTAGGTTTTGATAAATGACAAACGATGCAAAATTGACATATGACGAGGTCCAAGCACAAGCGCGTAAATGTCACGCAAAGAAGTTCAAGCACAAGACAAACAAGATCAAGACTAAAAAAAGTTATACATGAGTCGTTCTTTAATTGTGATCTTGATCCGACGACTTAACTCAAGACTTGGCTTCTCTCGTAAAAACATTTTTATAAAATCATGCATATTTAATTTAAGGCAAAATGATTTTAAATCATGCATATTTATTTTAGTCAAAATGATTTTAAAACATGCCTCTAAAATCTGGACAAAGATAATCGATTATGTACTTATGATAATCGATTATGTTAAGGCAGCTGGAAGACAATCGATTGTGTACCTTAAGACAATCGATTGTGTTGAGGCAGTGTCCATCAGATTTTTAAAATCTGCATGACAATCGATTGTGTACCTTATGACAATCAATTGTGTTGAGACAGTGTCCATCAGATTTTTCAAAGCTACAAAATAATCGATTGTGAACCTTATGACAATTGATTGTGTTGAGGCAGTGTCTATAAGATTTTTCAAAGACACAAAATAATCGATTGTGAACCTAATGACAATCGATTGTGTTAAGGCAGTGTCTACTAGATTTGTCAAGACTGAAAAATAATCGATTGTCCATATAACATAATCGATTATGTAAATGACCGTTGCCAAAATATTTTCAAACTCCGTCAGATAATCGATTATAGAATTTTAATAATCGATTGTTTGAAGTAAAATCTGGAAAAGATTTTGTGAACGTTGCCAAGTAATCAATTGTATATTTCTGATAATCGATTGTTTTACGTAAAATCTGGAAATGATTTTTTGAACGTTGCCAGTAATCGATTATACGTCTTAGATAATCGATTATGCTGCGTAAATCTGGGAATGATTTTTGGAACGATTGGAAAACAATCGATTGTGCCAACTGACAATCGATTGTCGTAGCACAAAATCAGCAATTCTTAATTGGCAATTAGGCAACGGTTATGCATGCTTTTGACACTATAAATACATCTTCAAATCAGTCTTCTAAGAACAACAACTGATCATATCATTGCTAAAGCTTGCATACTCTCCTATTCATCATTTTCTATTCATTACATAAGTTTTTGAGAGCCAAATTCTTGACGAAAGTTGTTGCGTTCTTTAGCGTATTTATTTTACTCATATCTATTCTTAAGGAGAGTCTTGTTTTGAGTGCAAAGTGTTTTTATACACTTGAAGGGAAGTGTTAATCCCCTGTATTGTAAGAAGGAACGTTGTGATTCCTTTGGTTGAAGTCTTAAAGTGTTGTATCTTCGAGCAAAGGTTGTTGAGGCTTGTGTGACTCAAGTTCTCAGTTTGTAACGGTTTGTTAAGCACCCGTAAGCTTAACGAAGTTAGTGGAAATCTCGAGAGAGTCTCTCGGGGACTGGACTAGCCACGGGTTGTGGTGAACCAGGATACATCGGTGCGTTCGTTCCTTATTATTTACTTATCGCACTTATTTCATTCCTGCAATTTTTAAATTCTGCAAGTTTACGGTGTTTTTTATTATAACGCCATTCACCCCCCCCCCCCTCTAGCGTTAAGCGTATATTCTAACAGCCGTTACAGAGCCCAACTCTCTGAAAAAACTTAACCGTTTGAGAGAAACAATCCACGGCTTCTACTCGTGATTCTTTTGCAGGAATAGGTGAAGGACAATGCTCCACCCGACCACCACTATTCGATGGCACAAACTATACGTACTGGAAGGAGAGGATGAGAATATTCATTCAATCGAATAATTTTCATCTGTGGAAGGTTATAATGAAGGGTTTTGGGAGAACAAATTCCAACCAAAAAGGTTGAAAATGAATGGGTTCCAAAATCCGAAGATGAATACAATGCGGATGATATCCGAAAAGTGCAGAACAACGCCAAAGCCATCAACTTATTGTATTGTGCTATAAACGCTGATGATTACATAAAAATATCATGTTGCACAACGGCAAAGCAAATGTGGGATAAGCTGGAAATCACATACGAAGGTACGGACCAGGTAAGAGAGGCTAAAGTTGATTTTCTAACCCATGCATATGAACTGTTTCACATGAAGGAAGGCGAAAGGGTAGATGACATGTTCGAACGATTTTCCAAAATGGTTAATGACTTACATGCTCTAAGAAGACCTTCACGGATAAGGAACTTGTCCGAAAAATTCTCCGAAGTCTCACTCCGGAATGGCGCTCCAAGGCCGACGCGATTCAAGAGTCTATTGGCGTCTCAAATGTCACCATCGACGGATTAAGAGGTAATCTTAAAACTTATGAATCTACTATACTTAACCCTCTTGTTGATGATCAAAGGAAACAAAGAATCACCCTCAAGGCAAGCACAAGTCAACCTCAAAATGATGAGGACGGAGATAACGAGTTCGGACTCGTTATTAAGAGATTTCAAAAGTTCATGCGAAAAGAGTATGAACGAAAAGGCAAACAACAAGGAGATCAAGTAAAGTGCTATGGGTGCGGAGAAATCGGGCACATTAAATCAAATTGCCCAAATATCAAAAAGGAGAAGAAACCCTTCAAGAAACAACGAGCATACATATCTTGGGGAGGCGACTCCGGAGACGAGTCGAGTGAGGAAGAAGAAGACGAAACCGCAAATCTGTGTCTCATGGCTCACGAAAACAATCAAGAAGAGGTATGTCAAATTTCTTCCAAAAACTTCTATTCTCTTGAGGAAATGCAAAATGCCTTTGATGAGTTGTATAGTGAATTCATCAAAGCTTCCAAAACTGTTAAAAACATTAAGGAAAATGCCTCTTTGAAAGAAAAAGATTTTGAAAAACAACTCTCTTTGAAAGAAAAGGATTTGGAAAAACTGATTTTGGAAAATGAGAAGTTGAAAGAAGAAAATAAGTTTTTCGGCAAAAGAAGCGCCGACAAACCCGAGAGTTCTAGTAAAAATTGTACTTCTTGCATGCATCTAAAAGATGAGGTAGAAAGACTTAAGGGCACCTTAGATAAGTTCAATTCTTCTCATAAAAATTTGAATGAAGTTCTTGTTAATTTGAAATCAACCAAACATGGGATAGGTTTTAAAAACGAGCCTAAAGAAAAAGTTGAAGCCAAACCCCAACCACCTAAGGCTCAACCTAGGACAAATAAAACAAATATTCATCCTAGAGATAACAATCCTAGAATCAACATGCATGCTAGACCAAACACTAGAAGAAACTTTGAACATTTTAGGACACCTAGAAATGGCCCTCAACCTAGAAATAACTATTCTAGAAATGATGCATATCCTAGACCAAACACTAGAAGAAAAGTTGAACATTTTAGGACACCTAGATATGGCTTTCAACCTAGAAATAACTATTCTAGAAATGCTGCATATCCTAGAACAAATAGTAGGAGAAATGATTTTCATGAAATGCGCAATAGTCATATTGTCGAAAATAGAGTAAACAATTTTCGTCCGTCCAACTACTATCAACCTAGACGAATGCATAATCCTAATGTCATTTGTCATTATTGCAATCGAATTGGACATATTGCTCCTTCTTGCTTCACTAGACATAGACACTTAACTGCATGTCAAGCACAACAACATGTTACACCTAACTCTCAAGGATCCAAAACAGCTTGGGTACCAAAGACTCATTAATTTGTCTTGTAGGTATGTTTGAAGGGATCAAGTGTACTTTGGTACCTTGATAGTGGATGCTCCAAACACATGACCGGAGACGAATCCAAGTTCCTTCAACTAGAACACATGGAAGGAGGAAGCGTTATTTTTGGAGATAACAACAAGGAAAAAATTATCGGCATTGGATCGGTCGGTAAGGATGAACCTTCTTCCATTAAGCATATATTGCTAGTTAAAGGTCTAAAACATAATCTCTTGAGCATAAGTCAATTATGTGACAAGGGAAACCTTGTTTTATTTGATTCGGATGAATGCTTAGTTTTTCGCCGTAGCGATTTTAAAATTATCCATCGTGGTTTTAGAATGGATAACATCTATATGGTTGATCTCGAAAATTCTTCATCTGAGTATGTGAATTGTCTTATGAGCAAAGAAGATGATATGTGGTTATGGCATCGTAGAGTAGCTCACATCAACATGCATCTTTTAAACAAATTGGTTTCACAAAATTTAGTTATTGGTCTTCCAAATTTGAAATTTGAAAAAGACTCCATTTGCGATTCTTGTCAAAAAGGGAAGCAAACAAAAGCATCTTTTAAATCGAAAAATATTGTTTCAACTACTAGACCATTGCAACTTCTTCACATGGACCTTTTTGGACCATCTCGCATTGAAAGTCTTGGTAGAAATCGTTATGCTTTTGTTATTGTTGATGATTATTCTAGATTTACATGGACACTATTTCTTGCTCATAAAAGTGAAGCTTTTCATAAATTCAAATGTTTTCTTAAACGTGTTCAAAATGAAAAGGACACAATCGTCACATCAATAAGAAGTGATCATGGGGGAGAGTTCGATCACAATCTCTTCGCGGATTTTTGCGACGAACTCGGTATCGAGCACACCTTTTCTGCTCCACGCACACCACAACAAAATGGAGTGGTGGAAAGGAAAAATAGGTGTCTCGAAGATATGGCTAGAACCATGCTCGATGAGGCTAAGATTCCCAAACACTTTTGGGCGGATGCCGTAAGTACCGCATGCTATGTTTTAAACAGAGTAGTCATAAGGCCAATACTCATGAAAACTCCCTATGAACTCTAAAAGGGAAGGAAACCAAATATCTCCCATCTTAGAGTATTCGGTTGTAAATGTTTTATTCATAACAATGGTAAAGATAATTTGGGAAAGTTTGATGCCAAATCCGATGAAGGAATTTTTTTTGGTTATTCTTCACGTAGTAAAGCATATAGAGTATTCAATAATAGAACCGAAACTGTGGAGGAATCCCCTCATATCGTGTTTTTCGAAAATAATGCTCGCTTGGCGAGAAAGGATTCTGGTTTTGAACTTGCAGGTAGTTTAAACTCAATGAGTCCTCAAGACAAAGTACAACAGGAAACACCTAAGGAAATTCAAGATGAAATCTTGGAACAATTATCGAAGGAAGCGCCACAACTGGAAAAAGAAACGAAACTGCCTAACGCGTGGAGGACAATCAAAGACCATCCTCTCGAACAGGTAATTGGCGACATTGAACAACAGGTAAGTACTCGAAACACTCTTATGAACACCTTAGGACATACTGATTTCGTCTCTCAAATTGAACCTTCAACCATCTCCGAAGCAATTGGGGATGAATTTTGGACCTTGGTAATGCAAGAGGAGCTTAACCAATTCAAACGAAATGACGTTTGGGATTTGGTGCCAAGACCCGAAAATCATACCATAATTGGTACAAAATGGGTTTTTCGAAACAAACTAGATGAAAATGGTGTAATCACTAGAAACAAAGCTAGGCTTGTAGCAAAAGGCTATAATCAAGAAGAGGGAATTGACTATGAAGAAACATATGCACCCGTAGCAAGGTTAGAAGCTATTCGTTTATTGCTTGCTTTTGCCTCTTCTATGAATTTCAATTTATATCAAATGGATGTAAAAAGTGCTTTTCTAAATGGTGTAATTCAAGAAGAAGTTTATGTAGAACAACTCCCGGGCTTTGAAGATTTTAAATCTCCCAATCATGTTTTCAAACTTAAAAAGGCGCTTTATGGTCTCAAACAAGCTCCCCGAGCTTGGTATGAACGATTGAGCAAATTTCTTTTGGAAAATGAATTCATTAGGGGGAAATTTGATACCACTTTATTTGTTAAGCATAAAAACAATGATATTTTATTAGTTCAAATCTATGTGGATGATATTATTTTTGGTGCTACTAACAATGCTTTGTGCAAGGAATTTTCTGATTTAATGACAAGCGAATTTGAAATGTCTATGATGGGTGAGCTAACCTTCTTTTTGGGGCTGCAAGTAAAGCAAATGAAAGAAGGAACCTTCATTTGTCAAGCTAAATATTGCAAAGAATTGCTAAAACGGTTTGAATATGAGCAACGCAAAGGCAATGGCCACTCCCATGAGCACATCTGACCATCTAAACAAAGACGAGAAAGGTAAGGAAGTCGACACCAAGAAGTATCGAGGTATGATTGGATCTCTCCTTTATCTTACTGCTAGTAGACCGGACATTATGTTTAGCGTGTGCTTATGCGCTCGTTATCAATCATGTCCTAAGGAGTCTCACCTAACTGCGGTGAGACGGATATTGAAGTATCTTGTTGGTACTGTAAATGTGGGTCTATGGTACCCCAAAGGTTCTTCATGCCAACTTGTTGGCTATTCCAATTCCGATTTCGCTGGATGCAAATTGGACCGCAAGAGCACTAGTGACACTTGCCATTTGCTCGGTAGCTCTCTAGTTTCTTGGTTTAGCAAGAAACAAGTAAGTGTTGTGTTGTCCACAACCGAGGCTGAATATGTAGCCGCGGGGAGTTGTTGCGCTCAAATCCTTTGGGTGAAACAACAACTCTTGGACTATGGCCTAAGTATCGATCATATCCCTCTTAGATGTGATAATACTAGTGCCATATGCTTGACGAAGAACCCCGTTCTTCATTCAAGAACAAAACACATTGAAATTAGTCATCATTTTATAAGAGATCACGTTCTCAAAGGTGATGTCGATATTGAATTTGTTGAAACCAAAGATCAATTGGCCGACATCTTCACAAAACCTTTAGAGAAAGAGTCCTTCTTCCGAATTCGTAGTGAACTCGGGATTCTTGACTCCACATTGATCTAAGTCATGCATTGCATTTTCCCTTTCACATGATTACTAACTTGAGCGTCGGAGGCGTCTAACGTATTTCTGCAGGTATCGCCCAAAAAGCAGGGGGAATTATAAAGACTGGTGCAGAATAATCGATTCCTCTTTAGAATAATAGATTTCTCTTTTGTATATAATCGATTATCAAGTATCAATAATCGATTATGTTGACATTATTTGCTTTATTATCCCTTTTATGAAGTTGAAATTTTTGTTAATCAATAAACATGTTATTACTTATTTTGTTTTTTTTTTGCTAATGTCAAAAGGGGGAAGAATAAGGGCTATGCACTTAATACTTATTGGCACAAATTGAGGGGGGATTCATATGTTGAGGGGGAACTAATTGCATATTTATATACTTGTCTTGGATCGTCATTATGAATTACCTAATATGCATATCCCGATTAAGGTTTGCCATTATCAAAAAGGGGGAAATTGTTGAAACACGTTCTCAAGGCACTAAACTAAACGTGTGTTCATATTTGTAGGTTTTGATAAATGATAAACGATGCAAAATTGACATATGACGAGGTCCAAGCACAAGCGTGTAAATGTCAGGCAAAGAAGTTCAATCACAAGACAAACAAGATCAAGACTAAACAAAGTTATACATGAGTCGTTCTTTAATTGTGATCTTGATCCGACGACTTAACTCAAGACTTGGCTTCTCTCGTAAAAACATTTTTATAAAATCATGCATATTTAATTTAAGGCAAAATAATTTTAAATCATGCATATTTATTTTAGTCAAAATGATTTTTAAACATGCCTCTAAAATCTGGACAAAGATAATCGATTATGTACTTATGATAATCGATTATGTTAAGGCAGCTGCAAGATAGTCGATTGTGTACCTTAAGACAATCGATTGTGTTGAGGCAGTGTCCATCAGATTTTTAAAATCTGCATGACAATCGATTGTGTACCTTATGACAATCGATTGTTTTGAGACAGTGTCCATCAGATTTTTTAAAGCTACAAAATAATCGATTGTGAACCTTATGACGATCGATTATGTTGAGGCAGTGTCTATCAGATTTTTCAAAGACACAAAATAATCGATTGTGAACCTAATGACAATCGATTGTGTTGAGGCAGTGTCTATTAGATTTGTCAAGACTGAAAAATAATCGATTGTCCATATAACATAATCGATTATGTAAATGACCGTTGCCAAAATATTTTCAAACTCCGTCAGATAATCGATTATAGAATTTTAATAATCGATTGTTTGAAGTAAAATCTGGAAAAGATTTTTTGAACGTTGCCAAGTAATCAATTGTATATTTCTGATAATCGATTGTTTTACGTAAAATCTGGAAATGATTTTTTGAACGTTGCCAGTAATCGATTATACGTCTTAGATAATCGATTATGCTGCGTAAAATCTGGGAATGATTTTTGGAACGATTGGAAAACAATCGATTGTGCCAACTTGACAATCGATTGTCGTAGCACAAAATCAGCAATTCTTAATTGGCAATTAGGCAACGGTTATGCATGCTTTTGACACTATAAATACATCTTCAAATCAGTCTTCTAAGAACAAAAACTGATCATATCATTGCTAAAGCTTGCATACTCTCTTATTCATCATTTTCTATTCATTACATAAGTTTTTGAGAGCAAAATTCTTGACGAAAGTTGTTGCGTTCTTTAGCGTATTTATTTTACTCATATCTATTCTTAAGGAGAGTCTTGTTTTGAGTGCAAAGTGTTTTTATACACTTGAAGGAAAGTGTTAATCCCTTGTATTGTAAGATGGAACGTTGTGATTCCTTTGGTTGAAGTCTTGAAGTGTTGTATCTTCGAGCAAAGGTTGTTGAGGCTTGTGTGACTCAAGTTCTCAGTTTGTAACGGTTTGTTAAGCACCCGTAAGCTTAACGAAGTTAGTGGAAATCTCAAGAGAGTCTCTCGGGGACTGGACTAGCCACGGGTTGTGGTGAACCAGGATACATCGGTGCGTTCGTTCTTATTATTTACTTATCGCACTTATTTCATTCCTGCAATTTTTAAATTCCGCAAGTTTACGCTGTTTTTTATTATAACGCCATTCACCCCCCCTCTAGCATTAAGCGTATATTCTAACAGCCGTTACAGAGCCCAACTCTCTGAAAAAACTTAACCGTTTGAGAGAAACAATCCATGGCTTCTACTCGTGATTCTTTTGCAGGAATAGGTGAAGGACAATGCTCCACCCGACCACCACTATTCGATGGCACAAACTATACGTACTGGAAGGAGAGGATGAGAATATTCATTCAATCGAATAATTTTCATCTGTGGAAGGTTATAATGAAGGGAGAACAAATTCCAACCAAAAAGGTTGAAAATGAATGGATTCCAAAATCCGAAGATGAATACGATGCGGATGATATCCGAAAAGTGCAGAACAACGCCAAAGCCATCAACTTATTGTATTGTGCTATAAACGCTGATGATTACATAAAAATATCATGTTGCACAACGGCGAAGCAAATGTGGGATAAGCTGGAAATCACGTACGAAGGTACGGACCAGGTAATCGTTAATGACTTACATGCTCTTAAGAAGACCTTCACGGATAAGGAACTTGTCCGAAAAATTCTCCGAAGTCTCACTCCGGAATGGCGCTCCAAGGCCGACGCGATTCAAGAGTCTATTGGCGTCTCAAATGTCACCATCGATGGATTAAGAGGTAATCTTAAAACTTATGAATCGACTATACTTAACCCTCTTGTTGATGATCAAAGGAAACAAAGAATCGCCCTCAAGGCAAGCACAAGTCAACCTCAAAATGATGAGGACGGAGATAACGAGTTCGGACTCGTTATTAAGAGATTTCAAAAGTTCATGCGAAAAGAGTATGAACGAAAAGGCAAACAACAAGGAGATCAAGTAAAGTGCTATGGGTGCGGAGAAATCGGGCACATTAAATCAAATTGCCCAAATATCAAAAAGGAGAAGAAACCCTTCAAGAAACAACGAGCATACATATCTTGGGGAGGCGACTCCGGAGACGAGTCGAGTGAGGAAGAAGAAGACGAAACCGAAAATCTTTGTCTCATGGCTCACGAAAACAATCAAGAAGAGGTATGTCAAATTTCTTCCAAAAACTTCTATTCTCTTGAGGAAATGCAAAATGCCTTTGATGAGTTGTATAGTGAATTCATCAAAGCTTCCAAAACTGTTAAAAACATTAAGGAAAATCCCTCTTTGAAAGAAAAAGATTTTGAAAAACAACTCTCTTTGAAAGAAAAGGATTTGGAAAAACTAATTTTGGAAAATGAGAAGTTGAAAGAAGAAAACAAGTTTTTCGGCAAAAGAAGCGCCGACAAACCCGAGAGTTCTAGTAAAAATTGTACTTCTTGCATGCATCTAAAAGATGAGGTAGAAAGACTTAAGGGCACCTTAGATAAGTTCAATTCTTCTCATAAAAATTTGAATGAAGTTCTTGTTAATTTGAAATCAACCAAACATGGGATAGGTTTTAAAAACGAGCCTAAAGAAAAAGTTGAAGCCAAACCCCAACCACCTAAGGCTCAACCTAGGACAAATAAAACAAATGTTCATCCTAGAGATAACAATCCTAGAATCAACATGCATGCTAGACCAAACACTAGAAGAAACTTTGAACATTTTAGGACACCTAGAAATGGCCCGCAACCTAGAAATAACTATTCTAGAAATGATGCATATCCTAGACCAAACACTAGAAGAAAAGTTGAACATTTTAGGACACCTAGATATGGCTTTCAACCTAGAAATAACTATTCTAGAAATGCTGCATATCCCAGAACAAATAGTAGGGGAAATGATTTTCATGAAATGTGCAATAGTCATATTGTCGAAAATAGAGTAAACAATTTTCGTCCGTCCAACTACTATCAACCTAGACGAATGCATAATCCTAATGTCATTTGTCATTATTGCAATCGAATTGGACATATTGCTCCTTCTTGCTTCACTAGACATAGACACTTAACTGCATGTCAAGCACAACAACATGTTACACCTAACTCTCAAGGATCCAAAACAGCTTGGGTACCAAAGACTTATTAATTTGTCTTGTAGGTATGTTTGAAGGGATCAAGTGTACTTTGGTACCTTGATAGTGGATGCTCCAAACACATGACCGGAGACGAATCCAAGTTCCTTCAACTAGAACACAAGGAAGGAGGAAGCGTTATTTTTGGAGATAACAACAAGGAAAAAATTATCGGCATTGGATCGGTCGGTAAGGATGAACCTTCTTCCATTAAGCATATATTGCTAGTTAAAGGTCTAAAACATAATCTCTTGAGCATAAGTCAATTATGTGACAAGGGAAACCTTGTTTTATTTGATTCGGATGAATGCTTAGTTTTTCGCCGTAGCGATTTTAAAATTATCCTTCGTGGTATTAGAATGGATAACATCTATATGGTTGATCTCGAAAATTCTTCATCTGAGTATGTGAATTGTCTTATGAGCAAAGAAGATGATATGTGGTTATGGCATCGTAGAGTAGCTCACATCAACATGCATCTTTTAAACAAATTGATTTCACAAAATTTAGTTATTGGTCTTCCAAATTTGAAATTTGAAAAAGACTCCATTTGCGATTCTTGTCAAAAAGGGAAGCAAACAAAAGCATCTTTTAAATCGAAAAATATTGTTTCAACTACTAGACCATTGCAACTTCTTCACATGGACCTTTTTGGACCATCTCGCATTGAAAGTCTTGGTAGAAATCGTTATGCTTTTGTTATTGTTGATGATTATTCTAGATTTACATGGACACTATTTCTTGCTCATAAAAGTGAAGCTTTTCATGATTTTAAATGTTTTCTTAAACGTGTTCAAAATGAAAAGGACACAACCGTCACTTCAATAAGAAGTGATCATGGGGGAGAGTTCGATCACAATCTCTTCGCGGATTTTTGTGACGAACTCGGTATCGAGCACACCTTTTCTGCTCCACGCACACCACAACAAAATGGAGTGGTGGAAAGGAAAAATAGGTGTCTCGAAGATATGGCTAGAACCATGCTCGATGAGGCTAAGATTCCCAAACACTTTTGGGCGGATGCCGTGAGTACCGCATGCTACGTTTTAAACAGAGTAGTCATAAGGCCAATACTCATGAAAACTCCCTATGAACTCTACAAGGGAAGGAAACCAAATATCTCCCATCTTAGAGTATTCGGTTGTAAATGTTTTATTCATAACAATGGTAAAGATAATTTGGGAAAGTTTGATGCCAAATCCGATGAAGGAATTTTTATTGGTTATTCTTCACGTAGCAAAGCATATAGAGTATTCAATAATAGAACCGAAACTGTGGAGGAATCCCCTCATATCGTGTTTTTCGAAAATAATGCTCGCTTGGCGAGAAAGGATTCTGGTTTTGAACTTGCAGGTAGTTTAAACTCAATGAGTCCTCAAGACAAAGTACAAGAGGAAACACCTAAGGAAATTCAAGATGAAATCTTGGAACAATTATCGAAGGAAGCGCCACAACTGGAAAAAGAAACGAAACTGCCTAACGCGTGGAGGACAATCAAAGACCATCCTCTCGAACAGGTAATTGGCGACATTGAACAACAGGTAAGTACTCGAAACACTCTTATGAACACCTTAGGACATACTGCTTTCGTCTCTCAATTGAACCTTCAACCATCTCCGAAGCAATTGGGGATGAATTTTGGACCTTGGCAATGCAAGAGGAGCTTAACCAATTCAAACAAAATGACGTTTGGATTTGGTGCCAAGACCCGAAAATCATACCATAATTGGTACGAAATGGGTTATGAAAATGGTGTAATCACTAGAAACAAGACTAGGCTTGTAGCAAAAGGCTATAATCAAGAAGAGGGAATTGACTATGAAGAAACATATGCACCCGTAGCAAGGTTAGAAGCTATTCGTTTATTGCTTGCTTTTGCCTCTTCTATGAATTTCAATTTATATCAAATGGATGTAAAAAGTGCTATTCTAAATGGTGTAATTCAAGAAGAAGTTTATGTAGAACAACTCCCGGGCTTTGAAGATTTTAAATCTCCCAATCATGTTTTCAAACTTAAAAAGGCGCTTTATGGTCTCAAACAAGCTCCCCGAGCTTGGTATGAACGATTGAGCAAATTTCTTTTGGAAAATGAATTCATTAGGGGGAAATTTGACACCACTTTATTTGTTAAGCATAAAAACAATGATATTTTATTAGTTCAAATCTATGTGGATGATATTATTTTTGGTGCTACTAACAATGCTTTGTGCAAGGAATTTTCTGATTTAACGACAAGCGAATTTGAAATGTCTATGATGGGTGAGCTAACCTTCTTTTTGGGGCTGCAAGTAAAGCAAATGAAAGAAGGAACCTTCATTTGTCAAGCTAAATATTGCAAAGAATTGCTAAAACGATTTGAATATGAGCAACGCAAAGGCAATGGCCACTCCCATGAGCACATCCGACCATCTAAACAAAGACGAGAAAGGTAAGGAAGTCGACACCAAGAAGTATCGAGGTATGATTGGATCTCTCCTTTATCTTACTGCTAGTAGACCGGACATCATGTTTAGCGTGTGCTTATGCGCTCGTTATCAATCATGTCCTAAGGAGTCTCACCTAACTGCGGTGAGACGGATATTGAAGTATCTTGTTGGTACTGTAAATGTGGGTCTATGGTACCCCAAAGGTTCTTCATGCCAACTTGTTGGCTATTCCAATTCCGATTTCGCTGGATGCAAATTGGACCGCAAGAGCACTAGTGACACTTGCCATTTGCTCGGAGCTCTCTAGTTTCTTGGTTTAGCAAGAAACAAGTAAGTGTTGCGTTGTCCACAACCGAGGCTGAATATGTAGACGCGGGGAGTTGTTGCGCTCAAATCCTTTAGGTGAAACAGCAACTCTTGGACTATGGCCTAAGTATCGATCATATCCCTCTTAGATGTGAGAATACTAGTCCCATATGCTTGACGAAGAACCCCGTTCTTCATTCAAGAACAAAACACATTGAAATTAGGCATCATTTTATAAGAGATCACATTCTCAAAGGTGATGTCGATATTGAATTTGTTGAAACCAAAGATCAATTGGCCGACATCTTCACAAAACCTTTAGAGAAAGAGTCCTTCTTCTGAATTCGTAGTGAACTCGGGATTCTTGACTCCACATTGATCTAAGTCATGCATTGCATTTTCCCTTTCACATGATTACTAACTTGAGCGTCGGAGGCGTCTAACGTATTTCTGCAGGTATCGCCTTAATAGCAGGGGGAATTATAAAGACTGGTGCAGAATAATCGATTCCTCTTTAGAATAATAGATTTCTCTTTAGTATATAATCGATTATCAAGTATCAATAATCGATTATGTTGACATTATTTGCTTTATTATCCCTTTTATGAAGTTGAAATTTTTGTTAATCAATAAACATGTTATTACTTATTTTGTTTTTTTTGCTAATGTCAAAAGGGGGAAGAATAAGGGCTATGCACTTAATACTTATTGGCACAAATTGAGGGGGAATTCATATGTTGAGGGGGAACTAATTGTATATTTATATACTTGTCTTGGATCGTCATTATGAATTACCTAATATGCATATCCCGATTAAGGTTTGCCATTATCAAAAAGGGGGAAATTGTTGAAACACGTTCTCAAGGCACTAAACTAAACGTGTGTTCATATTTGTAGGGTTTGATAAATGACAAACGATGCAAAATTGACATATGACGAGGTCCAAGCACAAGCGCGTAAATGTCAGGCAAAGAAGTTCAAGCACAAGACAAACAAGATCAAGACTAAACAAAGTTATACATGAGTCGTTCTTTAATTGTGATCTTGATCCGACGACTTAACTCAAGACTTGGCTTCTCTCGTAAAAACATTTTTATAAAATCATGCATATTTAATTTAAGGCAAAATGATTTTAAATCATGCATATTTTTTTTAGTCAAAATGATTTTTAAACATGCCTCTAAAATCTGGACAAAGATAATCGATTATGTACTTATGATAATCGATTATGTTAAGGCAGCTGCAAGACAGTCGATTGTGTACCTTAAGACAATCGATTGTGTTGAGGCAGTGTCCATCAGATTTTTAAAATCTGCATGACAATCGATTGTGTACCTTATGACAATCGATTGTTTTGAGACAGTGTCCATCAGATTTTTTAAAGCTACAAAATAATCGATTGTGAACCTTATGACGATCGATTGTGTTGAGGCAGTGTCTATCAGATTTTTCAAAGACACAAAATAATCGATTGTGAACCTAATGACAATCGATTGTGTTGAGGCAGTGTCTATTAGATTTGTCAAGACTGAAAAATAATCGATTGTCCATATAACATAATCGATTATATAAATGACCGTTGCCAAAATATTTTCAAACTCCGTCAGATAATCGATTATAGAATTTTAATAATCGATTGTTTGAAGTAAAATCTGGAAAAGATTTTTTGAACGTTGCCAAGTAATCAATTGTATATTTCTGATAATCGATTATTTTACGTAAAATCTGGAAATGATTTTTTGAACGTTGCCAGTAATCGATTATACGTCTTAGATAATCGATTATGCTGCGTAAAATCTGGGAATGATTTTTGGAACGATTGGAAAACAATCGATTGTGCCAACTTGACAATCGATTGTCGTAGCACAAAATCAGAAATTCTTAATTGGCAATTAGGCAACGGTTATGCATGCTTTTGACACTATAAATACATCTTCAAATCAGTCTTCTAAGAACAACAACTGATCATATCATTGCTAAAGCTTGCATACTCTCTTATTCATCATTTTCTATTCATTACATAAGTTTTTGAGAGCCAAATTCTTGACGAAAGTTGTTGCGTTCTTGAGCGTATTTATTTTACTCATATCTATTCTTAAGGAGAGTCTTGTTTTGAGTGCAAAGTGTTTTTATACACTTGAAGGGAAGTGTTAATCCCTTGTATTGTAAGAAGGAACGTTGTGATTCCTTTGGTTGAAGTCTTGAAGTGTTGTATCTTCGAGCAAAGGTTGTTGAGGCTTGTATGACTCAAGTTCTCAGTTTGTACGGTTTTTTAAGCACTCGTAAGCTTAACGAAGTTAGTGGAAATCTCGAGAGAGTCTCTCGGGGACTAGACTAGCCACGGGTTGTGGTGAACCAGGATACATCGGTGCGTTCGTTCCTTATTATTTACTTATCGCACTTATTTCATTCCTGCAATTTTTAAATTCCGCAAGTTTACGCTGTTTTTTATTATAACGCTATTCACCCCCCCTCTAGCGTTAAGCGTGTATTCTAACAGCCGTTACCAGAAAAATGTCAATGTTGTCGATTGAAACTGTTCCATCCACCCATGATAATTATTATCATTCATGCTGGATAGCAGAGCATGATGGTCACGCTTGCTAAAATTTATCATTCCCCCCTGGATGATATTGGGGGGAATATAGGTTCATCAATTGAGCTAGGCTTAGCTCCTCCTTTCTCCTAGCACAAACGGCGAAGAGAAATGATTGTCCTCCACATAGAAGGACTTATTTCTTCCAAGCACACCTGGTAGCAGATGCACAACTCCATGATGACGGAGTCAAGTTATCCACTCAAGGAAAATGGTCTTAACGTGAAGTAATACATGTATAATAGGTAAAACCCTTCCTGGGTAAGGTTATCCGCTCCGCTAGGTCGAGAGCGAAATGTCTAAATCTTGATAGTGACAGTATTCCTTCATAGCAGGAATACTGGAAGGACAGATGGAAGAAGTATATACGCTAACAATCCATGTACGAGGGTGAGAAGAAGGATACTTCTCTTCAAAGTCTTTAGTGGTGGCACGGCTCTTTGGGGTGATCAAGCTCACCGTAGGAGGAGCAACATCATCAGATTTACCTTTTTTCTTTAAAGAACTAGGGTTTCTAGAAGAATTGGCCCTTTTTTTTATCATAAATGAGGAAATTTTCTCTCAATAATAATGTTAAAGGGAGGTTAAAGACAAAACACGAGTTGAGTAAAGAGAGTTCGAGAAAGTATAGACAATTATGAAGTATAGATGAAGATTTTGATGCGTATAGAGGTATAGGCGGCAAAAATGGTGGACATAATTACCTTGATAACCTGCAAAAGTGATGCTAAATCGTGGGATGACACGTGTCCGGGCATTAAATGCAGAGAAAAACGCGTCTAATCAACCATCAGAAACCTTTCAAAGGCGATCAGAGAATTTCCCGCCAAAAAGGTAATTCTACGAACTTTCCAGTGCCACAAAGTTTTGCCACCGGAAAGCAGGGGACTATCCGTATGGGGTAAAATATGTTAATATTTAATGATCACATGAGAAAGAGACATGTGGAACACAAGGAAGAAGATAGCTAAATCCGAAGGCAATGATCTCTCTTTTCACCTGAGAGAATACTATTCACAACGACTAAATTAATGTCGCCATCCGATAGAATTTAATGAAGAATATTCTACTGATTTAAGTGCGTGATCCGTTACAGAGTATATAGCATTCACTTCTACCATTACACATCCTTCAATGGCCCTTATAATTGTCACTATAGGGGAGCTTAATCCTAGGACCTTGTTCCTAGGTGTAGCTATAAATAGTAAGCTCTAAATTAAAAATGACACGAATTTTGTGACAAGCATATACTACATTCTATAAAAAACTCAATAACAATTTACTTTCTTGCTTATTTGTATTGTTCTTATTGTTCTCGGTAGTTCTGCACCCGGAACCAAAATATCTGTTGTCTATATCAATATTAAAGCTAAGTCTTATATTTCTATCTAATTCATTTATTATTTTTGAATCAAATTAATTCACTTGTTTATAAAGTACGTATAAATTTAAGTATACTATTTTATGGGTAAACACTTCTAGTGTAAAAGTAGAATTTTTTCATAATAGTTGTCTCAAAGGAAAATAAGTTTTTCAAAATGATAAGTGATAAAATCATACCTAAGATCAACAATGCCTCAAGAAAGATAAATAAATTGGTTATGCTATTAATTGAAAAGGAATTAATAGAAAAAATCTATTACAAAATTTATTATTAACTTTGCATCTCAAAGATTTAGAAAAATAGACTTCAAATAAAAATATGTATCACGATATAAAATTAAATTTAGGCCTCACACTAAACTTTGATTTTATGCCATAGCGCATAATGTCATTCATTTTGGATTAATTCACAAAATAAAATGTAGTCTCGTTTCTCTTCTTTTTGTCAAATTTTTCTTTCAACGAGGATGAACTGTGAATAATAGTGGGGTTAAAAATTTTCATGAAAAATAATATTACGTCGTTAATGGTTTTAGGGTCCTTTAACTTGTGGGATAAAGGATAACAATCCTAAAATAAAAAATAAGAGTATTTTATTTCATATTTGATTGAATTTTTTTATTTCAAAATTAGCAGATTAGTTATATGATAATTATGGTGTTATTTTTATACGCCACGACCCGAAATTCCAATCGTGGGGCCGTGATGGCGTATAACGTCCTCTTTCTAGGCAAGTCAATATTAAGATGCAACTGATTATTTTTAGACAATTGAAAGCAATATAATAAGAATTGAAACTATAAAATTCCAAAGTAAATATAACAACTCCAACACCGAATAGCAAAAACTCGGAATTTAATGTCACAAGTACATGAGCATACTAGACTTTGCTACAATCGATGTCTTGAATAAAATTCCACTATTCAAAACCAAAATAAATAGTAAATGTGGATAAGGAAGGGGACTCCAGGGACTGCGGTCGCGATGCAGGTCTACTTCAAGTCTCTAGATGTGGATATGATTTGAGTAGAAGCACCGCTAGATACTACTAGGACCAATACTAGAATTTTCACAATATTAGACTTTCAGCGGAGGAAGCCTTACGATTGGATGTAGCAAAAACGACATTATGAATTTCAACACATTTTGCTCTAGCTTCTTCAAATTGAGCCCTCAATGGGGTGAGGCTAAAGTTCTCCACTTCTTGGTTGATTTTCTGCAACCGAGCCTCCAACACAATAGCCTCAAAAGCTCTAGCTTCCATCTCTGAGAGATGAGCAGCACTTTGGTCTCATTCGGTCAAAAGTTGATCCCGCTTGGAGGCCATAAAATGAAAAATGCAAATTTGAAATCCTACTATATCAAAGATAGAAGAGATAATGAAGGAAATGAAAAATATACTGATGTTGTTTTGTGCATAGAATTGTTCAACAAATACTCTCCCGAGAGAGCTTGTATCTTTTCCATATATTTCTATGAAGCCAAAGGCATTAGATAGTTTGCAAGTTCCATCTGTCGGGACAACAGGTAGTATCCGGTAGAGATCGAGATACTAAGACTCCTCCTTACGGATCTTCTGAAGGGGCAACATAAGTTTGCCCCAAGTTACCATGAACTGGGGACTGCGGGAGAGGGACATCCTCTTCTCGAGCAGTTAGTGCCGGTGGAGATGATGTAGTAGTTGTTGGTGGCGAAAGAAGAGTTGGTGAAGAAGGAGATGAAGTTGATAGTGTTGAAGGATGAGAAGTGGCTGCAGTGAGCACAGTGCTGGTTGTTGGTTTCTTGTCTACCGAAGATGGCATGGACCTAGTACTCAGCCTTACGAGGCACAACAACGGGATCCGAAAGCGGGAGTTAGCATTTTTCACCGTCTCATACTCCCCTAGAGTGCCAAGGCATCTTCTTCGATTGGTGTAACTAACTCAACAGATTGAGCAGTCTGTTGAGGAAGTTCGTCATCTTCTATGTAGAGAAATCCCCTCTTTGTTGGCTTCCCCATCATCGTCAACCATTGTAGTGTCTATGGCCGTCCTGGGGGTCCTTATATGAATAGGTAGAACAATGTGAGTTTGACTTACCATAAGTTTGGCCTTCCAACCATATTTAAGGGCCAGTTATTTCCACGTGTGAGGCTCGGGCATAGTAATATCCAAAATATTCTGTACCTACTAGTCCAAGCCTTTAACCCTAGATGAAACCCACCGAGCCGCTGAAAAAAAAAAGAAGAAGAAGGTTTAATAACGCTATGCAATGATCTTTAATGGAAGGAAAGACAAATGATGAACTTATGGGTGTGGTTCAATAATTTCAAAAAGAATGAAGCCGCTACCAGAATAATGTAAATGTTGTCGATTGAAACTGTTCCATCCACCCATGATCATTATCATCATCCATGCTGGATAGCAAAGCATGATGGTCACGCTTGCTAAAATTTATCATTCCCCCTGGATGATATTGGGGGAATATAGGTTCATCAATTGAGCTAGGCTAGCTCCTCCTGTCTCCTAGAACAGACGCCGAAGAGAAATGATTGTCCTCCATATAGAAGGACATACTTCTTCCAAGCACACCTGGTAGCAGATGCACAACTCCATGATGACGGAGTCAAGTTCTCCACTCAAGGAAAACGGTCTTAACGTGAGGGAATACATGTAAATTACGTAAAACCCTTCCTGGGTAAGGTTATCCGCTCCGCTAGGTCGAGAGCGATATTGTTTAAATCTTGATAGTGGCAGTATTCCTTCATCGCAGGAATACTGGAAGGACATATGGAAGAAGTATATACGCTAACAACCCATGTACGAGGGTGAGCAGATGGATACTTCTTATCAAAGTCTTTAGTGGTGGCACGACTCTTTGGGGTGATCGAGCTCAGCGTAGGAGGAGCAACATCATCAGATTTACCTTTTTTCTTTGAAGAACTAGGGTTTCTGGAAGAATTGGCCATTTTTATCATAAATGAGGGAAGTTTTCTCTCAATAATAAGGTTAAAGGAAGGTTAAAGACAAAACACGAGTTGAGTAAAGAGAGTTTGAGAAAGTATAGTTAATTATGAAGTATAGATGAAGAGTTTGATGCGTATAAGTAGAGGTATAGGCGGAAAAAATGGTGGTCATAATTACCTTGATAACCTGCAAAAGTGCTGCTAAATCGTGGGATGACGCATGTTTCGACATTAAATGCAGAGAAAAACGCGTCTAATCAACCATCAGAAACTTTTCGGAGGTGATTAGAGAATTTCCCGCCAAAAAGGTAATTCTACGATCTTTCCAACGCCACAAAGTTTTACCACCGGAAAGCAGGGGACTATCTGTATGGGGTAAAATATGTTAATTTTTAATGATCACATGAGGAAGAGACATGTGGAACACAAGGAAGAAGATAGCTAAATCCGAAGGCAATGATCTCTCTTTTCACCTGAGAGAATAATATTTACAACGACAAAATTAATGTCGCCATCCGATAGCATTTAATGAAGAATATTCTACAGCTTTAAGTGCGTGATCCGTTACAGAGTATATAGCATTCACTTCTACCATTACATATCCTTTAATGGCCCTTATAATTGTCACTATAGGGGAGCTTAATCCTAGGACCTTGTTCCTAGGTGTAGCTATAAATAGTAAGCTCTAAATTAAAAAATGACACGAATTTTGTGACAAGCATATACTACATTCTACCAAAAACTAAATAATAATTTACTTTCTTGCTTATTTGTATAATTCTTATTGTTCTAGGAAGTTCTGCACCTGGAACCAAGATATTTGTTGTCTATTTCAACTTTAAAGCTAAGTCTTATATTTCTATCTAATTCATTTATTATTTTTGGGTCAAATTAATTCACTTATTTATAAACTACGTATAAATTTAAGTGTAAAAGGGATCCAACGTAATCTATAAGTAAGAAAAGAATAGTTTATAGTGCAAGGGATCCAATGTAATCAAAAGTGCAAGGGAAATAACAAGTATATCATTTAAAATAATAACATATAGGGAACAATTAAAAAAGGAGTAAGATAAGAATGGTAAGTACAAAATCACCAAGTAGCCTCTTTCGGAATGAACAACAATGCAGCCAAATAATGAACTTTTGAGCATATATTGATTATTTTTTATCATTTTTGACTAGTTTCGGATTGCTCAGCATCATTTGGGGATTTCTAGTGAGTTTAAGAGTCGAATAGTAAACTTGAAAGCAAGGTAAGTCTCTTGCCTAATCTTGTAAGAGAAAATTATTCCCTCTGGTGTATTAGTTATTGTGTTCTACTTGTTGTGGAAGTTACTTATGCATGAGGTGACGAGAGTTTATATGTAACCATATTTATATTATGTCCAGATAGACTTAGATTCACATAATTTCTAAAATGTACTATCTGCATTTGCCTGGTATATTTGATTTCCTTTATTTATGATTGGGATCGAGGCTAGAAGAAACTATACATGTTTTTTTTGGCAATCCACTAGGCATAGCCTAGGGTTAGATTTTATTGATAAAAGAAACGTACAACAGAAGACATAAAGAAAAAAGCAAACAAAATTACCTTAAATAGGTGAATTACGAAAAGGGAGTCAATATCGACGGAGTTGTTACCCATATAACAACCGGTCTAACCTTTCCGTATTCAACCTATTATGGTAATTGTACATAAAATAAAGCTAATGTGATGGAAAATTAAGAGGTTGAAATATGGCTTCAACCTTCATATTATGTTACTCAACAGATTGAAGTTTGACAGAGATGATTGCGCGACCCTTTTTGTTTTGCATATCTCAATGGAGGTCTCCTAATCTGATTCTTTGCAACTGTTGGCAGTGTCGTTGCAATTGTATTAGCACCTGAGGTCTCTCCTGAATTTGTAGAAACTGGAGCATTAACGACCAATTTGCTAATTGAGTTAGATGATGTTTTTGAATTTGCCGGATGCTTGAATGTCACTGATTTTCTTTGACTCTTTGGCTTAAGCTGGACGTTAATGTCCTCTCCTTCATTGTCGTCATCATAATATTGGTCGTCCTTTGCGAATAAGAAACGTGTAGCTACTGCCTCTGTTGAATTGACGTCACTGTGTTGTAGAACCATATCATTTTGCCAAGAGGAATCTTGATATAATGTGTTGTGGATCGCCTCGTATTTTGAAGGACTTGCTTGATTTTGAAGTAATGGAGCCCCTGAATCAGTATTGTCAATTGGCAATTGTGAAATATGATCAAGTTCTGAATCGATGCACATTGCCGCTTGCGATTGAATGTCTAATGTGCTGACTATTCTGTTATTGCACTTTATAACAATATCTATTTCAGTATGGTCGGACTTGTCCAAAGCAGATGGTTTATTCATATTTGCTTGACCCGACTGCGATGTATTGTTGTTAGTATTTTTCTGTACCTCCTGCTGCGCGATCGCTTTCTCTGCATTGCTTTTATCATTGGCATTTTCCGGTGTAATCCATGTGTCATTAAGCTGCATGTTTGATACCTTCTAATCAATTGATTGAGTAACAGTTTCCTGGATTCCTTTGTGATGCACAATGCATCTGTGATGTTTTCCAGCCATTTCAAGCAATTGCCCAGTGTGTGACTCAACTGAGAGTGATGCTTGAGTTGAATACTCCGTCTCAGATGTGGGTCGATCAACACAAGTAGGAATTGGACATGTAGAATCCACCTCTGGCTGTGAAGAAGCTGCAATGACTGCTTCAGAAAGCAATAATCTGTTGGGAACAATTTGATCCTTGGCCTGTGTTAACTTGTGTTGTGGTTCAACAGTTACACCAGTTGGTTTATGTTGCTTCAGTTGTTGCTGCTGGATGACATTACTCTGCACCGAGGACTTTATCCAGCAGTGGTCTGTCCTTTTTGATGCAGCAGAATGTTGCAGATTTGATGCAGGCATAGTTGTCTGTTTTTCAGACAAAAAAGTTGTAGGAGACTCCAGTGGTAAAATAGTTGAATCTTTACCAAGATGTTCACTATGAGAATTTGGCATTGAGAATTCTGTAACATTATTCTATATACAGGAGTCTTTCAAAACCATTACTGGCCTTTTAACATTTTGACTTATAGATGTACTTGATGCATTATTACGAGACTGCACTGAAGCATTGGATCCTATCATAGACACTGTTGTAACTGCCTCAGTATAAATCATACTATGTATTGCTTGGGCCATATCAGGAATTAGAGTACTATGAGACAAGTCTGTTTGGATCTTATCAGGACAGCATGGATTTGTAGACATCTGTGTTGGCTTTTCATTTGGTTCAACTGATACAGCACTTTTGTTCTGGTTCAATTGTTGCTGCTGTGTGTCCTTTGCCAAAACACAATAGTTAGTCAAGAGTGGTGGAGAATTCAATTCGGCAAAATGCGCCAAATTCGACTGATCCTTATCTGAATGAATTTTATCTAAACAATTCACTGGATCAGAGACAGTATTGTCTTCCTGACTCGCACATATTTTCGTGAGTGAGATAGCTTCTTTATTCTAATGGGATTGGTTTATTTGCCTCGGCGACGTTGTAAATTTCTCTTATGGGATCGAGTCGTTTGCCTCGGCAGTATTGGTATCACTATTCTTATTGGATCAGACCGTTCACCTCGGTAGTATTATGTATCAATATCCCTATGGGATCATATCGTTTGCCTCGGTAGACTCGTACTTAATACTTGAGATTTGATTTTGTGTTGATAGTTCGTTCCTTCAAGGTCGGTTATGACATTTTAGTGATTTAATATTGATCCATGTTGGGAAACTTGTTATTAAAGTTTATCTCTTTCATTATTACTTGTTGTATTTCATACATGTCTACTTTGCGTATATTATTATTTGACCACTAGTAAGTGTTAAGTCGACTTCTCGTCACTCTTCTTTGAGGTTAGACTAGATACTTATTGGGTACATGTTGATTTACATACACACGCTATACTTTTGCACTAATTGTGTAGGTACTGAGGCAGGTACTTCCAGTAGTCACATAAGTGCGTATATGCATTGGACGGAGACTTAGCAGTGAGCTACCTTCTATGCTCCGATCTGCAGCACCCGGAGTCTCCCTCTACCTTTTTTATTATTTCTGTCTGTTTCATTTCAGACAGTAGCTATAGTAGTTTTATATATTCCTTAGATTGCTCATGCACTTATGACACCGAATTTTGGGGGATACTAGTGGTTATTCACTGTTGGACTTATTATTTTTATCATTGTGAATTATGTATTATTCATACTTGCTATTTTGAGAAAGAAGTATGCAAGTTTCCATAAGATCTACTTTTATTCAGTGTATTTAAGAATTTTTTGTATTTAAAAGTTGAAAATAAATAATTAAATTGGAGTTCATGTGTTGGCTTGCATAACGGCGGTGTTAGGCGCCATCATGACCTATTATGGATTATGGGTTGTGACAATGCCTCTTTATGGCATCCTCCTCCGCTCTCTCTGCTGTTCCTCCGCCGCTGTCAGAATTCAACTCATACCATCCTTCATTCTCACCCAACACCACAATTACCACCTCCTCAAAACCCTAACTTCTTTATCCCTCAGTGATCATTTGCATTTTCCTCAGCTGAAGAAGAAGCTGCCGAAATCACAAATCTAGAGAAATTCTTCACAACGATGCCACGTTAGTTCTGGAGTCGTTGTACACTACATTGAGGGCTTTCTCCCCATTTTCGGACACAATTAATTCAGAGCTGAAATTATTAGTGGCGGTTTTGTGGTCGGTTAATAAAAACTCAAAAAATGAGGGGATGGTTGAGGACTCAGGCACGACAACAACGATGGCGCGTGGGCGATTAATAAATGGCTCAGTTTGGATAGTGCTATAATTTTGAGGATTGTCGTTTTCTAGGTGTGTTTCATTACTAGGAAAAAACTGGAGCACTTGTATCTATCACACTTTTTGGGTCACGTTTTAACTTATACCTGCTTTGCAAAAGAATTGCGAACGTACCAACTTTTAGCGTAACTTCAGTTATACGGGCCTGAAGTAGCAAAGGCAATCACGCAAACTTCAGCATTCTAGTAGACGGGCCTGAAGTAGCAAATTGCTGAACTAAGTGTTGGCTGAAGTTTTTGTTTGTAATTGCTGAACTTATGTATTCTAGTAGCTGAGGTTTTGTTCTCTATTTGCTGAAGTTTTTGTTTGTAATTGTTGTACTTAACATTCTAATAGCTGAAGTTCTGTTCTCTATTTGCTGAACACTTTGTTTATAATTGCTAAACTTAAGCATTGTAGTAGCTGAAGTTTTGTTCTCCATTTGCTGAAGTTTTTGTTTGTAATTGTTGAACTTAAGCATTCTAGTAGCTGAAGTTTTGTTCTCTATTTACTGAACTTCAGCACGTTTTAGCTGAAGTTTTGTTCTATATTTGCTGAACTTCAGCACGTTTTAGCTTAGCTGCACAACCCATGCTCTCAAGATATGTCAACATTCTTACCATAAGTTGAATACGAGGACAAAATCGTGAAGTAGTCTAAAAACTCAGCACATGGTTGATAGGATTTCCCCATAAAACCATCATATATGAATGGATTTCATATGATTTCAAGTAATATAATCTAATATATAGTTAAAAACCACATTTAAATTCTAATCTACATGTATATATAAACTTCCAAATTTGGACTGAAACTAAATCACAAAGCTCAGATGAAGAGTGTAAACTATGAATTGAAGTTTTATAATAGCACCAACAACAGTAGAAGACAGAAAAAGAAGAAGAAGAAGAAGAAGAAGAAGAAGAAGAAGAAGAAAGAAGGAGGAGGAGGAGGAAGAGGAGAAAGAAGGTTGAAGTTGTTTTAAAAGTAAGTACAAGTTAAAACTTTAAAAAAATAGATATATGTTAAATGAAGGCGATAAAATAGGATGCCCCGTGTAATTTTCATGAAAATACTTGCATTCACAACAGCCCATGACTCTATTCTCTGTCACACAAATGCTCAGATAACAGAGAGAAACACGTTGGATAAAGAAAAAAATGGGACTTTTTCTGCTTTCTCCCTCTCTTCCGGTTAGAAATGAGAAAGAGAGTGATAAGCTTCTAGGTAGTTGGATTGCTCTGTTTTAACACTTAAAACTACAAAAAAGACACTTCCCAATGTAGTTTTCACGAGATTTAATGGGTCCCTAGTAGGCAAATACGGAAGTGTAAGGGAATTATACAAAATAAATTGTCACTGTATAATTTATATATAATAGATTGTCGCTATACAATATATATAAAAATAAACTGTTATTATACAAAAATATACTAAATATACAGTCACTATACAAAATATATACAAAATAGATTATCACTGTATAAATATATACTAAATAGACTGTCACCATACAAAATATATACTCCATCTATTCTAATTTATATGAACCTATTTTCTTTTTTGTCCGTTCCAAAAAGAATAAACCCTTTCTAAATTTGGTATTGTTTAGCTTAAACTTATAATTTTACCCTTAATGAGAAGCTTTTACAACCACACAAATACCATGGGCCCTTTTGGACTTGTTTAAGACCACAAATTTCAAAAGTCTTCATATTTTTCTTAAACTTCGTGCTCAATCAAACATGTTCACATAAATTAGAACAGAGGGAGTACTAAATAGACTGTCACTATACAAAAAATACAAATATACTGTCACTATACAAAATCGACTGTCATTATACAATAAATATACAAAATAGTCTGTTACTATACAAAAAATATATAAAATAAATATTGCTGGCTATTAGATATAATATGTTTGGACCGAAAAACTATTTTATGTCAATGAGCAAAAATATGAGCTATTAAAATTTTGAGGAACTATAGAGAATAATTTTCTCATTTTCAAATGGCTTAGATATTAGTGGCCATATGACACATGGGCCGGTCCAAACCGTACTTCTTTATCCACATAGAAGGGAGTTGTTATAAAATATTCTATTTTAAGTGAATGTCCATATTTAGAGAGATTCTAGGGTTTACTTCTTGGTGGCTAAGTCACCACCTCCCTATAAATAAAGGGGTTCTATTCCATTGTAAACCATCTCAAAGTATCAATAAGAATACTCCTCTCTCTACTTTTCTCTCTATTGTTCTTGTTCTTGTATTATTGTTCTTGTTCTTATATTATTTCATAACACGTTATCAGCACGAGACTCTACCGTCTCAAGAATCCTCTTGAGAAAATTAAGGTATTTCTCTTTTTCCGAATTTGGTTTTAATTATGTCTGATATTATGAAAAGAAAGTTCGTTGCCCTTGAAATTTCGGGCAAGAACTATATGACATGGGTGTTGGATGCTGAAATCCACTTAGATGCTATGGGTCTTGGAGACGCCATTAAAGACAGAGATAAAGCATCCACCCAAGACTGTGCTAAGGCCTTGATTTTCTTGCGCCATCACCTTGATGAAGGTTTGAAAATTGAATATCTCACAGTCAAAGATCCACTCATCTTGTGGAAAGGCTTAAAGGAGAGATATGACAACCTGAAGTTGGTCACTCTGCCACAAGCACGATATGATTGGGCTCATCTGAGGCTCCAAGACTTTAAGCCTGTTTCTGAATATAATTCTGCAATGTTCAGAATTACTTCTAAATTGAAACTCTGTAGAGATAATATCTCTGATTATGATATGCTTGAAAAAACGTTTACAACGTTTCATGCCTCCAATATGGTACTGCAACAACAGTACAGAGAGAAAGGTTTCAAAAAGTACTCTGAACTGATTTCTCTCTCCTTGTGGCTGAGCGAAACAATGACCTGCTCATGAGAAATCACGAAAATCGACCCACTGGGTCTACACCATTGCCTGAAGCAGATAAGGTGTATTCTCATTATGCCAAGCATGGAAAAGGCTATGGCTTTAATCATGGTCGTGGTCGTAATCGGGGTCATGGCCGTGGACGTAGACAAGGAAAAAATTTCCCTGATGTCCGTCACCCCCCAAAGAGATATATCCACCAAAAGCATAAACGGGATTATGAGGATCCAAAGGCAAATAGTTCAGAAACTATATGTTATCGTTGCGGTGGAAAAGGGCACTGGTCAAAAGCTTGCCGTGTACGAAGACATTTGGTTGATCTTTATCAAGCATCTCTAAAGAATAAAGGCCCTGAAACAAATTTTGTCTTTGACGACAATTTTGACATCACCCACCTGGATGTGGCAGACTTCTTTGAGCAACCCCAGGGGAAAATAGACCACTTAATCGGTGATGGATCTGTGATGAAGGAAGATTGAATTGTTTGATTTTATTTTACTTATTTGTATTGATTAGTGAATAAACTAATAGTCATTAGTATCAGCTCGTATTAGTTAGTTTATGATATAATGTTAGTATTAGTTCTTTAGAATATTCAATATGCTTAAATTTCAAAGATATTTTTATTTTCCAGTAGAGTTAATCGATTAACCTAACAGTTAGTCGATTATCTAATATTTCGCATTAAAACTGGACTTTTCCGCAAGCTAAGTTAGTCGACTATCTGATTTAGTTAGTCGACTAACCTGATGACTGTTTACTAAGTTAGTCGACTATCAACTTAGTTAGTCGACTAACTAATATTTCGCATTAAAACTGGACTTTTCCGCAAGCTAAGTTAGTCGACTATCTGATTTAGTTAGTCGACTAACCTAATGACTGCTTCCCAAGATAGTCGACTATCAACTAAGTTAATCGACTAACCTCAGCAGATTTTGAAAATATTGTTTAAATGTGAAACAAACGGATTGAATTTGTTTATTCTCATGTTCGTGTATTTCTTTTGTATGTCAAACCATGGGAAAGCAAATATGGATATCTCACAAAGCAAGTTGGATCAACGTCCAACTGTAAAAATATTTGTTTAGTTGATTCATGTACTACACATACGATACTCAAAGAAAAGAAATATTTCTCTCAACTAAGTATGTGTAAGGCAGATGTTACTACAATCTCTGGTAGTAGTCAATTGATTGAAGGCTCCGGAAGAGCAACTATAACTCTGCCTAGAGGAACAATGTTTATCATAGAGAATGCAATGTTCTCCTCCAAGTCTAAGAGAAACTTGTTGAGTTTTAAAGATATACGCCGGAATGGCTATCATATTGAGACAATAGATGAGAATAATCTTGAATATCTCATCATTACAAAGAATGTCTCCGGCCAAAAGAGGGTTATTGAGAAATTTCCGTCTTTATCTTGAGGCCTGTATTGGACAAAAATTAGTGCAATTGAGGCACATTCAACAGTAAACCAAAAGGTTACTGATTCCAATACTTTTGTACTTTGGCATGATCGATGGGACACCCTGGATCAATCATGATGAGACGGATTATAGAAAGCTCATATGGGCATCCGTTAAAGAATTTCAAGATTCTTCTAAATAATGAATTTTCTTGCACTTCTTGTTATCAAGGCAAGTTAATTATTAGACCATCACCAACAAAGGTTGGGACTGAGTCACCTACGTTTTTGGAACGTATACAAGGGGACATTTGTGGACCTATTCACTCACCTAGTGGGTCCTTTAGATATGTTATGGTCTTAATAGACGCATCCTGTAGATGGTCTCATGTGTGCCTGTTGTCATCACGCAACCTTGCGTTTGCAAAACTAATGGCACAAATAATTCGACTACGAGCACAATTTCCTGATAATCCAATCAAGTCTATTAGACTGGATAATGCTGCTGAATTTTCATCCCAAGCATTTAATGATTATTGCTTATCAATCGGGATAAAAGTTGAACATTCTGTAGCTCATGTTCACACTCAAAACGGTCTTGCAGAATCGTTAATTAAACGTCTGCAGTTGATTGCAAGGCCATTACTTATGAGAACGAGGCTGCCCACTTCGGTATGGGGTCACGCCATCATACATGCAGCAATGCTAATTCGTCTCAGACCGACGAATTACCACAAGTATTCCCCGTTGCAATTGGTTTTGGGTCATGAACCCAATATATCCCATTTAAGAATTTTTGGATGCGCAGTATATGTGCCTATAGCACCGCCATCCCGCACCAAAATGGGTCTGCAAAGAAGGTTAGGAATATATGTTGGGTTTGAATCGCCCTCCATCATTCGCTACCTCGAAACATTGACAGGCGACGTATTTACTGCACGATTTGCAGACTGTGGATTCGATGAGACACTTTTCCCAAAATTAGGGGGAGAAGTTGGTGAAACCAAACGGGAAATTTTGTGGAAAAATGCATCATTATCTCATCTTGATCCACATACCTCTATTTGTGAAAAAGAGGTGCAAAAGATTATCCATTTGCAAAGAATAGCAAATCAAATGCCTGACGCATTTACGGACTTGAAAAGGATAACAAAATCCCACATCCCCGCAGAGAATGTTCCAATCCGTATTGATGTCCCTGTTGGACAATCATCTAGTGTCATATCCAATGAGTCGAATGCACGCCTGAAGCGTGGCAGGCTATTAGGTTCCAAAGATCGAAATCCTAGAAAGAGGAAAGCAAACGATCAAAATGACGCTACGAAAGAATCTCATGAGGAAATTCATGATTTAATAAATTCTGAGATTCATGAAGAATCCATTGAGCCCGAGACTCAAGAAAATAAGGAACTATCAATAAATCCAATCGATATTGAGGCAAATTTTAATCGAGTGGATATAGTGGTGGATTATGTCTTTGCTTTTAATGTCGCATCTAGAATTATGCAAGAAAGTGAGGATCTTGAACCTCAATCTGTTGGAGAATGTCGAAAAAGACATGATTGGCCAAAATGGCAAGAAGCAATCCAATCAGAATTGAATTCACTGGCAAAACGTGAAGTTTTTGGCCCTATAGTTGAAACACCTAAATGTGTTAAGCCTGTTGGCTATAAATGGGTCTTTGTACGCAAGAGAAATAAGAAAAACGAGGTACAAAGATATAAGGCACGCCTTGTTGCACAAGGATTTTCTCAAAGGCCTGGTGTCGATTATGAAGAGACATATTCGCCTGTAATGGATGCCATAACTTTTCGTTATCTCATTAATTTTGCTGTCCTTGAAAAGCTTGACATGCATTTAATGGATGTGATTACTGCCTATCTTTATGGCTCACTGGATAATGAGATATACATGAAAATTTCCGATAGACTCAAAATGCCAAACGCTCATAATTCAAAGTCCCGGGAAATGTTTTCAATCAAATTGCAAAGATCCTTGTATGGTCTAAAGCAATCAGGACGAATGTGGTATAATCGTCTTAGTAAGTATTTATTAAAAGAAGGCTATATAAATGATGCCATTTGCCCGTGTGTTTTTATAAAGAAAACAACATCGGAATTTGTTGTACTTGCCGTATATGTCGATGACATAAACCTTATTGGAACCCCCATAGAACTCCAAAAGGCAATTGATTATCTAAAGAATGAATCGAGATGAAAGATCTCGGAAAGACAAAATTATATCTTGGTTTGCAAATTGAATATTTGGCAAACGGAATTTTTGTTCATCAATCTACCTATATAGAAAAGGTACTGAAAGGGTTTTACATGGATGGAGCATTTCCTTTAAGTACTCCGATGGTTGTTCGATCACTTGATGTGAATAAAGATCCATTCCGACCGCAAGAAAGGAATGAAGAGCTACTTGGTCCTGAAGTACCATATCTTAGTGCAATTGGCGCACTAATGTATCTTGCAAATACTACAAGGCCTGACATAACCTTTTCAGTTAATGTCTTAGCAAGGTATAGCTCGGCTCCCACAAGGAGACATTGGAATGGGATCAAATATATATTGCGGTACCTAAAAGGGACTACCGATATGGGCTTATTTTATAGCAATAATAGCAGTCCTGATCTTGTTGGTTATGCTGATGCTGGATATTTATCCGTCCCACACAAGGCTCGATCTCAAACGGGTTATGTGTTTACCTGTGGAGGCACCGCCATATCTTGGCGATCGACTAAGCAATCAATTGTGGCTACTTTATCTAATCATGCCGAGATAATCGCTATTCATGAAGCAAGTCGGGAGTGTGTGTGGTTGAGGTCTATAATACATCATATTCAAGAAAAATGTGGTTTGAAGTGTAACAAACTATCCACGACTTTGTATGGAGACAATGCAGCATGTATAGCTCAATTGAAGGGAGGATTCATAAAAGGAGATAGAACAAAGCATATTTCACCTAAGTTATTTTTCACACATGATTTTCAAAAGAATGGTGATATCAATGTGCAACAGATTCGTTCAAGCGATAATATGGCTGATTTGTTCACAAAATCTCTACCAACGTCAACCTTCAAGAAGCTGGTTCACAAGATCGGAATGCGAAGACTCAAGGATATGAATTGATGCTCTTTTTAGGGGGAGTTAATACACGTTGCACTCTTTTTCCCTTACAAGGTTTTGTCCCAATGGGTTTTCCTTGCAAGGTTTTTAACGAGACAACCAATAGGCGCATATTCAAACATGTGTACTCTTTTTCCTTTTCTTTAATTTTTTCCCATTGGGTTTTGTTTTAGTTAAGGTTTTAACGAGGCACATTATTGAATAGACATTCAAGGGGGAGTTTAGGTGAATGTCCATATTTAGAGAGATTCTAGGGTTTACTTCTTGGTGGCTAAGTCACCACCTCCCTATAAATAATGGGGTTCTATTCCATTGTAAATCATCCCAAAGTATCAATAAGAATACTCCTCTCTCTACTTTTCTCTCTATTGTTCTTGTTCTTGTATTATTGTTCTTGTTCTTATATTATTTCATAACAGGAGTAAATTTTTAAGAACTCAACATTATTTGCGGGTGTATCTTATTCTTTTGGGAATTTGTATTTATACCCGCTTTTGGGGTTATCTTTTAACTTGTACTCATTTTACAAAAAAATTGTAAGTATACTTATTTTTTCGCGTAACTTCAGTATACATGGCTGAAGTAGAAAAGGTAATCACGCAAAACTTCGGCATTCTAGTAGACGGACCTGAAATTTTTTTGTCCTAGATAAGATGCTGAAGTTATTTAGTTCATTTGTAAAAACTTCAGCACTAAAATAGCTAAAAAAAAACTTATCCTGGATTCATTATTTTTGTCATAAAGCTTTTTCAAAAAGTTTAGTAGAAGATGCTGAAGTTATTTAGTTCATTTATAAAAGTTTCAGCACTAAAATAGCTGAAATTTTTTTTGTCCCGAATAAGTTTTTTCAAAAAATTAAGTAGAAGATGTTGAAACTATTTAGTTTATTTGTGAATAAGCTAAAAATTTTTTTTACTGATTTTAGGTTCTCTCCCCTTTTAGAGATCGAGGATTTAGATCAATGCCTTTCAAGCTTTTTTCCACACTGTTAAGATTTATGTGTATCCATGCACGAAGAAGTCTTCACATTATTTTATGACAGAATCAAGATCTGAAAATCACTTAGAATCTGAAAAATCATAACTTGAAAAACAAAGAGAAAAAAGGAATTCGTAGACAGCAGAAAGTGATTCAACCATCTATAACTCAAGTTAAACCTTGGAGCAACGATATTTCCCCCATTTTCTTTTCTAACTTCAGCAAAAGAAAGAAGAAGATGAAGATAGCGAAGGAGGAGTAAGAGGAGGAGGAGAAAAGGGCTGAAGTTGTTAAAAAGTGAGTATAAATTAAATTTTTTATTAAAAAATATAAGTTAAATAAGAGCGACCAAATAAACCACCCCTTTCAATTTTTACTATTCTTTTCAGAAGAGGAATTCAGAGATTGTAGAATGTATACAATTTATGATTTGCAATATCTAAGATAATAACGATTATTAATCGTAGTAATAATCTGTAATTTAATTTATCCATTTTGATTTACCGGTATTTCCTCTATGCTATTACAATTTATAGATATTTTCAGCTCGTTATCATATACTCTTGTAGTTGCAGAAAAATGTTTTAATGGATGAAAACGAATAAAATTAATTTCAATGGTTAGATTCCACGGTGTGCAATTTTCTTTTTCTTTAAAGAAAAGTTCTTGGCATCAAAATTTAATTACACTCCTTCCAAACTGTTTTATCTGTCATTTTACCCAAAATGTATTGGTGAAAATATTTGTCATTTTAAAAAAATCAATACGACATTACATTTGTTTCCAGTTCTCTCATTATTACTTCAAGAATACATATTGGTATAGCTTACTCATTTCTAGGAGAATTAAGGATAATTTTGTAAAATATTCTACTATGTAAACCGTGTCTGCATAATTTATTTATTTTTAAAATTTAGGGGGTAAGAAAAAAAGAATGAAAGGTTGATAATTTAGAGGATTTGTATTTAAATATTTAAATATAAAAATGTTATATCATTGATTTGCATGCAGATTTGGCCGGTGTGAATGTGGCATGAAATATGATCGGATAAAATTGCACAGAAATACGGCAAGCTGAGATTGAAAAAACGCGTGAAAGTAACATAATATAACTAGTAAATGAGCACACTTTATTAGTGTAATTACTCCAATATTTACTCATTCAAACAAATATTAAATGCACACAGTTAAAATCTCTGTAAAAGGGTTTTGGTAACTCTCATACTCCTTGACAAATTTCCCATTTAATTGGCTAACTGAGATTTGAGCAAAATGAGTGGGAATATCTACGAGATATATACCGCTGAAAATTCGAAAGTAATTTGAAATCACTAGATTTTTCATTTGATTAGGCTACTCTTTTGGTTTAATTGGTTGTTAAAATTTTAAAAGATTGCGAATATCTTCAACTTTACACCATCGCTTATCCCATGTCTTTTAATTACCATTCAAATATAGTCAGTAAAAAATTAATCTGTAATTTAAATAAACTGGGAAAATGAATATTTTTTTAATAAATAAGATTATATTCCCTCCGGTCCACTTTAGTTAATTTTTGATTGTTTTCTCGCATATTAACGAATCCACTTTTTAGTATTAATTTATAATAAAATTAATCATATTAACCTTAATTTGTTTATTGAAAATATAATAAATACTCTAAGACTCTTCGCTCCGAGGGCAACTTAAAAAAAATAATTTCTTTTTAATATATGAAAAAATCAAATATTGTGGATCACAAAAAAAAAGACCAAAAAATCAATTACAATAAAATTGACTATATTAACTTTAATTTGTTTATTGAAGATATAATAAATACTCCAAGACTCTTCGCTCCAAGGGCAACTTTAAAAAGAAAAAAATAATAATTTCTTCTTGATATATGAAAATATCAAATATTGTGAATAAAAAAAAAAGACCAAAAAATCAATTAAAATGAATAAGAGGGATTAGAGCAGTATCTTTTTGCCCCTAATTACTCTAATTACCAAAATGGAAAATAAATGGGAAAAAATAATGTTGAAAAACTAAGAACAACTATGTACTCCATAGTTTTTTCCTATCCCACAGTCAATGCCTGAGTTGAGAACGTGACAGTCAATTTCCCACATAATTATCAGTTTTAGAATGACTCTTCCTAATCCTTCCGCTCTTCTTCTTCCTCTTCTTTATCTCCATTTTCTCATATTTTTCTCATTCAATCGATCGGATCTTACTATTTAAGGTGCACGTGCAGAGATATATAGAATAAGTTTTGATGATCTTTCCTTGTTGGAGCTGACGACAAATTTCTCTCTATAGGTTTCCTTTTTAATCTTGTTCCTTTGTTTTAGGGTTTTCGATATATACCTTAGTTGCCTAGCTAGCTAAGTTACATACTCCGTCTATCTCCAGCTGTGGATCGAAGAGGTAATTCTTCCTTTGTTTTAATTTCAATGGTTGATTATCAAGATCATCGGTTTGGCAACGAAACACAACTATGGATAAAGCTCAAGATTTCTGAGAAAGACATATTAAAAGATCAGAAACAAGTTCCAGTAGAAGAACACGAGTATGATGAAGAAGAAGTTCAGATACCAAAAAATAATTTCAGAAGGATTTGTCATGTGTGTGACAAAGGGTTTAGCTCTGGTAAAGCACTTGGGGGTCACATGAGAATTCACGTTCAGGCTTCCAAAAAGCTCCTCTCTGCTAAAAAGGGCAAAAGACTCTTTCACAAGAAACGAATTTTAGATCTGCATGGACAATTAGTAGAGTTTGATAATTTCAACAATCAGTTGCCACCACCAACTTGTTCAATCTGTGGTAAGAATTTCCCATCAATGAAATCTTTGTTTGGGCATATGAGGTGTCATCCTGAGAGGGCATGGAGGGGAATTCAGCCTCCGATCAATAAAAACACTACTTGTATATCATTGTCGGATGAAAAAACTGCTTCTGCTTCTGCTTCAGGGGAGGATATATCTAAGTCGGTTCTTGGTTGGTCAGTTACTGCAAAACGAGGCCGCAAGCCCATTGCTGACGACAAGGAACAATTGAACGATGCTGTTCATCATCTTATGCTGCTAGCCAATGGAAATTCATTCGAGTCTGGCCTAACTGGAGACCGATGCTATCATAATAAGCATGGAATTCCAGAAGAGTTGGAAATAACGAACAGCATTAATTCTATTACGTCCAAAACTGAAGCACCTGAGGAATTAGCCTGTCATGTCAACAAGAAGAGAAGAAAGAAGGTGAAATTGAGGTTTTTGGGTGATGCTGTTACGCCAGTTAGAGTAGTTGATGACCAAAATCGAGGTATTGTTATGCCGCCTGAAAAATATAAGTGCAACACTTGTGAAAAAAGTTTTGTAACTCATCACGCACTAGGAGGGCATAGATCTAGCCACAAAAAATCAGAATGGTAATTCAAAATTCCAACGTAGGAACAATGGCTAGTAGTATGATTGACCCAGTCAATGAACCAGCTGCTAGCAGCTCAAAAAATGGTAACAAGAATTTCACTCCAATTGGTCCATCATCAAGTCAATTGACTTCACCAGGTGAAGTCAGTGGACGTAGAATTCTGGATTTTGATCTAAATGAATTGCCCCCTCATGAGGATGATGTCGAGTATTTTCAGTTTTTCCAATTTAATTAACTAGGTCGATTTTAGGTTTTAATTAGAGATGGTTAGGAACAACAAGTATGTAAATTTTAGTCTTTTAATCAGACTTTTCAATAGTGGAAAAAGGGATATATAATTGCTCAGTAACCATCTTGGTTTTTTTCTTCTTCTTGTTTTCGATCCTTAATGGGGTTTCTCGAAGTAGTGACAGCTGTTGGTCTTTGTTCTTATTATCTTCATGGAAAGCACGATTGTACAACAAGCTTGCTGCAAATGAGGAAACACCAAATATATATATATATATATATATATATATATATAGGAGCTCTTCTTTCACCAATACATGGCTTCCAGTCTTATTTCTGCTTGCCTTCACTATACATTTAATAGATAGTACAATATGGTTCCAATTCTTATTTTTGTGTGTTTCATTTCTTTTCTTTGCTCACAATTAACTACCTCGAATATTTTTTTGGTCATGGAAACATCATTTAAGTTATTTACTGTTTGATGCTACTACTTTCTTTTTATACGTGAGAGATTATACTGAGTTTATTATTGTTGTTGTCGAATAAGTACTAGAGAAAAATAGGTATGTAATAAAAATCCGATAAAAATTTACTCGTACCGAATATTTACGCTCAATAATAAATAGTTTAGAGGTTTACCATCTGGCCTGATTGGAAAAATTAAAGATATAGAACAAGAGACTCCTCAAAAAGAAGGGCCCCTAAAATTTGGTTGCAAGTATATAACTAACCTATAAAGCTAAGGAACCCTCCTCATATATATGCAATTTCGAACAGCTTCCCGACAATCTTTTTATTTTTTCTTTTACTTTTTTATATATTGCAAATTAGGGAAAGAAAAAAAAACATAAAAATCCTAAAGAAAATTCTAGAATTGTTATAAATACACTTCTATTTAAGGTGAATGTCTTTAATTAGAGAGATTCTAGAGTTCTATTAATGGTAGCTAAATCATCCTCCTCCCTATAAATAGAGGTGCCCTCTACCATTGTAAATCACTCCTAACAATCTCTAAGTATCAATAAGAAGAACTCTCTCTACTCTTCTCTCTATTGCTCTTGTTCTTGCATTATTGTTCTTGTCTTTTATATTATTTCATAACACGTTATCAGCACGAGTCTCTAACCAATTGAAATTTTCGATTGTCTTAACTTTTGTTTGTGTAGGGTTTTGCTTCAAAGAAAGAATGAAGAAAGAAAGAAAAAAAAAATGAGGAACGAAACAGAAAGCAAAAGAAGGAAAAGAAAAAGAAAAAAAAAGGGAGGAACGAAACAGAAAGCAAAAGAAAGCAAAAGAGAAAAGGAAGAAAACATTGAAAATATAACTGGTATACCTTAAAGGTAAGTAATTTACTTTTCCCTTTCAAATTCTTGGAATTCTATAATTTGATTTTATATACAAAGCATAGACAACAAAGTTTGATTATAACTCTAATGGAGTTTGTAAGAAATTATAACCACATGAAGTGGTAAAATCTCTATGTCCTGCCATGATTAAATTCATGTATGATTGTGGGCAAATAATTGAAAATCCGTCCCATTGAATTCGCTTCATTCCCTTTAGAGAATGTGGAAGTAGTATATGATAAGTCTGAAAGAAGACTAAAATATTACCATGAAGGTATCAATGAATGTGGACGTGGCAAAGAATTCCGTCCAATTGAATTTGCTCCATTCCCTTTAGAGAATGTGGTAGCAGTATGTGATAAGTCTGAAAGAAGACAAAATTATTACCATAAAGGTATCAATGGATGTGGACGTGGCAATATACGAAATTATAATCGTCATTATTGTGATAATGAGAATAATAAAGATTCTCAAAATAATCTTTCACTTTATGAAAGTAATATTTGACATGAGATTGTGTAAAGCACATGATTATGATCCATTCCCTGAAGTGAATGTGATAATTGTAATAGAGCCCGTAAGTATGAACACGTTCTTGATGTAAATCTGTTTTATGTCTGACATTATGAAAAGAAAGTTCGTTGCCCTTGAAATTTCGGGCAAGAACTATATGACATGGGTGTTGGATGCTGAAATCCACTTAGATGCTATGGGTCTCGGAGACACCATCAAAGATAGAGAAAAAGCATCCACCCAAGAATGTGCGAAGGCCTTGATTTTCTTGCGCCATCACCTTGATGAAGGTTTGAAGATTGAATATCTCACCGTCAAGGATCCACCTATCTTGTGGAATGGCTTAAAGAAGAGATATGACAACCTGAAGTTGGTCACTCTGCCACAAGCACGATACGATAAGAACCCAAAAGCAAATAGTTTATAAACTATATATTATCATTGCGGTGAAAACGGGCACTGGTCAAAGGCTTGCCGTATACCATGACTTTTGGTTGACCTTTATCAAGCATCTAGAAAGAGTAAACGCCCTGAAACGAATTTTGTCTCTGACGACAACTTTGACATCACCCACTTGGATGTGGCAGACTTCTTTGAGCAACCCGAGGGGAAGATAGACCACCTAATCGGTGATGGATCCGTGATGAAAGAAGATGGAGCTATTTGATTTTATTTTACTTGTTTGTATTAGTGAATGAATAAACTAATAGCCATTAGTATTAGCTCGTATTAGTTAGTTCATGATATAATGTTAGTATTAGTTCTTTAGAATGTATCAATATGCTCAAATATCAATAATATTTTTACTTTCCAGTAGAGGTAATCGACTAACCTGAAAAACTAGTCGGTTATCTCATATTTCGCATAAAAACTGCAAAACAATCGATTGTCAATGATCAACAATCGATTGTCTTTATAACAGTGATCTGGAATTTTACAAAAACAGTCAACAATCGATTGTCTATGACTAACAATCGATTGTCTTTAAAACAGTGCTGGAATTTTTCAAAAACAGTCAACAACCGATTGTCAATGTCTAACAATCGATTGTCATTAGACTAATCTGGAATTTTTTAAAATAGTCAACAATCGATTGTCTATGCTTAACAATCGATTGTCTTAAGACTGCTCTGGAAATTTTCAAAATAGCCAACAATCGATTGTCTATATTTAACAATCGATTGTCTTAAGACAGTGATCTGAAGTTTTTCAAAAATAGCAAATAATCGATTGTGTGTGTTTAACAATCGATTGTCAATTCTCAACAATCGATTGTGTGTGTTTAACAATCGATTGTTTTATGAAAATGCTTAAACTGAAATTTTCAAACTGCATAGTAATCAATTATGGATAACATATCTGATTTTATTAGTCAACTGTTAGCAGCAGATTTTGAAAATATTATGCGACACAAACGGATTGAAGTTGTTTATTCTCATGTTCGTATGTTTTCTTTTATATGTCAAACCATGGGAAGTAAATTGATTGAAGGCTCCGAAAGAGCAACTGTAACTCTGCCCAAAGGCACGACGTTTATCTTAGAGAATGCAATATTCTCCTCCAAGTCTAAGAAGAACTTGTTGAGTTTTAAAGATATCATTCAAAATGGATATCATATTGAGACAATAGATGAGAATAATCTTGAATTCTTCATGAAAACGAGGCTGCCCATTTCGGTTTGGGTTCACGCCATTTTGCATGCAGCAATGCTAGTTCGTCGGCTGCCCACTTTGGTTTGGGTTCACGCCATTTTGCATGCAGCAATGCTAGTTCGTCGGCTGCCCACTTTGGTTTGGGTTCACGCCATTTTGCATGCAGCAATACTAGTTCGTCGGCTGCCCACTTCGGTTTGGGGTCACGCCATTTTGCATACAGCAATGCTAGTTCGTCTCTGACTGACAAATTGACACAAATATTCCCCGTTGCAATTGGTTTTGCGTCATGGACCCAATATATCCCATTTAAGAATCTTTGGATGCGCAGTATATGTGCCTGTAGCACCGCCATCCCGCACCAAAATGGGTCTGCAAAGAAGGTTAGGAATATATGTTGAGGTTGAATCGCCCTCCATTATTCGCTACCTCGAAACATTGACAGGAGATTTGTTCACTGCACGATTTGCAGACTGTCAATTTGATGAGACACTTTTCCCAAAATTAGGGGGAGAAGTTGGTGAAACCAAACGGGAAATTTTGTGGAAAAATGCATCATTATCTCATCTTGATCCACATACCTCTATTTGTGAAAGAGGCACAAAAGATTATCTATTTGCAAAGAATAGCAAATCAAATGCCTGACGCATTTATAGATTTGAAAAGGATAACAAAATCACATATCCCCGAAGTGAATGTGATACATATTCATTATTGGAAGAATATGAACATGAAATTGGTATTAAATATACCACACTCACCCCTAGAAGGAGGTTTGAGATGATACCACACTCACCCCTAGAAGGAGGTTTGAGATGATATATAGCATGAATGATCGTTGGTCACGTACCTATTGTACGCCAAAGTATTTTGGAAATATGACTATTAAAAGGCAACGATAATGCAAGAAACATATCTTGCATATAAGTTTGACATGACCATAATGGTATAACTTTCTCTTTAAGAAAGATATTCACCACATGGATGTTGATGAATCTGTGGTAGTACAAAATTAATTGAGAGCTCTAGAAGAGCCAATTATTACTATGTTGGAGAAACACAATTGAGTATTGTGTTGTAGTAAGTCTCAAAGAAACTTATTCAGTTTCCAAAGTACACGCGAAAGCGATTGATTATATTGAGACTATAAATAAAGGAAGGCTTTGATATCTCCTATTACTACAACTTGTAGCGGGGTAATTTGCATATGAAAAGCTACCCGCTTTGTTCTCCAGTTTGTACTACACAAAAGAAAGATTGCCACAATAAAGTGGATATCTATTGGTATAAAAACCCATGTCATCATAAACCTGAAGTTTATTAAGTGCACATGTCATGGTGTAAATTTGAAGTTTACCAATATTGATAATTTATTCAGTTGGCATTCGTGTTAGCCATCTCATTTTAAGTATGATGTGTAAATTCACATAGGTGAATATTAAAGAACTAGAAAGTTCTTTACGAATTCTCTTGTATCACTTGTTCTCATTAATGAACTGACCAACTAAAGAGTTCGGGTTGAAGCCCATAAATTCTGGAAATATCAAAGGTGAATATGGGCTCATTCACCTGCCATGTATACCACATATGATGCATCTATGATATGGTTACATGCACAATTGTTATTAACCCGCAGCCTGGCCGGTGCTTGCGAGGTAAATTGCTCAGTAATCGAACTTCGAGCATAATTTCCAGATTTTCTACTCAAGATAGTTCATCTTGATAAGTTGATTTATATCAAAGTTGGTTTAGCAAGATAATTATTGAGTGCTTCCACTTAATAGCTAAACTGTTTCTTATGAGAATAAAGTTATATATATCAGTTTGATATACGTTGTATACGAGAGTATATTCTCCCCTCACAAGTGGTTCAGGGTCAGGAACCAAATAATTTCATCTTATTATTAATGTGCTGTGTACATTGACATGATAATGCACAAAGATGATTTCCCAAAGTTGAGGAAACAAGTTAGCTTTTCTAACATGAGGGGGAGACATGATAAACGCTTGAGAAGAGGTTACATAGGATGAATTATCATCTGTATATGTAAATCCCCAAATATCATGATATGAACCTGAAGTTCATAAAAGGGATAATTCAATTGCAACATATTGCAAAGCATGCTATACGCATTTGCTGACCCAAAGAAAGTAACTAAATGGAAGAGATACAATTCAAGAAGAATTGATTCCATATGAAAGACATGTAGTTTTGAACCTATAGTTCAAATGCTTGAAAGTATAAAGTCAAAGGTATGTATAATCAGTTTTCGATATCTTATTTGTCTAGCATGACATGGAAAACTTGATATGCATCTAAAGTCTATTATATGGCTTATATGACTTAACTTGAAAGATTTAAGTTGCTTGAAGCATATGCAATTCTTGGTCCTGAAGTACCACATCCTTAGTACAATTTGTGTACGTATGTATCTTGCTATAACTATAAGTATGATGGCATTGAGAATGCATCTATGGAGATATTGAAGAGTTATTCCACGACATTATATGAAGATGTTCATATCTATCAAGAATGATGATTTCAAGGTGCGGAATATTTATTCAAGTCAATATGGTTGATTTATTTATCAAATCTCTATCAAAGATCGTTTTGAAGATGATGCACAAGATTGGAATGCAAATGCTCAAGGATATAAACTGATGTACTCATTAGGGGGAGTTAATGCGCGTTGCACTCTTTTTTCCTTACAAGGTTTTGTCCCACCGGGTTTTCCTTGCGAGGTTTTTAACGAGGCAACCAATAGGCGCATATTCAAACATGTGTACTCTTTTTCCTTACTTTAATTTTTCCCATTGGGTTTTGTTTTAAGGTTTTAACGAGGCACATCATTGAATAGACATTCAAGGGGGAGTGTTATAAATACACTTCTATTTAAGGTGAATGTCTTTAATTAGAGATATTCTAGAGTCCTATTATTGGTAGCTAGATCATCCCACTCCCTATAAATAAAGGGGTCTTCTACCATTGTAAACAATCCCTAACAATCTCTAAGTATCAATAAGAATACTTCTCTCTCTATTCTCTCTATTGTTCTTGTTCTTGTATTATTGTTCTTGTTCTTTATATTATTTCATAACACTAGAGTTTTTATTCCAAGAATAACTTTGGAAGAAGAAGTTAATTCCTCTTTGATATCTGAAAAAAATAAATATTGTGGACTACAAAAATCAATTAAAATAAACCGAAAAAAGTACATGACAAGCCATATATTACAAAGCTAATTGAAGATTTGATTGCTGGAACTAAATGAAATTTATTTATAGCTTAATTGTCATTCCGTTGCGTGGATTGACCATTCATAATCTTCTTAAAGTTAATATAGTAAATATTGCAATGTGTTATCCAGAAAATATATAAGTGGTAAAAGTCTAAATGAGAAAATATAAGAAAGTGGCAAAAGTCTAAATGACTAGTGAACCGAGCTGATGCATACTGAAAGAAGGTATTCACTACCTCCACTTGATATACATATACATACATAATAATGTTCGTATGTGTATAGTTGATCTTCTTGAAAAATATTTACTATTTATAAGCGAACCTATCATCACTAAGGAAATAACGAGGATAGTGAGAGTGACTACTAGAAATTCGATAAAAATCGACCAAGAAAAATTGACCAATTTTGATCGGCCAAAAAACCAGCCAAAAAATCGATCAAAGTTGATCGATTTTTCAAAATATTTTAATTTTTAATTTTTGTTTTACGAAAGCGACCAATTTTGGTCAGTTTTCTTTGGTGCAAAATGCAGGAAACTATTTTTTAGTCCCGCGAAATTTATTTTTCAAGAAACCGATCAACTTTGGTCGGTTTCTCAATTGAAATAAATAAAAATTAACATTAAAAAACAGACCCAAATTGGTTGGTTGATTCGGCCGGTTATTTTAATAATACCGGTCAACTTTGGTCGGTTATTTTATTTTTTAATACAACTAGCCAACTTTGGTCGGTTATTTTCGTGCGAATATACAATTAAAGAGCATAAATTAAAAAAAATAATATTAAAACAAAATGCATCAATGGTCTAGTGGTAGGATATTATCCTACCACAGTACATACTCCAGTTCGATTTTCAGATGGTGACTTTTTTTATTACATAATTAAAATACCGACCAACTTTGGTCGGAAAAAGTCCACCAATTTTGATCGGTTTCTTTTTTGCAATATTTTCTTTCTGAATTTAATTGACCGACAAACGTTGGTCGATAATTTCCTATCAACTTTGACCGGTATATTAAAACGACCATCACAATACCTTCTAATCGTATTTGGCCGCATTTTGATTGGTAATTGGTCATAATCGACCAAAGTTGGTCGGATTTTTTTGTCTGCATTTACCGGATTTCTAATAATGAGTTCTAATCCCTTATTAAAATCAGTCTAAGCAAGCAAGCATGGTGGGTGTGAGAAAAATGGTAAGCAGAGGCGAATGAATTCCAAATTTTAGAACAACTAATTTAAGAGCCATTAACCAGGTTCTGAATTAATATTTATACATAATTAATGAATTGTTAAGAATAGAATTCTAATTGGAGTGAATGTCTATCTTGTAGAGAGTTTTACTTTGAGGCTAAGTCATTGTTCCTCCTATAAATAGAGGGGTCTTACCCCATTGTAAACAACCCCAAAAATTCAATAAGAATTCTCTCTCTCTTTCTCTGCAATATTGCTCTTCTTCTTTTATTGTTTTATAACGCGTTATCAGCACGAGACTCTAATCAATTGAGTAGAAGCTTTGAGATTGAGCATAATGATTGTTAATCGTTCTATGAACTTCCTTCAAGATTAATTCTGGATTTAAGGTAAGTATTTTACTTTTCTCTTTCAAATTCTTGTAATTCTATAATTTGATTTTACATACAAGCATAGACAGAAAATTTTGATTGCAACTTTAAGGTAGCTTGAAAGATATTATAACCACCCAACGTGGTAAATTTTCTATCTCTTGCCGCGATCAAATTCATGTATGATTGTGGGCAAAGATTAAAAATCTGTCCCATTGAATTTGCTCCATTCTCATTCCCTATAGAGAATGTGATAGCAATATATGATAAGTCTGAAGGACGACAAAATTATTACCGTGAAGGTATCAATGGATGTGGACACGGCAATAGACGAAATTATAGTCGTCATCATTGTGATAATGAAGATAATAAGGATTTTCAAAATAATCCTTCACTTTGCGAAAGTAATATCTCTCATCGATTTGACATTAAATTTTATACATCACATATAGATGATTATGGTCCATTCATGGTGTGAGTGTGACAACATCTAATTTATAAATACATATTCATTCTTGGAAGAATATGAACGTGCTAGTGGTAGTGAATATACCACACTCACCTCTAGAAGGAGGTTTGAGATGAAATAAGAAAATAATATTATTATTATGACATGAATGGTCATTGATCACGTACCTATTGTACGCCAAAATATTTTGGCAATGTGATTATTAAAAGACAACAATAATGCAAGAAAAATATCTTGCATATAATTTTGACCATTGCCATAATGGTATAATTTTCTCTTTAAAAGATATTCACCACATGGATGTTGATGAACTTGTGGTAGTACAAAATTAATTGAGAGCTCTAGAAGAGCCAATTATTACTATTTTGGAGAAACACAATTGATTACCGATAATGTATTATATTGTAGTAAGTCTCAAAGAAACTTATTCAGTTTCAAAAGTATACGCGAAAGCGATTGATTATATTGAGACTATAAATAAAGAACAGATTTGATATCTTCTATTACTACAACTTGTAGCGGGGTAATATATATGTGAAAAGTTACTCGCTTTATTTTTCAATTTGTACTACACAAATAAACGAATAGCACAATAAAGTGGATGTTTATTGATATAAAAATCCATATCATAATAAACCTGAAGTTTATTGAGAATTGCACATGTCATGGTGTAAACATGAACTTATCAATATTGATAATTTATTCAGTTGGCATAATCAATTAGCCATATCAATTTAAGTATGATGTGCAAAAATAATAGAGAATTCATATGGGTAAAAATTAAAGAACTAGAAAGTTCTTTATGAATTCTCTTATATTGCTTGTTCTCATTAATTAATAAACCAACTAAAGTTGGGATTGAACCCCATGAATGCTGGAAATATCAAAGGTGAATATGGGCTCATTTACCTTCCATGTATATAACATAAGATGCATCTATTAGATGGTTACATGTGCGATTATTATTAACCCGCAACCTGGCCGGTGCTTGCGAGGTAGTTTGCTCAATAATTTAACTTAGAGCATAATTTCCAGATTTTCTGTGCAAGATAATTTATCTTGATAAGTTGGTTTATATCATATATGGTTTAACAAAATAATTTATTGAGTGCCTCCACTTAATAGCTAAACTGTTTCTTATGAGAACAAAGTTATATATATCAGTTTGATATACGTTATATACAAGAGTATATTATATTCTCCCCTCACAAGTGGTTCAAGGTCAGGAACCAAATAATTCCATATCAATATTATTGATGTGCGGTGTATATTTTGATTAACACCATAAAACACAAAGATGGGTTCTCAAAGTTGAGAAAATAAGTTAGTTTTCTAACATGAGGGGGAGACATGATAAACAGTTGAGAAAACGTTACGTGGAATGAATTATTATTTGTATATCTAGATCCTCGATTACGATAATATGAACTTGAAGTTCATAAAAAGATAATTCGTTTGCAATATATTGCAAAGCATGCCATACACATTTGCTGACCTAAAGAAAGTAACTATATTCTCATTGCAAATGCTCATATTAAGTCCTAGAAGGACAAAGTCTATGGTACGCTAAAAGCGTATATACAAATCGGTTTGAAATAGAACTTCTTGATAAAGAAGATGAGCAAATGATCAAAGTGACCATAATAAAGGAGGCAAGTGATCTAGAAGGTCACATGACATAACACTTTATAAAATCTCATGAGAGATTCATGTACCTGAATATATGAATGAAGAGATCTCTATGTTATGTCTTTATGAAAATTTATTGGAACCGATATAGCATGTTCGTCGACGACATCTATCATAGCGCTAAGTATAGATGAAGATCTTAAGTCTATCGAATATAGACACAAAAGTATTGGCCAAATGGAAGAGATATAATTCAAGTAGAATTGATTCCATATGAAAGACATGTAGTTTTGGACATGTAGTTCAAATACTTAAAAGTACAAAGTCAATGGTATGTGCAATCAGTTTTCGATATCCTATTTTTCTAAAATGACATGAAAACTTGATATGCATCTAAAGTCTATAATATGGCTTATATGACATTCCATGAAGGATTTAAGTTGCTTGAAGCATCTACAATTCTTGATCTTAAGGTACCACTTCCTCACTGCAATTTATGCACAAATGTATCTTGCTATAACTATAAGCATGGTAATGTGATAACGAGGATACCTTTATGGAGATATTGAAGAGTCATTCCACGATATTTGTGAAGACATTATATATCTTACACGAGTTATGATTTCAAGGTGCAAATATCATTATAGTTAATATGGCTGATTTATTTATCGAATCTCTACCAGTGATCTCTTGAAGATGGTGCACAATATTGGAATGTGAAGGCTCAAGGATGTTAATTGATGCTCTCTTCAGTGAGAGTTAATGCGCATTGCACTCTTTTTTCCCTTATAAGGTTTTGTCCCACTGGGTTTTCCTTACAAAGTTTGTAACGAGGCAACCAATAGGCGCATTTCTAAATATGTGTACTCTTTTTTTCTTTTCTAGAATTTTTTCCCACTGGGTTTTAATTTAATTAAGGTTTTAACGAGGCACATTATTTATTGAGTAGACATTCAAGGCGGAGTGTTAAGAATAGAATTGTAATTAGAGTGAATGTCTATCTTGTAGAGAGTTTTACTTTGAGGCTAAGTCATTTTTCCTCCTATAAATAGAGGGGTCTTATCCCATCGTAAATAACCCCAAAAATTTAATAAGAATTTTCTTTCTTTCTCTGCAATATTACTCTTCTTCTTTTATTGTTTTATAATATGAATTTTTTAATACAAATATATTATTTGAATGAAAAGTTACTAAATTCGATGAAACTCGTTCCTGCGCTTCTATCTCCGCTCTGGTGGTAGGTAGCACCGTAGTGGTATATATAAAGTCAAAATGATAGGGAAAATTATGGGATGCTGCTTTCGTATAAATATATGGTCACGAAACAGTTGAGACTTAGGATTGCTTTTTTCTTTTTTCCTTCTCTTCAATTAAGCCTTCTCTATTGTTGTAGCATTCCTTCTCATATTCCCTCCTACATAATTCAAAATACGTGTAAAGGAAAATTACTTTATTTGTTCCCTTTCATGGTCACGATCAAGCATATATATCTATCAACAAAGTAGAAAAAGGCGCAATGTCTTAACTCTATACACAAAACTCCAAAGCCAACATTATAGTGTATTGCTTGAAATTTTTTATTCATACTTCGTGTTTACATTCAACTAATTAATGCAATGGCATTCCACTAATTTTCAACGCTAAATTATAATTAACTAATATTTTTTATTTTATTTATCACACAAGCATAATAAGTTAACATAATTTAGAATAAATATCGAGTACATTGTCCTTTGTAGACATCGTAGGGTATACGTCCTCTTTCCTCATTATTCTTTTGTGGCAAACAAGTTGAATTTTCAACTTGGTCTTGCGATTCAAAAAAGGTAAATCAGTGAAACATGGTTCTGGCATTGATGACAACATAACATGATTAAGAGCCCGTTTGGTCAAGATCTGTTTAATTTAAAAAGTATTTTTTCATAATTACTTTTTTCAAAAGGGCTTTTGAAAAAAATGATTTATGTTTGGTCAATTTATATAAAAAGTACTTTTGTAATATTTTGTAAATAAAATTGTATTTGACCAATCTTTTTAAAAAGTACTTTTGAGTGTTAAATTATCAAAAAAGATAGTTCTAAGGTCTTATAATTCTTTTAAAGAGTAAAATGAACTCAAATATTTATCGTAAGAGACTATTATTTTTATTTGATTAAAATATAAAATATAAAGTAAACAAACATATTAAAGATTTAAATCAACTTTACACATATAGTTATACCAAAGGATATGTTATTTTCTAGTATAATTGCTTATTGTTACATGATGATTTGAATCATCAAAATACATCATTTATTCCACAAATTACTATATATTGATATTCTACTATGAAATAATAAGTAAATCACTCATACATGATAATATTTCTCAACAATTTCATCTCTACGTCTATCACACAACGACGCCATATTAGTAGAAGACTTGCTTTACATTTCTAAAGGAATATCAAAAGGTATATCTCCTTCCTCAATCTATGCAGTAATTTCTTCATTAGCATAACAATTGAATTCCTTATCGGTCGAAAAATATCGTCGGATGAAATTATGTATAGTCATGTAATTGTAACTAAATGATTCTAAGTGTCAAACTTGAAAGATGGCATTGAACCTAAAATAGAAATAATTTTGAATTATAAAAAGTTGTAAAAATATAGTTAAATATGTTTAAATTCAAATTCAAAAAAGAGTAACAAATTATTAACAACACATAATTTATATATTTTTTTAAAAAAAATTCAAAAAGAAACTAATTAGTATTACCTAACCTTACTAACTTTGTATTGGCAAGTGACCTATTGTTAGGTTGCCACTTGGCTTAATGTGATATGCTTTTTCTTCTTCTTCTTTTAATAATGATAGATTATCCGATGGAATTGTAAATTTTATTACCTATTTGTAGGTAATTTTCACAAATTAAATTTTATGGCTACTTTAAAGATTCGAGAACTAATAGCATATAATAGAAGAAATTATAAAAAGAGTATCATAGGAAGAGGTTTGATAATCCAAAGAAGAATGTAGATAATTTGCTTTAGTGTCAAAAAAGAAGAAAATAATTCGAAAAGTTACAAGATATTACACAAAGAAGAAATCAAAAATAAGAAAAGTCAATAAAATTTTTAGAAAGTTACAATGATTCATGTATATGATATCTTTAATTTTAAAAGAATAATAAAAACTAGAAACAAAAATGAAAAGAAAAAAACTTAAATTAATAAGGAATAATTTGGAAAATATAAATTTATGACGAGGATAATTTTGTCTTGAATAAATTAATTTTTTATTCTGCTTCTGCTTCTTGGAAAAAGCTAGAATTTTCTTCTTCTTCCCAAAAGTAGAAAAACTGCTTCTGCGTAATTCTCTTATTGGTCAAACAGTTTAAATTTTTTTAAAGTATTTTTTTAAAGGAAAAAAGTACTTTTTGATCTCCCAGAAGCTTGGCCAAAGGCTTTAAGAGCCTGTTTGGATTAGCTGATGAGTTTAAAAGTTGAAAAATAATTTTGAGTATCGAAACTAATTTTTTAAATAAGATGTACGTATTTGGATAGAAATGTTGAAATAGATACTAAGCAGTTGATGTGATGTGTTCGACAGAAAAGTTCTTATAAGCTTCTCTTTTTTTTAATAAAATAACTAAAATACCCTTAAAACTTTACCAAAGATTATAAATTAAAAAATTTCTTTGTAAAGAAAAGAATGAATAGCGAATATATAATATAAAGATTGGAAAAAATATTTTGTAAATTCAAATATATTATTAAGGGTAAACCGGTAAAAGTTTTAGTCAAATTAAAAGTTTTTATCAGTTAAAAAGTCATAAGTTGAAAATGTCCAACTTATTATTTATAATTAATTTTAGATTATAATAAATACTATAAATATTTACAAAACACATAAATAAACCAAAAGATATTAATAAGCCAGTTTGACCGAACACCCTTTAAATGGTTTATATCTTCGACTATGAATTAATTTGTAGCTGAGAACAAAATCCTTAAATTTGTTGATTGTTTCGGTTTTGTTTTTTTCCTAGAACATAGTCTCTTTTAGGTCCTCCTATCCAAGCCGTGAATTGCGGGTTTCCTTTCTGTTATTTTTCCTTATCTTGACACTTCTAAAATTGACCTATATATATATATATTGTGATTCTTGTTATGAAATAATATAAAAGACAAGAACAATAATGCAAGAACAAGAGCAATAGAGAGAAGAGTAGAGAGAGTTCTTCTTATTGATACTTAGAGAATGTTAGGGATGGTTTACAATGGTAGAAGACCCCTTTATTTATAGGGAGTGGGATGATCTAGCTACCAATAATAGGACTCTAGAATATCTCTAATTAAAGACATTCACCTTAAATAGAAGTGTATTTATAACACTCCCCCTTGAATGTCTATTCAATGATGTGCCTCGTTAAAACCTTAAAACAAAACCCAATGGGAAAAATTAAAGTAAGGAAAAAGAGTACACATGTTTGAATATGCGCCTATTGGTTGCCTCGTTAAAAACCTCGCAAGGAAAACCCGGTGGGACAAAACCTTGTAAGGGAAAAAGAGTGCAACGCGCATTAACTCCCCCTGATAAGAACATCAATTTATGTCCTTAAGTCTTCGCATCCCGATCTTGTGAACTAGCTTCTTGAAGGTTGACTTTGGTAGAGATTTTGTGAACAAATCAGCCATATTGTCGCTTGAACGAATCTGTTGAACATTGATATCACCATTCTTTTGAAGATCATGTGTGAAGAATAACTTTGGTGAAATATGCTTCGTTCTATCTCCTTTTATGAATCCTCCCTTCAATTGAGCTATACATGCTGCATTGTCTTCATACAAAGTTGTGGGTAGTTTATCACACTTCAAACCACATTTGTCTTGGATATGATGTATTATAGACCTCAACCACACACACTCCCGACTTGCTTCATGAATAGAAATTATCTCGGCATGATTAGATGAAGTAGCCACAATTGATTGCTTAGTCGATCGCCAAGATATGGCGGTTTCTCCACAGGTAAACACATAACCCGTTTGAGATCGAGCCTTGTGTGGGTCGGACAAATATCCAGCATCAGCATAACCAACAAGATCCGGGCTGCAATTCTTGCCATAAAATAAGCCCATATCGGTAGTTCCCTTTAGGTACCGCAATATGTGTTTGATCCCATTCCAATGTCTCCTCGTAGGAGCCGAGCTAAATCTTGCTAAGACATTAACTGAAAAGGATATGTCAGGTCTTGTAGTATTTGCAAGATACATTAGTGCGCCAATTGCGCTAAGATATGGTACTTCAGGACCAAGTAGCTCTTCATTCCTTTCTTGTGGTCGGAATGGATCTTTGTTCACATCAAGTGATCGAACAACCATCGGTGTACTTAAAGGATGTGCTTCATCCATGTAAAACCGTTTCAGTACCTTTTCTGTATAGGTAGATTGATGAACAAAAATTCCGTTTGCCAAATATTCAATTTGCAAACCAAGACATAGTTTAGTCTTTCCGAGATCTTTCATCTCGAATTCATCCTTTAGATAATCAATTACCTTTTGGAGTTCTATAGGGGTTCCAATAAGGTTTATGTCATCGACATATACGGCAAGTACAACAAATTCCGATGTTGTTTTCTTTATAAAAACACACGGGCAAATGGTGTCATTTATATAGCCTTCTTTTAACAAGTACTCACTAAGACGATTATACCACATTCGTCCAGATTGCTTTAGACCATACAAGGATCTTTGCAATTTAATTGAGAACATTTCCCGAGATTTTGAATTATGCGCGTTTGGCATCTTGAGTCCATCGGGAATTTTCATGTATATCTCATTATCAAGTGAGCCATAAAGATAGGCAGTAACCACATCCATTAAGTGCATGTCGAGCTTTTCATGGACAGCAAAACTTATGAGATAACGAAAGGTTATCGCATCCATTACAGGCGAATATGTCTCTTCATAATCGATACCAGGCCTTTGAGAAAAACCTTGTGCAACAAGGCGTGCCTTATATCTTTGTACCTCGTTTTTCTCATTTCTTTTGCGTACAAAGACCCATTTATAGCCGACAGGCTTAACACCATTAGGTGTTTCAACTATAGGGCCAAAAACTTCACGTTTTGCCAGCGAATTCAATTCTGATTGAATTGCTTCTTGCCACTTTGGCCAATCCTGTCTTTTTCGACATTCTTCAACAGATTGAAGTTCGAGATCCTCACATTCTTGCATAATGCTAGATGCTACATTATAAGCAAAGGCATTATCCACCACAATATCCACTCGATTAATATTTGCCTCAATATTAATTGGATTTAGGGATAGTTCCGTATTTTCCAGAGTCTCGGGCTCAATGGATTCTTCATGAATCTCAGAATTTGTTAAATCGTGAGATTCTTTCGTGGTGTCATTTTGATCATTCTTTTTCCTCTTTCTAGGATTTCGATCTTTGGAACCTAATGGTCTGTCACGCTTCAGGCGTGCATTTGACTCATTGGATATGACACTAGATGATTGTCCAACAGGGACATCAATACGGATTGGAACATTTTCCGCGGGAATGTGGGATTTCGTTATCCTCTTCAAGTCCGTAAATGCGTCAGGCATTTGATTTGCTATTCTTTGCAAATGGATAATCTTTTGTACCTCTCTTTCACAAATAGAGGTATGTGGATCAAGATGAGATAATGATGCATTTTTCCACAAAATTTCCCGTTTGGTTTCACCAACTTCTCCCCCTAATTTTGGGAAAAGTGTCTCATCGAATCCACAGTCTACAAATCATGCAGTAAATACGTCGCCTGTCAATGTTTCGAGGTAGCGAATGATGGAGGGCGATTCAAACCCAACATATAATCCTAACCTTCTTTGCGGACCCATTTTGGTGCGGGATGGCGGTGCTATAGGCACATATAATGCGCATCCAAAAATTCTTAAATGGGATATATTGGGTTCATGACCCAAAACCAATTGCAACGGGGAATACTTGTGGTAATTCATCGGTCTGAGACGAATTAGCATTGCTGCATGTATGATGGCGTGACCCCATACCGAAGTGGGCAGCCTCGTTCTCATAAGTAATGGCCTTGCAATCAACTGCAGGCGTTTAATTAACGATTCTGCAAGACCGTTTTGAGTGTGAACATGAGCTACAGAATGTTCAACTTTTATCCCGATTGATAAGCAATAATCATTAAATGCTTGGGATGTAAACTCAGCAGCATTATCCAGTCTAATGGACTTGATTGGATTATCTGGAAATTGTGCTCGTAGCCGAATTATTTGTGCCATTAATTTCGCAAACGCAAGGTTGCGTGATGACAACAGGCACACATGAGACCATCTACAGGATGCATCTATCAAGACCATGAAATACCTAAACAACCCACTAGGTGGGTGAATAGGTCTACAAATGTCCCCTTGTATACGTTCCAGAAACGTGGGTGACTCAGTCCCAACCTTTGTTGGTGATGGCCTGATAATCAACTTGCCTTGATAACACGAAGTGCAAGGATATTCATTATTCGAAAGAATTTTGAAATTCTTTAACGGATGCCCATATGAGCTTTTTATAATCCGTCTCATCAATGACTGATCCTGGGTGTCCCAATCGATCATGCCAAAGTACAAAGGTATTGGAATCAGTAACCCTTTGGTTTACTGTTGAATGTGCCTCAATTGCACTAATTCTTGTCCAATACAGGCCACAAGATAAAGACGGGAATTTCTCAATAACCCTCTTTTGGCCGGAGACATTCTTTGTGATGACGAGATATTCAAGATTATCTTCATCCATTTTCTCAATATGATAGCCATTCCGGCGTACATCTTTAAAACTCAACAAGTTTCTCTTAGACTTGGAGGTGAACATTGCATTCTCTATGATTAACATCGTGCCTTTGGGCAGAGTTACAATTGCTCTTCCGGAGCCTTCAATCAATTTACTACTTCCAGAGATTGTAGTAACGTTTGCCTTACACATATTTAGTTGAGAGAAATATTTCTTTTCTTTGAGTATTGTATGTGTAGTACATGAATCAACTAGGCAAATCTTTTACCGTTGGACGTTGATCCAAGTTCGCTTTGTGAGATATCCATATTTGCTATCCCATAGTTTGACATACAAAAGAGATACACGAACATAAGAATAAACAAGTTCAATTCGTTTGTGTCACATAATATTTTCAAAATCTGCTGCTAACAGTTGACTAACAAAATCAGATATGTTATCCATAATTTTTGCAGTTTGAAAATTTCAGTTTAAGCATTTTCTTCAAACAATCGATTGTTAAACACAAACAATAGATTGTTGAACATTGACAATCGATTGTTAAACACACACAATCGATTATTTGCTATTTTGAAAAACAGATGTCTTAAGACAATCGATTGTTAAATATAGACAATCGATTGTTGGCTATTTTGAAAAATTCCAGCACTGTTTTAAGACAATCGATTGTTAAGCATAGACAATCGATTGTTGACTATTTTGAAAAATTCCAGATTACTGTTTTAACGACAATCGATTGTTAGACAAAGACAATCGATTGTGGATGATTTTTGAAAAATTCCAGATTACACTGTCTTAACGACAATCGATTGTTAGACAAAGACAATCGATTGTGGATGATTTTTGAAAAATTCCAGATTACACTGTCTTAACGACAATCGATTGTTAGACAAAGACAATCGATTGTGGATGATTTTTGAAAAATTCCAGATTACTGTCTTAACGACAATCGATTGTTGATCAATTGTTTTTCAGCTTTAATGAGAAAATAGTAGATAATCGACTAGTTTTTCAGGCTAGTCGATTACCCCTACTGGAAAATAAAAGTATTATTGATATTTGAGCATATTGAAGACATTCTAAAGAACTACTGCTAACATTGCATCATGAACTAACTAATACTAGCTAATACTAATGACTATTAGTTTATTCACTAACTAATACAAATAAGTAGAACAAAATCAAATAACTCCATCTTCTTTCATCACAGACCCATCACCGATTAGGTGGTCTATTTTTCCCTCGGGTTGCTCAAAGAAGTCTGCCACATCCAGGTGGGTGATGTCCAAGTTGTCGTCATAGACAAAATTTGTTTCAGGGTCTTTTCTCTTTCGAGATGCTTGATAAAGGTCAACCAAGTGTCTTGGTATACGGCAAGTCTTTGACCAGTGCCCTTTCCCACCGCAACGATAACATATAGTTTCTGAACCATTTGCCTTAGGATCTTCATGACCCCGTTTCTGCTTTCGGCGGTTATCTCTCCTTGGGGGTTGACGGACTTCATTGGAATTTCTTCCTTGTCTACGTCCCTGGCTATGACCCCGTTTACGACCATGACCATGGCCCTTTTCATGTTTGGCATAATGAGAGTGCACCTTATCTGCTTCAGGCAGTGGTGTAGACCCAGTGGGTCGATTTTCATGATTTCTCATGAGCAGGTCATTATTTCGCTCAGCCACTAGTAGAAGAGAAATCAGTTCAGAGTACTTTGTAAAACCTTTCTCTCTGTACTGTTGTTGCAGTACCATATTGGAGGCATGAAACGTTGTAAACGTTTTCTCAAGCATATCATAATCGGAGATTTTATCTCCGCATAGCTTCAATTTAGAAGTAATTCTGAACATTGCAGAATTATATTCAGAAACGGACTTAAAGTCCTGGAGCCTCAGATGAGCCCAATCATATCGTGCTTGTGGCAGAGTGACCAACTTCAGGTTGTCATATCTCTCCTTTAAGCCGTTCCACAAGATGAGTGGATCCTTGACGGTGAGATATTCAATCTTCAAACCTTCATCAAGGTGATGGCGCAAGAAAATCAAGGCCTTCGCACAGTCTTGGGTGGATGCTTTTTCTCTATCTTTGATGGTGTCTCCGAGACCCATAGCATCTAAGTGGATTTCAGCATCCAACACCCATGTCATATAGTTCTTGCCCGAAATTTCAAGGGCAACGAACTTTCTTTTCGTAACGTTAGACATAATCGAAAATTATATTAGGAAGAGGGAAATACCTTAGATTTTTCGAGAATGGTTCTTGAGACAGTAGAGTCTCGTGCTGATAACGTGTTATGAAATAATATAAAGAACAAGAACAATAATACAAGAACAAGAACAATAGAGAGAATAGAGAGAGAAGTATTCTTATTGATACTTAGAGATTGTTAGGGATTGTTTACAATGGTAGAAGACCCCTTTATTTATAGGGAGTGGTATGATCTAGCTACCAATAATAGGACTCTAGAATCTCTCTAATTAAAGACATTCACCTTAAATAGAAGTGTATTTATAACATCTAGGAAATTTTTTCATATTTCTAATGAATAAAGGAAGACTAATATGGTAATTAATACTAAAAGATGAATTCTTTTATATGTGTCAAAACAGATAAAAAATGAATTAAAGTGGGACCAAAAGGAGCAATATACAGTAAACCAATATAACCATCAAAATGATGAACCTCAACTGTGTCAAACAATATTGTCACTCACGGGTAGTTAATATATATAACATCCCCCTTATCTTCAGTAATATAAGGAATTTATTAGTTTTACGTACTACAGAGTCACCCAATTGCTTGTCGAACAGTTCTGAACCGCGGCGAATGGACTGGGAAAGCCGTAGCCAAGAGAACCCTTCAGGATTATTATTATTATTAGTGTTCGAAGAAGAAGAAGCTGAAAATGTAGGTCTTTCAAGTTTCGTCGTCATTTGAAGGGTAATCTGAGAAAGAGGGGACTGAGGACGAGTGGTTTTGAAGATAAATGTATTATTGGATCCGGCGGGTGAGAAGTTGTTGTGGTTAGATGCATGGAGAAGTTGGGGGTATAGAGAACCGTTGGCGCAGCAAGTGGAAGATAATGCTGAACCAAGGCGCAGTTTTCGGCTATGGAAGCTGGTCGGAGAAACTGAAATTCTCCGCGAAGGGCTTGGGGGGTTTATTTCATCGGCTATGTTTCCCTTTCTCCTGGAAGATCATTATCAGATGACATTGGATGAAGTTAATAAGACTTAAATAAGTTAATTTTTGTTTGAAGTTAATAAGAATGGAATGAGTAGCATTATCATAGGACAGTTTCTAATGTTTTGACCTTTCTCACTACTTCTAACCTAGGTGTGGTTTTGGGGGTAAAAGCTTGTCTGATGGGTCGGGTCGGGTCGTTGGGTTATGGTGGGGTAACAACATTACAACAATTTGGGTCAGGGTTCAATGAAAAGCCAATCAGATTAGGCCATGTGGAATTAAAAAATTTTAAATATAAATACAAGTCAGTTGTTAGGTTTAGGGGCACAAATATGCCAGAATTTTAACGGTAGGGGCATTTTTTTCAAAATAGGTTAACGGGTGGCATTTTTAAACTGGAGTCAAACGTTAGGGGTAGTTCTGACCCTTTTCCCTATATGAATTTATTCTACTTTTTTAAGAACAAAGATTTATGAATTAAGTTGATACAAATGAACCGTAAAAGGGATGAATCTCAATAGATTCGATCATGCCTCTTGAATCTTGATTGAGGCGAGAAGGACATTTGCTTATGGCATTTAATTTTTGATATGAGCATGCTGACAATTACTTCTCAATATGTAAGTTTAGAAATGAGAGATATAGTAACTTAAAATCTATAAACCAGTCTGATTGCGACATTTTGATATTCAATTTTCATGATATTTAAAGGTTAGTTGACGTGAATAACATTTTCAGTAATAAGGTTTTCATAATTTCGTTGTGTTCATATTTCGTAACGCAATCTTTTAGTATAGTTGTCACTTGTCAGTACCTATTTGACTCTGTGATTTTCTAAGCTAAACTATTCCCTTCTTAAGTACAAACATCATGGAATTCCTTAAAAAGAAAAATGATACAAAACTGGTCAACAACAATGTAATTTAGTATTTATTAATTTGCACACTAAAATACTACTGGGGACGAAAAGAGGATTGAACTGAAAACGAAAGAAGTTATGGTGACTAGAACTCATGGGCACCATACTTAGTTATGAAATGAGGGACTAAGTTTCACTCGCTTGGGGCTCGTACATGGTTATCATGGGTCATGACTTGAGCCCTCTTATGGAGGGGCCATGGTTAATAGGCAGGATTAGGTCATAAACACTATGGTAGTGTTTGGTATGAAATGAAAAATTTTCCGGAAAATATTTTCTAATTTTTTCATGTTTTGTTGGCTTAAATATTTTGAAATATTTTTCTTATCAATTCATTTTCTTTCAATTCGAGGAAAATGTTTTCCTTATTAAGAGAAGGGAAAACATTTTCCAAAGTTTTTTCTCAATCTTTCCCGCCCTCACCAACCCACCCTACTCCCTCTCAAAAAAAAAGTTTTTTTACCTTTTTCTTTTATAATTTTAAATTTTTTCCCACCCCCCTCCCGAAAAAAATTTTAAAATATATTTTTCAGTTTTAATTTCTGTTTAGAGGTTCAAAATTTCACAAGTTCCAAAATATAAATTCGGAGGTTTATGTATTTGGAAGTTTACGGGTTTAGAAATTATAAAGTTTGCAGGTTCGAAATTCTGCGGTTTTGAAAGTTTAGCGATTCGAGAGTTTATGAAATTTGTGGGTCCGAAAGGTTGTTGGTTTGAAATTTTATGGTTTCATGTTTATTATATCTAAATTATTTATGAATACTCTTGAAAAGTCATTTCCTTAATTTGCATACCAAATACCGAAAAATGAATAAGATTACTATTTGTTTTTAAAATAATATTTTCTTGAAAAATATTTTTCACGGAAAACATTTTCCTTTATACCAAACACACCCATATTAGATTAGACCTAGTTATACCATGTCCCAAACAAGTGCAGAAGTAGTATTATTTACACCATGTGGCCACTTTTATGGCAACGTATTTAGAAGTTGACCATTTTTCGAAAAACATAGCTCGCGGGAATGTTAGTTTTGAATTATAAATTTCAAACATGTGACCTTTTCAAACTTCATACCGCTGGTCTATTTTTGAAATACTGACCAACTTCTGCAAGGCTAAAAAGTGGCCATTTGTGTACATCAGTCATATGCTTGGCCCATTGACCAAGCCAATCCACAATCAGTTGGCCGGCGTTAGGTGCACTTTTCAAAGGAAGGAGATTATTGCAACTCGAATTCAGTTAGACCATTCGACCTTCAGAATGGGGATATAGAGTGGGTAAAATACATAATTGGCCAGTCAGCTAAAATTAGGGGTGTTCAAAACCGATCCGAAACCGAAAACTGATCCAAACCGAAGCTTAACGGCTTATTGGTAACGGCTTAACGGCTTAATGGATGGGGAACAGATTGAATTTTTTTTATTAACGGCTTATCGGTTTGGGGATGGATTATTCAATTTTCTTAACGGCTAATCCGTTAACCCGTTAAGAATATAAAATATATATATATATATATATATATATATATATATATATATATATATATATATATATATATATATATATATATATATATATATATATAATTTAGTGATAGAATTGAGTTGTCCAATACATATATGGTTCTATGTGTGTCATGGAAAAAGAAGAATTGAAAGGTTGGTTATGACTAGAGGAACGACACCCCATGAAATAAATTTGTGCATTTTGGATGATTGCTTGTGGAAAATGGAGAACGATAGTTATTTATAGAAGAGGAGTGTAGAGAGTAGAATTTACCAGAGCACTTCAGTTTTTAAAAGTTCATTGTGGGAGCTGAATGGAAATTTGCGCGACAGATTTTTTTGGTTATATCCGAAGCTTATGAGTACACATGTAGTGTGGCCTCTAACAGAAGATAAGTTCTGTTTTATTTTTCTCGATACTGAACTAGTAGTGAATTTATCTATTTTATAATCTACATGCTGATGGCGATTGTTTCATTAGCTACATCATATTGCCTCTAAAATATTATTTTTTATGGCAATTCATTATTTCTAAGACGAGGAATTAGTGAACATGTATGTTAGGCCAATAAACCGCCCTATAAGAGCTAACCCGATACCAATCCGCCCGATATCTTATAGGGTGGCTAACGGATTAATACATTTAAAAGCCGATAACCGTTAAGCCAAACCGTTAAGAGTAAAAGCCGCCCAATCCGCCCGATGAACACCCCTAGCTAAAATTAATTGTATTCGCCAACCAAAAAGTTCATAATATACATATATACAAAAAACATAAATACAAAAAATATACTTTTTCCGTTTCAGTTTATGTGAACTTATTTTCTTTTTAGTTCGTTCCAAAAAGAATAATCCCTTTCTAAATTTGGATACAATTTTGCTTAAACTTAAAATTTCATCCTTAATGAGAATCTTTTATAACCATATAAATATTCTAAGCCCCTTTTTGACTTGTTTAGAACGACAAATTCCAAAAGTCTTCATTTTTTCTTAAATTTCATGCCTAGTCAAACATGTTCACATAAATTGGAACAAAGGGAATACATTTTATCGGCGGGAGTGGCTAAAAATATGCATTTCTCATGTAGGGCCTCGCTAACAATTGGATGAATAAGAATATGGGACCAGCTAAAGAACTTGTAGGTGCTCACTCTTTCATAGAAACACTATCTCAACTAATGGACCAACAAATCTTCTTCTATAGACTTGAGAAGATGAAAACAAGGTATTTAAGCTTTCTATAAACATCTACTACATACTAATCTAACGTTGCACACGACGTTGTTGATAATACAAGTAAAAGAAAGAACTTCTCAACATCACGTGGGTACAACTTCAGCATAATTAGGTGACATTTGCATCAGAAACAGTCGAACGACAACAGCCAGCAGCACCAACTGTATCAGAAAACAAGAACTGTACTTGTAGACTTTCTTCTGTTGCTTTAGCTTTTCATTGGTTGTTGCTATATCTTCACAGTAACTTTCCAACTTCTCAGCTTGTGTCTTGAGCATTGCAGCCTTTGATTCTGCATCTCCAAGCCTGTGCACCAGCTGTGCTTGTTCTGAAGCTACGATCTTCTGTTCTTCCAAGAGGGTAGCTTGATCAACTGCTGCAGCTCTCAACTTCCGGGCTGTTCTTGATATTGCCAAATACTGAACTTCACCTTCAATTTTCTGTCTGAAAAGACCCTCAAGCTCACTTTCCATGTCTCTACTACTCTGGTGCACGGTATCAATAGTCTTTTCTTCCTTCTTTGAGCTACTACCTAGAATGGCTTCCAGTTCAGCAACTCTTGCTTCCTTGGACTTAACTCGGTCTGCCGCCTTCTGAAGCCTGCATTGCAACAGTATTATATTCTGCTTTAGGCTAACCACTTCAGACCCCAAGGAGTTAAAAGAATGTCGAGCACCATCCCTGTGCTGTGACTGCTCAGATCTGCTTGGTCCAGGGAGATCTGAAGTGAAATCTGAAGGTATACCAACATCCTCAAGTGAATGGCCAAAGATAACACCTTTTCCGATTTCTTTGAATTTCTGAAGTTCTGTATAGGAAGCATATCAACAAATGTAGTTCAGTTGAATGGATATAAGTAATTCAACTAAGTAATTGTTTTCTTAGAATGGTCAATGGTATATATGATTAAATTTGGCAGACAGACCAGGAAAGCCAAGGAAAATGTTAGTCAACCAGCAAGAATCAATGGATATAGTTATTAACTAAACAGATCATAAAAATTGTTTAAGCATATAAAAGCATGACATAATAAATCTCATCCAAAAACAAGAGCATGTACAGAAATGAACCTGGTCAACGACTTCATATGAAGTAGGCAGGGACGTGATGATTGGATCTCAGGTCATCGCCAAGAAGGACAATGTTCGATACCTCGGGTCGGTAATTCAGGGGGGACGGAGAGATTGACGGGGACGTTACTCATCGTATAGGAGCGGGGTGGTCTAAGTGGAGGCTTGCATCAGGAGTCCTGTGTGACAAGAAAGTTCCACAGAAACTCAAGGGGAAATTTTATAGAGCCGTGGTTAGACCTGCCATGTTGTATGGGGCGGAGTGCTGGCCAGTGAAGAACTCTCATGTTCAGAGAATGAAGGTTGCGGAGATGAGGATGCTCAGGTGGATGTGCGAGCTCACCAGGTCAGATTAGATTAAGAATGAAGTTATTCGAGAGAAGGTGGGGGTGGCCCAGGTGGATGAGAAGATGCGAGAAGCGAGGCTGAGGTGGTTCGGGCATGTGCGGAGGAGAAGTCCTGATGTGCCGGTGAGGAGTTGTGAGCGGCTGACGATTGTCGGCGCACGGCGAGGCAGGGAGGCCTAAGAGGTATTGGGGAGAGGTGATTAGGCATGACATGGCTAGTATGCGAGTATCCGAGGACATGGCCCTTGGTAGGAAAGTCTGGAGGTCTAGTATCGGGGTTGTAGGGTAGGGGCTCCTAGAGTTTAACGTTCTCCTCACCCGGGGTGGGGTGAGGCTTGGCAGGGCTAACCATAGATGATTTGTGTTTTGGATTGTGTCTCCCTTATGGCAGTTATTTATGTTAGTTATGGTAGTTACTGTCTGTTATTACTACATGTTGTTTTATTTATGGTCCTTATGTTTAGATTATTATTTACGCTATTTCTACAGGAGTTACTAATACTCTTTTGTTCTTGTTTTTGTTTGTTTTTGTTTTTCTTTTCTTTCGCTGAGCCGAGGGTCGATTGGAAACAACCTCTCTGCCCTTTCGGGTAGGGGCAAGGCCCGTCTACATATTACCCTCCCCAGACCCCACCTTGTGGGACTATACTGGGTAGTTGCTGTTGTTGTTTCCCTTAAATGTGCTTCTGAGATAAAATACGACCAACACCGATAACTTAACCAATAACTACGCCTCAGTCCCTAACATAGTAGGAGTCGGCGATATGAATCCTCACTTCTTTCACTAAGCTCAGCTCATATCATTATCATACCAATACCAAAATAAAATAAAAGTGAAATTGAAAAATAAGTTAAATATGTGTGTGTATTTAACTTATTAAAAAAATGCACAAGAAGAATAACATCTTTGATAAGGGATTACACCAATACAGAACAAAAAGAAAAAAACCATCTTCAATAAATAAATTACACCCCACAAGTAAATATAAACTTAGATAAACTAAAAGTTCCAAAAATTAAACCATAATTTTCATGTTTCTCTATGCTATGCGCACGAAATTTTTATTGCAATTTAAAAGCTAAAAGGTCTAAACTGAATGCAACCATAAAAAACGCAAAAATTTACGATATGATAAATAAAAGAAATCATAAAAATTGAATTTAATCTCAACCCAAAATCCTCACCAAAACCCTAATTTTTCAATTTTGAAAAAAGGAAACCCACATATTTGAGACTAAGAGGAATACTTTATTTACTACACCCGGTGTTACACCAAATCGTAATAATTTATCATGTTTAGGTGAAAGTGAAAGTGAAAAATAAGTTAAATATGTGTGTCTATATATACCCACAAACCTAATAAATCAACCAAGAAAATATAATTTATTGGTAAAGGTATAATTTTACTGATGAAACAGCACTAACATTGTGCTGAATATGTACAGCACAAAGCAAAAGAATACATTCCTTTAATTCTCAAGGGAGCTAATAAATTCTACAATGCTAGGCGTCTTCACTAAACTCCTGTGTGGACCAAACGAAAGTAAAAGAATATAGTTACACTAGATCTTGCTAATGAGCTCTTTCCTATTCTCAAAACATCTTAAACTCCAATGAAGAAAATATCCTTATATGTCAATGACAGGGACGAATAAGCCCGTCCATCCGATGCTTCGGAAGCAAGAAATGAAGTTTTATTTGACCATGACTCTCAACCTCACGTAAATTTTTGCTTCTTTGTCTGGTGTAAAGAAAAGTTTTTGTGTGGTCTATGGAAACAGGGAAATAAATGAAACCATTTATTTATTTTTTTGGTTTTGGGGGGAGGAAGCAAATTCAAAGTTATAACGCAATGATGGAAAAATCAGTGAAAAAAGTTGGACATTGACAAGTCATTTTTTGGGGTAGTGTTGGGGACAAGAAAAAAGGGGCTTGGATGGAAATGGAGCAGGCTGAAATTCCAAGCAAGCCTCGTAAGAATAGTTCGAGTCACACAAGGCACTAACCCTGAAATTTAGAAGCCTATCTTTCCTATCAGTTCTTTGTTGGCAAAGAGGGCCTCTTTTGCTGAGAATGGTTTACATCCCTCTCACCCATGTGTCCCAAATGTAATGATGATGCCTCTCTTGCCTTGCGAGGCAAACTAACTACACTGACAGACGAGACCCAATATGACTAAGCGAAGAAGTCAATTTTCAGCACCAAAGTTGCTACAGGGTTGTTCACAACCTAAGGAAACACTCAAAATGTAACAAGCATAAGTACATTAAATAATTACCAAATAAGTTTCTTTCGGAGGGAAATTTATTACATATGAAGGAAAAATATAATTAGTCCTCTCCTAGAAACGCTGCCACAAGCAATCTAAGTTTCTAGCTGTTCTTGGTTGCCAATCTTCCATTTATGGGAAGTGAAATCTGGTGGCCAAGGAGGTGGAATTGACTCGATTTTTCAAATTACAGTCCCTAATGTCCCTAGCCCGTCCTATAACATCTAAAACAGACATAAAAGATAGGCTTGGATGCTGATAAAAGCAGTGAAAACATTAAGTTTTTTATTGTTAAGTTACACTTTTGTTTGAGGGAGTCAGAGAAGGGAGTGGCATCAAGTCCAGACAGACAAAGAAAGGTAAGACGCTATGTAGAATGTTTCAAATTAACATGAGATTGAACATTGCCCATTGATTCGTTGGACATGGACATGCTTCAAGTTGAAAATGTCCTCTGTATCAGAAAATAGGTTCTTAACAAGATTTGACATTGCTAAAAGAAATTTATCACACATCAAACCCTTTGCAGTATAATCCTGGAACAGGAAGTTGTTATACCAATAATAATTATAAAGAATCAGTAAAGTGCAAAGAATATGACATTTATTTATAAGTAAATTGTAAAATATATGACACTACGGCACATAAAAACTGCTTTTAGAAAACAAAGAACATGGTCCGAAATATACACGCATAACAGCATAATAATCAAATATACACGATTAAATGCCTCCTGAAGAGGAGAAAGCGTAAGTGGTCTCAAAATCATTTTTTAGGTATATGCACATTTATTAAGATTATGAACGCTACCTCCTGACATTTTTTTCCACTGACTTACATACTTGATGTTATTGTTCCTGCCATAATGCTAGCATATATTTCTTGAGAGATGCCCAAATAGGTATATGTCAAACATAAGTGCCACTCCTCTTAATATATTGATTCAACCAAAAAGATACAGCTAAATGCAACATACAGAAGATGCAAAGCAGAATAAAATTCATGACCTACATCGATATCTGTCATATGAAGCAGAAGTAAGCTTGAAATGTTCAGATCTACCTCTTTCAAGAGCTTTCTGAGCAGTCTGGAGGTTGAAGATAGACTCCATCAGAGGATCGTGATCAGTGAATGAGCCTTGATTCTCATTCTTCTCTTCTTTAACCTCCCATGGCGATTCAGCAACTAGATCTTCTTGTGACACATTTTCAGACTCCCTATCATTTCCTCTCTCGCAACCAGCATGAAGTTCCTCACCAATTGGTCTTTCTCTATCCTGAGCTTCATCACTGAATTCTCCATCATACATCATTGACCTTTCACTTTTTGTACCATTACTTGTAACATAGTCACTACCCTGGATAAAGAAAAAATTAGAATTTCGCGAGTCAGATTCCATGCTGGAATGAGAGTATTCCTTCTCGATTTTGACCCTTTCTCCTCTAGGCTTTTTACTTGTTTCAGCCCGACCCTTTCCCTGATGAGCTTGCTGAGCTGAAGTGCCTAAGTTCTTCCCACTCAAGCTTCTCAACTTATGCATGTTAGATGAATAACCCAGGATAACAGGTGCTTCACAGCTTACCTTTGGAGCACTAGCTGCTGTAGACGACTTACTACTCCGATCCTCACTGTTCTCTGATTCCGACAAAGCATTGAAGGTCATATCACCAATTACACCAAATCCATCGACCAGAACTCCTGGACTCCTGAATACTGCATTTGTAGATGAAACAGACCTATCGCTTCTTTGGATGCTTCCAGCAGAAAAATGTACAGGTTTTGCTGAAATAGCAATCGGATTCGCCAAACCACGTTTCAACAACTTATCATTGTTTATACTACTACTACTACTATCCTCATGAACCTTGTGCGCTCCCCGCTTAATCCTTTTCCATTTCTTCAACCCAAATCCTTTACTTGTTGGATTAAATTTCACCAGTGGAGGTGAATTATCCACTGGCCCATTAATTTCAATTCCTTTGCCTTTTACATCATCCAATTTATTATTATTACTATTATTAGCCAGAGGAGTACTGGACCCATTACTTCCAACCTCGCTTTGAGGGGTGGTCATTGCTTCATTATGTCGGGCCGATTTAAGAGCTGAATCATCCAAGTCCATCACTACAGATGAAGAAGAGCGAAGATCAAGATCGATAACAAGCAACCATCATTCCAGCTCACAGAAACGACTCTAACAAGAATTCCAGATAAAATAAATTACGCTGCTTTCGATAATTTGCAGCTTAATAATCATCATACTGAACAAAATTGAATTGAATTCATTGTTCATTGTTTATTAAACTTGTACTGCAGTTGATTTAGGAGACAGATGTCAGAAATTAGGAGGGCGAGAAGCACGTAAAGTAACTGGGCTTACCTTTTCATTCATTATTATTCCTAGATTTCCAGAAGATCTTTGTGATGAATTCGAAGAGAATGGAAACCCTAGATGTCGGTAGGATTTGGAAATTAATAGCCGCCCAAATTGCTACAACTAATTTGTACGTATTTGTTTTTAGCACTGAAGTCCAGTAACTTTTTTATAGGGAAACAGATAAAACTGGGAGAGGGGGGTGGGGGGGGGGGGGGGTCGGGGGTGAAAAGAGGCTAAAAAGCAAATACTCCTCTCTTCTTTTATTTGACGGCATTTGATAGAATAAAGAAAAATCATATATATATATATATATATATATATATATATATATATGTTATGAAATAGAAGATTCTTACACTTCTATTTAAGGTGAATGTCTTTAATGTATCTAATTAGAGAGATTTTAGAGTTCTATTAGTGGTAGCTAAGTATTCCTCTCCCCTATAAATAGAGGTGCCCCCTACCATTGTAAATCATCCCTTGAGACCCCTCTCAACACAATAAGAAGAACTCTCTCTACTCTTCTCTCTATTGCTATTGTTCTTGTTCTATTGTTCTTGTCTTTTGCTTTAGTTTATAACACGTTATCAGCACGAGACTCTACCGTCTCAAGTATCATTCTCGAAAATCCAAGGTATTTCCCTCTTCCTAATTTAATTTTCGATTGTCTTAACTTTTACTTGTGTAGGGTTTTTCTTCAAAGAAAGAATGAAGAAAGAAAAAGAAAAAAAAAGGAGGAGGCAGAAAGAAACGAAAAGTTGAAAAGAAAAAGGAAAGAAAGAAAGGAAAGAAAGAAAGGAAAGGAAGAAAGGAAGAAAATATTGAAAATATATTTGGTATACCTTAAAGGTAAGTAATTTACTTTTTCTTTTCAAATTCTTGGAATTCTATAAATTTTATATACAAAGTTTGATTATAACTCTAATGGAGTTTGTGAGAAATTATAACCACACGAAGTGGTAAAATCTCTATGTCCTGCCATGATTAAATTCATGTATGATTGTGGACGTGACAAAGAATTCCGTCCAATTGAATTTGCTCCATTCCCTTTAGAGAATGTGGTAGCAGCTTGTGTAAAGCACATGATTTTGATCCATTCCCTGAAGTGAATGTGATAATTGTAATAGAGCCCGTAAGTATGAACACGCTCTTGATGTAATTGTGTCATATGAAAAGAAAGTTCGTTGCCCTCGAAATTTCGGGCAAGAACTATGGTGTTGGATGATGAAATCCACTTTGATGCTATGGGTCTCGAAGACGCCATTAAAAACAGAAATAGTGCATCCACCCAAAACTATACTAAGGCCTTGATTCTCTTGCGCCATCACCTTGATGAAGGTTTGAACCTATGCTAAGGCCTTGATTTTCTTGCGCCATTACCTTAAGGAAGGTTTGAAACTGTATGAAGGCCTTGATTTTCTTGCGCCATCACCTTGATGAAAGTTTGAAGATTGAATATCTCAACATCAAGGATTCACCCATCTTGTGGAAAGGCTTAAAGAAGATGACAACCTGAAGTTGGTCACTCTGCCACAAGCACGATACGATAAGAATCCAAAAGCAAATAGTTTATAAACTATATATTATCGTTGCGGTGAAAACGGGCACTGGTCTAAGTCTTGCCGTATACCAAGACACTTGGTTGACCTTTATCAAGCATCTCGAAAGAGAAAAGGCCCTGAAACAAACTTTGTCTATGACGACAATGAGGACATCACCCACCTGGATGTGGCAGACTTCTTTGAGCAACCCGATGGAAAATAGACCACCTAATCAGCGATGGGACCATGATGAAAGAAGATGGAGTTATTTGATTTTGTTCTACTTATTTGTATTAGTTAGTGAATAATCTAATAGTCATTAGTATTAGCTCGTATTAGCTAGTTCATGATGCAATGTTAGCAGTAGTTCTTTAGAATATCTTCAATATGCTCAAATATCAATAAAACTTTTATTTTCCAGTGGGGGTAATCGACTAGCCTGAAAAACTAGTCGATTATCAACTATTTTCGCATTAAAGTTGAAAAACAATTGATCAACAATGGATTGTCTTTGGCTAACAATCGATTGTCTTGAAACAGTGTGTTCTGGAATTTTTCAAAAATAGCCAACAATCGATTGTCTTTGTCTAACAATCGATTGTCTTGAAACAGTGAGGTCTGGAATTTTTCAAAAATCACCCACAATCGATTGTCTATATCTAACAATCGATTGTCGTTAGGCAGTGTAATCTGGAATTTTTCAAAAATCATCCACAATCGATTGTCTATATCGAACAATCGATTGTCTTAAGACAGTGTGATCTGAAGTTTTTCAAAAATAACAAATAATCGATTGTGTGTGTTTAACAATCGATTGTCTATGTTCCAACAATCGATTGTGTGTGTGTAATAATCGATTGTCTTATGAAAAACGCTGAAATTTTCAAACTGCAAAGGAATTGATTATGGATAACATATCTGATTTTGTTAGCCAACTGTTAGTAGCAGATTTTGAAGATATTATGTGACACAAAAGAATTGAACTTGTTTATTCCTATGTTCGTGTATTTCTTTTGTATGTTAAACTATGGGATAGCAAATATGGATATCTCACAAAGCGAACTTGGACCAACGTCCAATTGTAAAAGTATTTGCCTAGTTGATTCATGTACTACACATACAATACTCAAAGAAAAGAAGAGTAATTGTGTAAGGCAAACATTACTACAATCTATGGAAGTAGTAAATTGATTGAAGGCTCTGGAAGAGCAATTGTAACTCTGCCCAAAGGCATGACGTTAATCATAGAGAATGCAATGTTCTCCTCCAAGTCTAAGAAGGACTTGTTGAGTTTTAATGATATCAATCAAAGTGTTCTCCTCCAAGTCTAAAAGGAACTTGTTGAGTTTTAAAGATATCATTCAAAATGGATATCATATTGAGACAATAGATGAGAATAATCTTGAATTCTTCATGAAAACGAGGCTGCCCATTTCGGTTTGGGTTCACGCCATTTTGAATGCAACAATGCTAGTTTGTCGGCTGCCCGCTTCGACTTGGGTTCACGCCATTTTGCATGCAACAATACTAGTTTGTCGGCTGCCCACTTCGTTTTGGGGTCACGCCATGTTGCATGCAGCAATGCTAGTTCGTCTCTGACTGACGAATTGACACAAATATTCCCCATTGCAATTGGTTTTGGGTCATGAACCCAATATATCCCATTTAAGAAGCTTTGGATGCGCAGTATAGGTGCCTGTAGCACCGCCATCCCGCACCAAAAATGGGTTTGCAAAGAAGGTTAGGAATATATGTTGAGTATGAATCGTCCTCCATTATTCGCTACCTCGAAACATTGACAGGAGATTTGTTCACTGCACTATTTGCAGACTGTCAATTTGATGAGACACTTTTCCCAAAATTAGGGGGAGAAGTCGGTGAAACCAAATGGGAAATTTTGTGGAAAAATGTATCATTATCTCATCTTGATCCACATACCTCTATTTGAAAGAAGGAGGTACAAAAGATTATCCATTTGCAAAGAATAGCAAATCAAATGGCTGACGCATTTACGGACTTGAAGAGGATAACGAAATCCCACATTCACGCGGAAAATGTTCCGATCCGTATTGAAGTCCCTATTGGACGAATATCTAGTGTCATATCCAATGAGTCAAATGCACGCCAGAAGCGTGGCAGACCATTAGGTTCCAAAAGATCGAAATCCTAGAAAGAGGAAAAAGAACGATCTAAATGACACTATGAAAGAATCACATGAGGACGCTCATGATTTGATTAATTCCGAGATTCACGAAGAATCTATTGAGCCTGAGACTCTTGAAAATACGGAATGCAAGAATGTGAGGATCTCGAACCTCAGTCTGTGGTAGTACAAAATTAATTGAGAGCTCTCGAAGAGCCAATTATTACTATGTTGGAGAAACACAATTTACTATTGTGCTGTAGTAAGTCTCAAAGAAACTTATTCAGTTTCCAAAAGTACACGCGAAGGCGATTGATGATATTGAGACTATAAATAAAGGAAGGCTTTGATTCTCCTATTACTACAACTTGTAGCGGGGTAATTTGTATATGAAAAGCTACCCGCTTTGTTCTCCAGTTTGTACTACACAAACGAAAGAATGCCACAATAAAGTGGATATCTATTGGTATAAAACCCATGTCATAATAAACCCGAAGTTTATTGATAAGTGCACATGTCATGGTGTAAATTTGAAGTTTACCAATATTGATAATTTATTCAGTTGACATTCGTGTTAGCCATCTCATTTGAAGTATGATGTGCAAATTCACATAGGTGAATATCAAAGAACTAGAAGTTCTTGTTCTCAGTAACGAACTGACCAACTAAAGAGTTCGGGTTGAAGCCCCTTGATTCTGGAAATATCAAAGGTGAATATGGGCCCATTCACCTGCCATGTATACCACATATGATGCATCTATGATATGGTTACATGCGCCATTGTTATTAACCCGCAGCCTGGCAGTGCTTGCGAGGTAAATCGCTCAGTAATCTAACTTCGAGCATAGTTTCCAGATTCTCTACTCAAGACAGTTCATCTTGATAAGTTGGTTTATATTAAAGTTGGTTTAGCAAGATAATTATTGAGTGCTTCCACTTAATAGCTAAACTGTTTCTTATGAGAACAAAGTTATATATATATCAGTTTGATATAAGTTGTATACGAGAGTATATTCTCCCCTCACAAGTGGTTCAGGGTCAGGAACCAAATAATTTCATCTTATTATTAAGGTGCTGTGTATATTGACATAATGCACAAAGATGATTTTCCAAAGTTGAGGAAACATGTTAGCTTTACTAACATGAGGGGGAGACATGATAAACACTTGAGAAAGTGTTACATGGGATGAATTTTCATTTGTATATGTATATCCCCGAATATCATGATATGAACCTGTAGTTCATAAAAAGGAAATGCAATTGCAACATATTGCAAAGCATGCTATACGCATTTGCTGACTCAAAGAAAGTAACTAAATGGAAGAGATACAATTCAAGAAGAATTGATTCCATATGAAAGACATGAAGTTTTGAACCTATAGTTCAAATGCTTGAAAGTATAAACGTCAAAGGTACGTATAGTCAGTTTTCGATATCTTATTTGTTTAGTATCACTAATGAAAACTTGATATGCAGCTAAAGTCTATTATGCGACTTATATGACTTAACTTGAAAGATTTAAGTTGCTTGAAGCATATGCAATTCTTGGTCCTGAAGTACCACATCCTAAGTGCAATTTGTGTACATATGTATCTTGCTATAACTATAAGCATGATGGCATTGAGAATGCATCTATGGAGATATTGAAGAGCTATTCCACGACAATATATGAAGATGTTCATATCTATCAAGAATGATGATTTCAAGGTACGGAATATTTATTCAAGTCAATATGGTTGATTTGTCAAATCTCTACCAAAGATCGTTTTGAAGATGATGCACAAGGTTGGAATGCAAATGCTCAAGGATATAAATTGATGTACTCATTAGGGGGAGTCAATGCGCGTTGCACTCTTTTTCCCTTACAAGGTTTTGTCCCACTGGGTTTTCCTTGCAAGGTTTTTAACGAGGCAACCAATAGGCGCATATTCAAACATGTGTACTCTTTTTCCTTACTTTAATTTTTCCCATTGGGTTTTGGTTTTAAGGTTTTATGAGGCACATCATTGAATAGACATTCAAGGGGGAGTGTTATGAAATAGAAGATTCTTACACTTCTATTTAAGGTGAATGTCTTTAATGTATCTAATTAGAGAGATTTTAGAGTTCTATTAGTGGTAGCTAAGTCTTCCTCTCCCCTATAAATAGAGGTGCCCCCTACCATTGTAAATCATCCCTTGAGACCCCTCTCAACACAATAAGAAGAACTCTCTCTACTCTTCTCTCTATTGCTATTGTTCTTGTTCTATTGTTCTTGTCTTTTGCTTTAGTTTATAACAATATATATATATATATATATATATATATATATATATATATATATATATATATATATATATATATATATATATATATATACATATATATATATATATATATATATATATATATATATATATATATATATATATATAAAATAAATATCTTAAATTACTGGAAACATATGTTAACAATTTAATCATAATATTTTTTATTTTAATTCATATGATATAAGTTAAATTCATGCAAAATTTTAAAAAATAAATATAATAAGAATTTTTGATTGTAATTATTGAATATGTCATTATATTCGTGTAATTATAACAATTTATAATAGAGAGTAATATAATGTCATACAAACCATATAAAGTTTTGGGTGTTTCATTCTTTATTGTAATTGCTTTAGACGGTGATCTTATAACAGGATAATAAGTAAAGGAATTTTTATCTCCTAGCAAACGTTAATATTTTATTTATTTTAAATAAATATTATTTTTAAAAATTATATTTTATAGATATTTTTAAGATTTATAACAAAAATATGTAATTTTGGTTACCTTCTAATCCTAAATCACTAAATACGCTTTCGCTTGAGCTTTTCTCGTCCGTCCATATCCTCCATTGTAGTAGTGAATAACCCCTCTGCTGTATATGTGAATGAGCCCTAAAACAACATTCCTAGTGTATTTTCTAACTTCAGACTCTCGCAGCCCTTCCCCTGAATTGTAGTTGTGAAGACAATTGGCTAAGCTTCCTCCAGATGCATAGTCGAGAAGTAAGTTGTAAAGGGTGACGCCATCTTCTTAGGTAATATTAACTCTGAGACAGTGAATAATGTAAGGCGCGTCTTCAAACATGTGGAGGAATGCCCTTCCTTCTTGCAATGATCCAGAACGATTGAGTATGCAAGATTTAATTGCAATGGAAGTGGAAGACGCTCTAACACTCTGCATTAAAATTAGGGTTTATTTTTGAACAAAGATGATAATGTTTGGAGCTGAGCAATTTGATTTTCTGTTAATATATTTCAATGTATTTTCATATATTTTACTGTATTCATTGTTCTTTTTTCATTGTAATTCAACTTATTTCATTGTATTCCATACATTTCATTGTATTCAATGTCTTTTTTCATTGTATTTCAATGTATCCTAATGTATTTTATGTATTTCGTTGTATTCACTGTCTCGCTATATGCCATGAATGTATTCATATTTTTCTTTAAATTAATATAATTTATTTATTCAGATGTATTACATTACTTTTCTGAAGATTGCTATATTTTTGGTGTATTTTTCGATTGAGATTTTTTTTTATAACTGAAAATACAAAATTTGTGTATTATGATTGAGTTTGTTTATTAAGAGTCTATTACGTTAATTGATTCACTTTCCGTTTTAAACATAATGTAATCTCCTATTTCACGCCGTGAATACAGTCGAATAATCTATCTAGCAGTATTCCCACATTTTACTCCATGAATACAGTTGAATACACTCAAATACAATGACTGATTAGCTGGACTTCCTTAATTCATGCCTATTTTTACTACTGTATTCATGAATACAATACCTTAATACATCAAATACATCTTATAACTACAGAAAATGTAATTTAATTCGTATATAGCAAATGGTATATATAGATGACTAATTACTACTAAAATATAGTATTTTTTAAATTTCTCATAAGCAAATTGATGGAATAATCTAGAAGAATTAAGGATTGATTGCAACTGGCATTGACATACATGGAGATATACCGAAAGAGACACATGGCAGATGGGTAGGGACCTACAGTGAGAACCGAATGTAGGCCTAAAACAGTGTGCTGATTATCGGGCATTAGCATTTATACCTAGTTTTTGGGTCACCATTTAACTTATACTCATTTTGTACAAAAATACAAGTGTACTCACTTTTCGGGATAACTTCAGACATACAGTCCTGAAGTAACAAAAAATTAGGGCTGAAGTTTGAACTTCAGAATTTTTAACATAAACTATAGCCTTATCAAAGCAAAACTTCAGATATTTTTATTTGAAGTTTGGCCTGACTTACAAAGGCAATCATGCAAACTTCAGTTCATAGTGCAAGGGCAAACTTCAGTTCAATTTGTGTATGTCTGAAGTTTGAACTTCAAAATTTTTTGCCTGAAATGTTGCCCTATCAACGCAAAACTTCAGATATTTTTCCTTGAAGTTTGGTTTGACTTGCAAAGGAAATCAGGCAAACTTCAGTTTATAGCAAGGGCAAACTTCAGTTCAATTGTGTATGTCCGAAGGTTGAACTTGAAATTTTTTTTGCCTGAAGTGTGGTCTTATTAGAGCAAAACTTCAAAATACTTTTACCTAAAGTTTGTTCTAACTTGCAAAGGTAATAGGGAAACATCACTTCATAGTGCAAACTCCAGACAAATTAGCCTGAAGTTCTTCAATTTGTAGTGTAAACTTCAGGATAAAATCAACTTGTTATATTTGAATTTCAGATAGTGCAAACTTCAGACAATTTGTAGTACAAATTTTCACATTAGTGATATTGAGAATAAATTGGAAGAAGAAATTATTTTTACAAGTAAAACTATAAAAGAAATTTAATTAAAGTTCAGGATTCTACCAAACAGCCTTTATGAAATCCTCATTAGATTACCAAGCAACCAAAGAACCACTTGTTGCAAATTATTTTGCTAGTGTTAGGCTCTCTAATTTTCTCTAATTACTTTATCACTACCTCCATCATTCACCATTGAAGAAGAAGTCTCATGTGTTTGAGAGAGAAAAGAAGAAGAGGAAAAGATAATGAGGAAGAAAGGAGCACATAGGTCAGGAGGAAGAAGAGGGGTGTCTGAAGTTGTTAAAATTAGGATATAGGTTAAATAATATTAAAAACATAGGTATAAGTTAAAAGAAGGCGACCAAATAAAACGCCCTGCACATTTTTACCTAATTATATGGGGAGATTGACATGAATGGCACGCAAGGGACTAGTTTTAGCCGAATCTTTCAAAATTAATGGTATTTAAAAATTATGACTTGGAATTGCATATGCAAATTTCTTTAGTGGATTAAATTATTTATCAAAATTTATACGATTGTTATATTTTTGCTTTTCAAGATTTTTCTATCGATTAGCAGAGTTGATGTTGTTATTATTCTATCTATTCGTTAAGTTATTTATCAAAATTCTTTTGATTGTCATACTTTTGTGCTTCACGGGATTTTTCTATCATATTGGTAAAGTTGATGATACATTTACTCTACCTATCTGTTAAGTTCTTCATCAAAATTTACGCGATTGACATACTTTTTCTGGGTTGTTTTCACAAAGTGTCTTCGAATTTATAACTTCAATTTCGATCAAACTACCCCAAATATACTCCAAATATCAAAATCAAGCATGATGAGTAGCAATAAGTATACTCTGGTCCCAAAACCACGAATAGTAACAGAACATGACCGATAAACGCGGTCCACAACAAGTGAATCCCCTACAGGAGTAGGAGCATAAACAGGAAAACTCAAGGAACTCTCGAAGTATACACAAATGTGGAGCAAAATAAGAAGATATGTACGAATAAGTGAAGCCTAGATCGAAGAGAATTGGTACACCTCTATAACAAACCATGAAAAATACTTGTGATGACAGGATCGGAGGCAACAGACTCGGTACGGGTAGGTGGAGTAGCAACCGGGCTGTAACCATGGCTTGGGAACTCTCCGGGGCACGTTGTGGCTGAGAAGTATGTGAAGATGCACCCCTCCCAAGTCTGGGTCAATCACATTCAAAGCAACCTCGTGGCTGACGTGGCAGTGGAAACTGTGGGGTGCATGTACTCCGAAACCCCTGAACACATGAAGCCATGTGTGAAATATGGGATGCAATCTGAGCTGGCTGACCCACAAAACATCTACCATGCCGTACTCTTCATCCAAAATAAGGACCAGTGGGTCTCCCTAATTTGTGAGGCCTACTCACTCCTCTATTCTCTACCTCCTAACCTCGTCTGTCCTCTCTCTCATGGACCCACCCTCCCTCTACTCGGCGAGAGGTCCTCACCACCCGCTGAACTAGGGCCACATGTTGTGTCGCCATGACACCTGAAACCTGACCAATGGGGACTCGCTGCTCTGAAGTGGGGGAGTCTGGGTCCCTCCCCCGATCTGTGAAGTAGTCGGTACAACCTGAATCAATCCCGCCCGAATCAATGTACCAAACATGCTCAGGAACTGTGCGAAAGTCTCCTAAAAGGCTGGAATAGTAGTAGTTGTAGGCGTGCTAGGTGTCTGAACTCCGACTAGATCTGTTGGTGGTACCTTGATGGCAGCTCGGACTGGTGCTCTATCTGCACCACATGTGCATCCTCGGCCTTTACCCCGGCCCCAGCCTCTAACGACTGTAGTAGGGGGCATGGGTGCCTGATCATCTCGAGTGGCACGTTTACTCACCATCTATGAGAGAATAGAAGGCAGAAGTTTAGGATTGTGATGTCAAAAATCTCGCACGACAAGGAATCAAATGAAGTGAAATTTTCCTAACAGTTACACGGCCTCTCGTAGATAAGTACAGACGTCTATGTATCGATCAGCAAGACTCTAATGAACTCGCCTGTGTTCCGTGACTCCTATAAACCTAGAGCTCTAATACCAACTTGTCACAGCCCAGTTCGACCTCCATGAACATGTTGTGACAGCACCTAGTCCTTACGACTAGGTAAGTCTATGCAGTGTGTAGATTGAGTAGATATACTCATAATCCCAACATAGAGTATTGGTCAGCATTAGATAGACTAATGAAATATTTGAGAGGAACCATGAATTATGATATCCATGTAGTGAATTTCCTTCTATTTTAGAAGGGTACAGCGATACAAACTGGACCTCTGATTCAAATGAGACAAAATTCACTAGTGGTTATGTATTCACCCTTGGTGGTGGTGCAATATCATAGAAATCAGCTAAATAGACAATCATTGTTAGATAGACTATGGAATCAGAGTTTGTAGCTCTGGAGTTAGCTGATTCTGTGGCTGAGTGGCTAAGAAACTTCTTAGCTAATATCCCTTTAATAAAGGACGTATTGCCTCATGTGTCTATACACTGTGAATTCCAAGCGGGGCAATAGCTATAACAAAGATAAATCTTATAACTGTAAAAGAGATACATGAAATTGAGACATTATGTCATAAAGCAGCTACTGAGAGATGGAATAATTTTCATTGATTATGTGAAGTCGAAAGTTAATTTGGGCGATCCTTTAACTAAACCTGGGGAAGAAAATTAATTCTTCAAACCTCAAAAGAGATGGGGTTAAGGCCGACATATTTTCAATAAAAATGGTAATCCAACCTATGTAATTGGAAATCCCATGAAGTAGGTTCATATGGGTAATAACAAGTCAATATTGGCACTTATGCACTAAAGAGAGTGCTTGATTGCTACTAATTGAGAGGCTGAGTTATAACTCTTAATGAAATTCATAATCCTTATGGATAATGTATTTAAAAACAGTATGCACTCGATGAATTCGCCTATATGAGACTGGAGTGAGCCGCTCCTATGAGATTTGGCGTACTCTCTAGAGCTCTCATGAATAACCAGGCATACGCATAGCCTATTAGGCGCAAAGTTGCGTTGAACGGCAAAATTACCGGGGGTCAAAATATGTTTGATAAACTCTCTGACTTACAATAAGAATTATTGCTTCATAGATATATTACATTTCACCAGTAATTTTGCGAGTTAAATTTTATTGGTCTACGTTGGTTCATAGTCCAAAAGACACCAAACTTATTACATTTGGACCATGCAAATCCAACAAGTCTATTTCAAAAAGTCTTTAAAATATTGGGGGACTGTGGTAATATTTTAAACCTTTGTTGACAAATGTCTTGAACAATACCATATGCTTACCCTATAGTTTTCCTTCTAAACTCACTTTGTGCATTATATTAGAAGAATTTTTAATCCTACTTATAAAGAATGGCCTCATGCAACCGTAAAGAGCAATATTGGACTTGCTAAATCACAACCTGAGATAGACGAAGCATATTAAGAAATGCTAGTGAAACTTGCAGAGGATGATGCTTCGTCTGGAAGCGGTGATGAACAAGCTTATTTTCTACCCTACTAACGAAAATTCCTTCGGACCTTGAAGGATTTATGAAATTTGTTAGAGATAATGTGTAGACTAATATGTAACTTGTATTTTGGCACATCTTCAGTAATTTTTTTCCTTTTAATGGTGCTATTAGCACCTTATTGTGCTTATTCCACTGGGGGAGGAAGACTAAGAAAGATATTGTCATTTTTTGTTAATGTCATAATAATAAAAATTATACGGTATTTTCTTGAATATTTCTTTATTTTTTTGTGTTTAAATTTGAATTAGAAGATTTAAGTCACAATTATACAATAGAATTTACAAGAAATTGCCGTAGATAAAAAAAATTTCTAAAAAAACCCCAGAACACTTGGGCATGTTTAGGCTCGTGGGCCCGGACCACTTAGCCCCAGATCATATGGGCTTAGGCCAATAATGGGCCGGTTCCAACCTCAAGGAACGTTAAGCCTGGGACCGTTTGGCCCGGGACTGCTTAGGCCTGGCCCGGGATCATTTGTCCCAGCTCGTTTAGCTTATTTAAGCTCGAGAAAGGATCACAATACAGCCTTATGGTTAAGAGAGGACATAAATTAGCAGGGACGTTCATATAAATGACCGCCATTAGTTCGTTTTATATTCTTATCATTTTAATTCAAAAGTGCCTTCTCTTTTTTACTTTGTTTACAACAAATTAAGGACTCGTGTGGCCATGAGTTTTGCCAAAATAAATTTGAAATTTATTTGGCAAACTCATGTTTGGTCATAAATTTTGTCTATATTTTGGCAAAATTTCAAATTTTAAAATCATTCCAATTGTTGATTTTGGGCCAAAATCTCAAAACTTGAAAAATATATACATATTTTTCTGAAATAAAGTTGTTAAATATGTTTTAAAAATGCATGTCCAAACATATTTTTATCTTCAAACTAAACTTCATCCAAATCAGGATTTTCAAAATAAAATTTAAAACTTATGGCCAAACGTTAGCTAAATCTAAGCCATGAATTAATTGGGTGGACACATGGCATAAATCAGTCCATGTATCGGACAGTACTGGACCAACTTTCACCGAAGGGATCTCATCCCCTCATATTGCTTGACAAATGGACTCTAGGGTCCCGCTTGCTTATTTAATAGATAAAACTAAATAGGTAACTTAAAAGTTTATACTTTTCCTATTTAAGATGCTTAAATTAAGGACCAAAATAAGTAACACAACAATAATAATACTAATAATGGTAATAAAATATTTGACATGACGAACTTCGCATTTACAGCCGTTCTATTTTTCTGATTGCCACTTGAATTTTATTCACTTGTATTGAAGAAAAAGAAAAGCAAAATAAACTTTTTATTCAAAGAAATACGATTTGAACTTTGAACAATGAGGTAAGATATTAGCATTTTAGAGTTGCATTTACGTTACTACATATTTTTTAAGTATGCACATTGTTTTAGAGAGTGATGATAGTTAATCTTATATATTTATTACTATTATTTATGTGTAAATAAAATTTCTCAGTCAAATAAATTTTAAACTAGTCACGTTCCAACTGGAAATTGTAAACGTTAAGCTTCTCAATGCAGATATATTATTATTATTATTATTATTATGGTCCTTAATTTAAGCATCTTAAATAGGAAAAATATGAACTTTTAAGTTGCCTTTTTTAGTTTATCTATTAAGTTAACAAGTGGACCCATGAGTTCATCTGTCAAGCAATAAGAAAGTCTCACATAAATATGACATGTCATATGAGATATAAAATAAAATTTATCGTAGATGTTCACATATTTCAATTGTTATACTAATTGTAGTAATATTTTAAACCTTTATTGACAAATCTCTTGAATAATACCATGTGGAAGCCCTTTCAGAAGCCATTAGAAAGATGGCAAAATGCATTTATAAAGTGGCAAAATGCATAAGATACTTTCTTGTCATGCATAATAAGTCTTCATGCAAATAAGGTTATAAATTATTACCAATCACTCATTTCTCAATCAATTATCATTAGTAAGATAAAGAAATCATTCTACTGCTTTCCTTCTAATTTTTGTCCTCATAGCTTTTCTTTGTGGTTTTTCTCTCTCAAAGTTTAGTAGTTTAATTATTTGTTCCACTCCTTTTTATAGATGGGTTTGTATTTACTATTTTACTGATTCTTGTATTCTTTCTAATAGAGGTATGTTTGTTTAATCCTGGAGAGACATTTCATTATGCTGAAATAGTTTCTTAGGACAGTGCCCAGCACGACTCAAGCCAATTCGTGTATTTTCGCTCACATATAATTTTATTATAATATCATTATTATGATTACTTTTCGGTATCATTTCCCTACAATCTAAAAAACTATGGCAAGTGATACTACTGCGAAAATTTTTAATGGTGCTACTAATTTTGGTGATGTCTTTGCTGCTACTATTCCAGTTGTCCTACCGGATATTCATGATATTGTAAATACGTTATTGCATCCACAACCTTGGCATACACTAATGTCAAAACACAGGTAAATAAATAGACATGGTTACATATACAATGCTAATATTAAAACCTTTAAGAAAAATACACTTCAATGCAATAAAAGAGTTGGGATAAATGATAATCTCGATAAGTCAAAATTAAATTTGACTAAAGCGGATAATATAATTATTGCGGTCGTTTTTCAAATAAATAATGTGGCCAATGTGAGAAATTGGGTGATAGACTCTGGTGCAACTAGGCACATTTGTGGAGACAAAAATAAATTTTTATCTTATACCCAAGTTAAGGAAGGAGAAGAAACTATTTATCTTGGTGACTCAAGAACAACTCATGTTCTTGGGATAGGAAAAATTATTCTCAAACTCACATCGGGCAAAATTCTAGCATTGAGTGATGTATTGCACGTTTCTAATATCCAAACCAATTTGATTTCTGTGGGGTTATTAGGAAAAGTTGGAGTAAAGGTTTCATTTGAAAATAATGAGGTCGTATTGACCAAAAATGATATTTTTATGGGCAATGAATATTGTAACTATGGTTTATTTGTGTTTAATATTTCTGATACTTGCAATAAAAATGCATCTTCTTCTGCTTATATGATTGCGTTAATTCTTTGTGGCATGCCAGCCTAGGACATATTAATGTCAGGTATATAAAGAAAATACAATCGCTAGGATTAATATCTGATTTAGACACAAATAATATTAACAAGTGTGAAATATGTGTTGAAGCTAAAAGTACTAGAAAGACGTATTTTCTGTAAATAGAGAAACTGAATTATTATTCTTGATTCACACTGACTTAGGCGATTTAAAGCAGACTATGACTAGAGGTGGTAAAAGATATTATGTGACTATTGATGATTTTTCTAGATATACTAAGTTATATTTGCTTAGAAATAAAGATGATGCTTATAATGCTTTTATTTCTTATAAAACTGTGGTTGAAAATCAACTTAGTAGAAAAATCAAAAGAATCATATCTGATAGAGGTGAAGAATATTTCTCTTTGAATGATTTTTTAAAAGAGAAGAAATAATTCATGAAGTAACTCCGCCTTATTCACCTGAGTCAAATTGAGTAGCTGAAAGGAAAAATAGAACATTGAAAGAGATGATGAACTCTATGTTAGTTTTAATGCTCCTGATAGCTTGTGCGGTAAAGCTATTTTATCTGCAGGTCACTTGTAAAATAGAATTCCATATAGAATAACCGGCAAAACTCCGTATAAATTGTGGAGGAGCTATAAACCTAACTTGAAATATTTAAAAGTGTGGGGGTGCCTTGCTAAAGTTCTTTTGCCTGCACCTAAAAAAAGAAAAATAGGTTCTAAAACTACTGATTGCATGCTTATTGGATATGCTGGAAATAGTGTTGTATATAGATTTCTTGTTTTAAAAAGCGATGTGCTTGATTGCAATACTATAATTGAGACAAAAAATGCATAATTTTTTGACCATATTTTTTACCTATCTGATAAAATGTTCCATACACCTGTTGAAATAAATAGTGAAAATTACCTCTAATGAAGAATTGAGAAGAAGTAAAAAGCCTAGGAATGAATAATTTTCATATTGAAATAATTTTCAAACTGTTTTTGTCGATAACGAACCATCAAATTATTTTGAAGCTATATCTTCTTCTGATGCTAAATATTGGAGAGAGGCACTAAAAGTTAAAATTGATTCTATTAAGAAAAATAATACATGGATTTTAACTTATTTACCTCCTGGTGCAAAGCCTATTGGTTGTAAATGAATTTTCAAAAGGAAATTTAATCTTGATGGATCTTTAGATTAAATATAAAACTGAGTTAGTAGCAAAAGATTTTTCTCAAAAATAAAATATAGATTAATTTGATACATTTGCACCAATAACTAGAATTTATTCTATTCGAATTTTAATTGCCTTAACTTCAACCCGTAAGCTTTTTATCCACCAAATGGATGTGAAAACTGCTTTTCTAACTGGTGATTTAGAAGAAGAGATTTATATGGTTCAACCTGAAGGCTGTATCATTCCTTGACAAGAAAATAAAGTTTATAAATTAATTAAATCTCGTTATGGCCTTAAACAAGCTCCTAAGCAGTTGTATGAGAAATTTGAATAAGTCTTACTGAGAGACGATTTTTTCAATTGAGGTGGATAAATGTGTTTATACTAAAGTGGTAGACAATGATTATGTGATAATATGTCTATATGTTGATGACATGTTTATATTTGGTACAAGTTTAAATATTGTGCAAAGTACTAAATTATTTTTATCTTCTAATTTTGATATGAAAGATCTAGGTGAAGTAAATATGATATTGGGAGTTAAAGTTATAAGGAGAGAAAAATAATAATGGTGATCCAGTTGCTTAGTCTAAATATGCTCAGATTATGGGAAGTCTGATGCATTTAATGAATTTTACAAGGCCTGATATAGCCTATGCAGTGTGTAGATTGAGTAGATATACTAATAATCCCAACATAGAGTTTTGGTCAGCATTAGATAGACTAATGAAATATTTGAGAGGAACCATGAATTATGATATCCTATGCAGTGGATTTCCTTCTATTTTAGAAGGGTACAGTGATACAAACTAGACCTCTGATTCAAATAAGACAAAATTCACTAGTGGTTATGTATTCACCCTTGGTGGTGGTGCAATATCTTAGAAATCAGCTAAATAGACGATCACTATCGACTATAGAATCAGAGTTTGTAGCTCTGAGTTAGTTGATTCTGTGGCTGAGTGGCTAAGAAACTTCTTAGCTAATATCCCTTTAATAAAGGACGTATTGCCTCATGAGTCTATACACTGTGATTTCCAAGCGGGCCAATAGCTATAACAAAGAATAAATCTTATAACTGTAAAAGAGATACATGAAATTGAGACATTATGTCATAAAGCAGCCACTGAGAGATGGAATAATTTTCATTGATTATGTGAAGTCGGAAGTTAATTTGGGCGATCCTTTAACTAAACATGGGGAAGAAAATTAATTCTTCAAACCTCAAAAGAGATGGAGTTAAGGCCGACATATTTTCAATAAAAATGGTAATCCAACCTATGTAATTGGAGATCCCATGAAGTAGGTTCATATGGGTAATAACAATTCAATATTGGCACTGATGCACTAAAAGATAGTGCTTGATTGCTACTAATTGAGAGGCTGAGTTATACTCTTAATGAAATTCATAATCCTTATAGATAGTGTATTTAAAAACAGTATGCACTTGATGAATTCGCCTATATGAGAGTGGAGTGAGCCGCTCCTGTGAGATTTTGGCCTACTCTCTAGAGCTCTCATGAATAACCAGGCATACACATGCCCTATTAGGCGCAAATTTGCGTTGAACGGCAAAATTACCGGGAGTCAAAATATGATTGATGACTTACAATAAGAATTATTGCTTCATAGATATATTACATTTCACCAGTAATTCTGCGAGTTAAATTTTATTGGTCTATGTTTGGTTCATAGTCCAAAAGACACCAAATTTATTACATTTGGACTATGCAAATCCAGCAAGTCTATTTCAAAAAGTCTTTAAAATAGTGGGGGACTGTGGTAATATTTTAAACCTTTTGTTGACAAATGTCTTGAACAATACCATATGGAAGCTCTTTTAGAAGCCATTAGAAAAATGACAAAATACATTTGTAAAGCAGCAAAATGCATAAGACACTTTCTTGTCATGCACAATAAGTCTTCGTGCAAATGAGGCTATAAATAGCCATTATCAATCACTCATTTCTCAATCAATTATCATTAGCAAGACAAAGAAATTATTTTACTACTTTCTTTCTAAATTTGTCTTCATAATCTTTCCTTTGTGATTTTTTTCTTCTCAAAGTTTAGTAGTTTAATTTCTTTGTTCTCCTCTTTTTTATAGCTAGGTTTATAATTTGCTATTTTGTTGATTCCTATATCCTCTGTAATAGAGGTAGGCTTGTTTAATTCTGAAGAGACATTTCACTCTGATGAAATAGTTTTTTAGGATAATGCCTAACACGATTCAAGCTAATTCGTATATTTTCGCTCACAAATAATATTATTATAATATTATTATTATCGTTACTTTTCGATATCATTTTCCTACGCTAATATGGTATTTAAGCGTGACACGTACTTAGAGCTCTTTTCTACTTTTACATTTTTTAGTGTTTTTGGGAGAAGGTTTACTGTTTAGGTTTTGAAAATGGGAAAAAGGGGAAGAAGGAAAAAGGAAAGTTCTCGATGATATTCAAACTCTACGCCTGATTGACTCTTTAAAGAGATTTAAAACGCAAATTTGTCGAGTTTAACTCAAGGTGTGAAAACATGAAGATTAAGCTGAAGAACACGAAGAATATAATGAGAGAAGAAGAGAGATAAAGAGGGTAGTTGAGAGAACTCTCCATAAGTTCGAGAGAGTGTTTTAGAAAAATGAACCGAGTCTCTACAAAATATCTCTGTACACGTAGATATATACATCACACCAATGGGTCGGATCACACCAGCGGGTCGGGTCAGACGGCCCAATAATAAAATAAATTTGGGCTCAGATATCAGTCCACTATCAATAATCATCACATCCCACTACAGTGTATACCATGAACATACAATAAATATACAATGAATATACAGGCCTATGTCACTTTTTCTTTGGCTTGGAAGCCATGTAATCTCTCATCTCAACACCCCCCCTCAAGTTGGAGGGGGAAACTACCTACAACTAGAGCAGCAAAGGATGAAGCACAGTGTCAGGCAAAGGCTTAGTCAGAAGATCAGCAAGTTGACGGGTGGTAGGAACATGAAACAGTTGAATGAGGCCATGCTGTAGCTGATCCCGAACAAAATGACAGTCGACCTCGATGTGTTTGGTACGCTCATGGAAAACTGGACTGTTAGCAATATGAACAGCAGCCTGACTGTCACAAAACACAGAAAATGGAAGAGAAACAGAGACACCAAGATCAACTAATAAACGAGACAACCAAGATAATTCGGCAACAACTTTGCTAAGGGCTCGATATTCTGCCTCAGTAGAAGATAAGGAAACCACAGGTTGCTTCTTTGATTTACAACTAATCAGGCAACCACCCAATAACACACAAAACCCAGTAATAGATCTCCTTGTATCAGGGCAGGCAACCCGGTCACTATCAGAATAACCAACAATAGAGAAATCATCACTGGCAGAATAAAAGAGACCCATAGAAGAAGTGCCTTTGAGGTATCGCAAAACATGTAGTAGAGCAGGAGTCATATGGGGAAGTCTGGGGCATGTTAGAAATTGACTCAGATGTTGAACAGCAAAACATATGTCAGGCCTGGTACGTGTCAGAAATAACAGCTTACCAACAAGACTCCTATACTGATCAGGAGAGGTTAAAAGGTCACTAGAATCAACATGAAGTTTGACATTAATATCCAAAGGACAAACAACAGAGGATACATTGGTACAGTCAAACTGATGCAGCAAGTCAGAGACATATTTATGCTGATTAAGGATCATTCCACCAAGAACAACTAACATTTCTATGCCCAAAAATAATGCAAAGACCCTAGGTCTTTGATTTTAAACTGATTATCCAGAAACATTTTCAGGGCAGTAATTTCATCACTGTCATCCCCAGTAAGAATAATATCATCCACATAGACTGCCACAATCACAAGGGACCCAAGTTTACCTTTGATGAACAAAGAATAGTCATTCAAAGAATGTGTGTACCCTCTGGAATAAAGAGCAGAAGACAATTTGGCATACCATTGTCTGGATGTTTGTCTCAGCCCATATAGGGATTTCTTGATCTTACAAACCAGAGGAGAGGAAGTAGAAAAAGTAGAAGAAACAGAACCAGAAAGAGGAGCAGAGACTGTCAAACCTGGGGGAAGTTTCATATAAACTTCCTCATCCAAATCACCATAGAGAAAAGCATTATTAACATCAAGTTGAAACAGAGGCCAGTGATTCTTGACAGTCACAGCAATAAGACATTTCACAGTGGTCATCTTAATCACAGGAGAAAAGGTGTCAGTAAAATTAATCCCTTCAACTTGAGTATCACCCCTAATAACCAGCCTAGCTTTATACCTTTCAACAGCACCATCAGCCTTGTATTTGATTTTATAGACCCATTTACAGCCAATGGGTTTCTTACCAGGAGGAAGAGGAACAACATCCCAGGTATGGTTTGCTTCCAAAGCATCAAACTCCTATCTCATGGCATCCTGCCATGCTGGAACAGATGCAGCTTGAGAGTAATATAAAGGTTCAGATTCTGAATTAGAAGAAGAGGAGCCAGAAAAGGCAGGGAGTTGCAGATATAATCCTTAAGATAGGGAGGATGATTATGCTGTCTAGTGGATTTTCTAGGAGCAGGAAGAGGTTGTGAAGAAGGTAAAGCAGGAGGAGAGATGTCATGATTGAAAGAAGGAAGGGGAGATGGACCAGCAACAGTAAAATCAGGAACCGGAGAATCATACGTTGGATCAGATATTGGGGAAGGAGGAGAGGAAGCATGTATAAAAAAAATTGTGTCAGTGGAATGCTCAGCGGGAGGAATAAAAGGAAAAGATGAAGGAGAAGGGTGAGCAGAAGAAGGTTTATTCTTAAAAGGAAAACAAGTTTCATGGAATATAACATCCCTGGAGACAAAACATTTCTTGGAAACCAGATCATACAGTTTATAACCCTTTTTGGCAAATGGGTAACCCAGAAAAACACAAGAGAGGGCTCTAGGCTTTAACTTGTCCCTTTGAGGAATATGGACATCAGCATAAGCAAGGCACCCAAATACCCTCAAATGAGAGTAGGATGGAGCTTTCCCATACAAAATTTCATCAGGAGACTTATTGTAAAGTATTCTGGATGGTATTCTGTTAAGGAGATAAGTAGCAGTCAACAGACAATCCCCCCAGAAAGACACAGGTAGGCCAGATTGAAAAAGTAAGGCTCTACAGGTTTCAAGAAGGGTTCTGTGCTTTCTTTCAACAACACCATTCTGTTGAGGTGAATGAGGGCAGGAGGTTTGATGAATAATCCCCTGGCTACTGAAGAAAGATATACCCTTAATGCTGGATCCCAATTCTAAAGCATTGTCACTTCTAACAGTTTGAACCACAGTGTTGAACTGAGTTTTATCAAAACAGATGAAAGATTTTAAGCAGGGAAAAAGCATTGCTTTTAGAGCCCATTAAGTGTGTCCAGGTTGCCCTAGAGAAATCATCAACGATTGTAAGGAAATATCTATAACCAGAAGAAGTAGAAGTGTGGTAAGGTCCCCAAGTATCCACATGGATCAATTGAAAAGGTGTAGTAGTACTGATACTGCTGTCAGGAAAATGGAGTCTTGCCATAGGACAGACAGAACAAGGAAAAGGTTGTTTAGAAGCAAATGGAAAAGACAAACCATAAATATGTCTCATATTTGCGAATGAAGTATGTGCTAGTCTTAAATGCCAAATGTAATTCATATCAGTGGTAACAACATTATTACTAATGGAACTATTTACAATTGGAGGCAAGGCAACATTTTTGCTGTCAGACACATTGTCATCATTACAAAAATAAGACAAAGCACATACAGAAGTAGATGAAGAACCAGTAGAGGAAGAAGGGGAAGGTGGCACCCAAGACAGTTTGTATAGGCCAGCTTCCTCTTTACCAAGATCCAGAATCCTCTTCAGAGAAGGGTCCTGTATCATGTGAAGTAAACAGGAAGTTGGAGTAAACAAAACTATACAGTGCAATTGTTTTACCAACTTGTGGACAGAAATCAAGTTGTGTTTAAAGGAAGGAACCAGCAGCACATTGTGAAGAGTAAGGGATGAAGTTAATGCAAAAGAACCTGTAGAAGTTACTTTCACTTTGTAACCGTTAGGCAAAGTTACAAGATAAGGAACAGTCAAAGGTATGATGTTAAAAAGCAAGTTTTTATCATGTGTCATGTGATTAGATGCCCCTGAATCTATGATCCAGGTGACAGAATTAATATGTGTAAGCATGCATAACTTGGAATCAGAAACAAGACTCTCAGTCAACATAGTACCAGCAAAATTAGCAGATAAGGCAACAATCATCTTCCTCCTCCAACCTCCATAACCACTGCCTGAAAAGGGAGTGGACACAAGAGACATACCAGGAACGTCGGAGGAGTAAATTAGGAGGGGACTAGTAGAGTCCGTTGGGGAGGTATTAGTATTCGTATTATCAGCCATGAATAATGAACAAACTTAACAACACAGAAATAATTTCAATGAATAGACCACAATCAAACTAGTACTGGCATGCAACATATACAACACTTAGAACAGAGAAAGTGTTACCCTCTTCTTCGCGACCGGATAAGAACGGCCTTCAACCACCGGATGAAACTAAGCACGGTCACCGGAAATTGCAGATAAACAGAAACTCACCAGAATCAGGTCACAAACGTCGGAAACTTACCCAAAATGTCTATCGACCGAAGGTAAAATCATCGGATAACATTAAAACCCTTGGTCCAAAAGTCGGAAAACCCTAGATTTTGAAGAACTCACTGGAATAAGACCAGAGATGTCGGAAAATCACTCAAAATATCTACTGATACATGATCGGAGCCTCAAACAGTCAGAAAAGTCCCGATTATCCGATTAACATTCATCGAAAAATATACGAACAGTATTTTTCTCAGATAACCGAAGAAAATCAGCAAGTATCGACAACACATAACAGAGAAGGATCGGAAGATTTTCCGGCTCTGATAGCATGAAAACATGAAGATTAAGCTGAAGAACGCGAAGAATATAGTGAGAAAAGAAGAGAGAGAAAGAGGGTAGTTGAGAGAACTCTCCAGAAGTTCGAGAGAGTGTCTTAGAAAAATGAACCGAGTCTCTACAAAATATCTCTGTACACGTAGATATATACATCACACCAGTGGGTCGGATCACACCAGCGGGTCGGGTCAGACGGCCCAATAATAAAATAAACGTGGGCTCAAACATCAGTCCACTATCAATAATCATCACAGCCCACTACAATGTATACCATGAACATACAATAAATATACAATGAATATACAGGCCTATGTCACTTATGCTTTGGCTTGGAAGCCATGTAATCTCTCATCTCAACAAGGTGTGCTTTATTTTTACGAGTAAATAATTTTTTTTATTATATATATATATATATATATATATATATATATATATATATATATTTTTTTTTTTTTTTTTTTTTTACTTTTATCCAGCTAATGGAGCACTAGTCATAACCAAAGTTTCTCGACGAATAAAGAAAAAAATAAAGAAGAAGAAGAAAAGAAAGTTTTTTTTTTACTTTCTTCCAATTCAAATAAGAGAGTAAAAATCCAATTTAAAATGAATTGAACCACGTAGCTTCAACCTCAACGTCTTGACATGTGGAGTAACACACTAAAAAATTTTGGCCATTGGAGAGGATTTCTTAATGATTCCAGTACAATAAAAAAGAATTATCAGGTCGCCAATATATTAAAATTCCAACACCAATTAAGAAGTGTTGAATGCACATGCAGCAGGCAGTCTGTCAGAATAAGAAAAGCTAAAATGACAGTTCGTGATAACATTTGTCATAATAACGTAATAAATGCTTAATAATTTGATAGCTCAAAAGTCAAAATGAAACTAAGCCAAGAAAGAGTAGTAAATGTAAGGGCAAACAACAGAAATTCGAAACTAAAAGGCTTCCAAATTCTTAACATGGTCACAGCCAACACACTAGAGGGGTCACTGTTTAAGTCAAAATAGTTTATACGTTGCTTTTTGTAGATTTAATTTCTGAATTGGGCACCATCATGAGGTAGTAGCATCATAATAAAAGGGGGAGCTTTTATTGCACAAAAAGTTGGAATCATTAATCTAACCTAACAATAAATTTCCTTTTTGAAGGCCAACTGATAGCAAGGGCCCATGATGAATCTTCTCTTTCCTTTTTCTATTCCTGAAATTAATCCCTCCTTTCTTCGTTTTGTTTGGCTAACTTTACCGCTATTATTTTTCTTTATTTATATGTCAGGGCTTCCAAATTGTTGACTGTATTTGAAATAAATTCGTGCATTTCACTTGGAGAAATTACATATGGGCAGGGGGGGGGGGGGGGGGGGAGGGAGTATGACCCCAGGGGAAGAGGTGGAGCTTTCAAATTATTAATGGTTTTTTAGTGCTCAGAGTTGGACTGGTCTTGGCCCAATTCCCTGAGCAAATAATGAGAACTGCGTCAGAAGTGAGAGCAAACCTGCATTGCATACATATCAATATTTGGTTTTATTCATTCAGAGAGGCATTTCTCCTTTGTCACACAGACAGTCTTGTGGTTCCTCTCCCAATGCCTTCTTTTTTTCTCTGTATTCATTCTGACCAACCTTTGGATTCTGTGAGAGAGTGAAAATTATAAAGTATAGTAATGCATCAAATTTGCTTTTACTAATTTCAAATATGCAATCTTACGACACATAAAACAAAAAGGATGGCTAAGCCCAAGATAAAGGGATTAAACTAAGCACATAGAATATTACACCACATACACTCTGCACCTTCTTTTGAGCAATTTTTGTAATATTTTATGTTCGAAACCTCACAGATCCAACCCATATCACTAGATTCCCCATCTGTAAAGCTAGTTCATGGGAGAGAGAAATATGGAGATTGTATCCCTAGGATAGCAGACTCAAAGCAAATTATGTTTCCTTTCTTGGCTTTAACGAACTCAATCAAGGTAAAGTAAACAAACCAGTTTCTCTTGCATCCTGAGAGATTTAGTCTCATGATGGTTTCCTACATGGATCAAATTAGGTAAAAGCTTTCTTGTTTCCAATGTAAGATGTACACCCTTTAACTACTCTTATTAGTATTCAAGTTCCTCCACAATGAAAGCGAGGGTCAGGTTCTGAGTTCTGACTTAGGGAGGCCCACAGTTAGAAGATGATGATATGACTTTCACATGTAGATTTCTTCTGCTTTCAAAAGTCTTACGTTACATTCATCTGCTTCTTCAAGGAGAGTGTTCCCATCCCAACCACAAATTATTTGCAACTGATTACACTCCATACCAAGCATCCAGAAACAAGATCAGTTTTTTTTCTCCTGATTCCAATCCGGCAAATATGGTTCTACTGAATTGAAAACTACTGAAATATAGCATTTTGTTATCTCCTTGGTTCCTCAAAGCTTTTTCAGAGTATTCAACTTCTAAGCTTTTGGAGACTCCTCATTCATCACTTTGAGAATGGATGAAGAGCAATCTCCTAAAGAGATCCCAACTGTTGATACCCAGTCCCTTACAATCAAGATTGCAAATTCGGGCAGTAAGAGACTGGGTAAGGACATTTTCTCCACAGTTCTTCCTTCAGGTCAGCAGAAATTGGTAGCAGATTCAGCCACATCATCACCATATAACTCTCCTTCACTCATCTCTCCTCCATCTTCTGCATTTGTTTCAGCATTGCAATCACCTTACATTTCTCCAAGGGCCACTTTAGCTACAAATCCAAGTGCTCAAGAAAACCTCATTGCTCCCACCATTTTAGTTGCTAATCCAAAACAAGAAACTCCTATTGCTCCTACCTCAGTTGCCCACCCATCCCCGCCCGTCTCATACTGTGGTTCACAGTCCGATGATGTTCCCAGCACCTCCTACACTCCACCTCCAGAAAGATATGATTTTTCTGATGACCCTACCGACACAAAACTCAAAATTGTCACCTGTGTCCCTGTTTCAGGACCAGAGACCGATCCCAGGATATCCTTTTCTTTTCCTGTCCCTCGAATTTCTTTTGCCAAGGGCTCCATTTCACCTGCATCCAATGCCAAACTTAGGAACTGTGATGTGTATATAGGATTCCACGGTCAGAACTTAAATTTAGCGCGGTTCTGCAAGTGGCTCAAGTCGGAACTGGAGCTTCAGGGTATTTCTTGTTTTATTGCTGATAGAGCGAAGTATGCAGATAATCAGAGCCATGAGATTGCTGACCGAGTTATATGCTCAGTAACCTTTGGCGTCGTAGTTGTCACCAGTTGTAGCTTCTTCAACCATCTGAGCTTGGAGGAAATAAGATTTTTTGCGCAAAAGAAGAACTTGATTCCTTTGTTCTTTAATACGGATGCCAATGAAATTGCAAGTCTATTTAACCGAAATGCTGATGCCAAGAAATGTAAAGAGGTACTGGATGCAATACTTAAGTGTCATGAGTTTAAATTGGAGACAAATGAGAGTAATTGGAGGTCCTGTGTCTCGAAAGCAGCTGGGATATTAAGGGCCAAACTTGGTAGGAAAAGTGTTGCAGAAAAAACAGCAGAAGGGTTTGAAGAGTTGCCCTTCCCGAGGAATAAAAGTTTTGTGGGAAGAGAGAGAGAAATTATGGAGATAGAGACTACTCTCTTTGGCTGTGGGGATTCCTATGAGCAAGAAAGTGTGGTCCCAAGTGTCATAGGAGGAACACCAGGACAATCTGAAGGTCTAGCTGATGATGAAAGTGAAGCTGATGCTAGCAGAGGCAAATATATAAATCTAGAGATAGGAAAGAACAAGGAAACCAATAAAGAAGCTTGGGTGGAACCAATTATTGGAAGAAATTCGCTGAAGAGACTTAAGTACAGAAAATCAAGAAGCGGGAAGGACAAGAATTTGGGGGCCAGTGTTGTGTGCATAAATGGCGCCCCTGGTGTTGGAAAGACTGACCTTGCTTTGGAATTTGCTTACAGGTATTCACAGAGATACAAGATGGTCTTGTGGGTAGGGGGTGAAGCTCGCTACTTTCGACAGAACATATTGAACTTGTCTCTAAATTTGGGCCTGGATGTGAGTGCAGATGCAGAGAAGGAAAGAGGAAGGATAAGGAGTTTCGATGAACAAGAATTGGAAGCATTCAAGAGAGTTAAAAGAGAGATATTCCGTGACATGCCATATTTACTAATTATAGATAATTTAGAGACTGAGAAGGAGTGGTGGGAAGGAAAGGATCTTCATGATTTAATACCAAGTGACACTGGTGGTACCCATGTCATTATCACAACACAGCTCAGCCAGGTAATGAACGTTGATCCCTTGCAGCTTCAGCCATTGTCCACACCCGATGCCATGATATTGATAAGGGGAAGACGTAAAAAGGAGTATCCAGCAGGAGAGATGGAATTCCTCCAAAAATTTGATGAGAAACTTGGAAGGTCGAGTTTTGGTCTTTGGGTGGTTGGTTCCTTGCTATCAGAGCTTGCAATTTTGCCGTCCGCTCTATTTGAAGCAGTGAATCAGGTTCCAGCTGAAGAAGCCACAACTTGCTCTTATCTGTCCGTTCCACATCAACAGTTCTGCAGAATAAATCCATTTCTAATGAAAACACTGGTTTTCTGTACAGCTCTCTTGCAGCAAAGCAACGATAGCAGGGACTCCCTTGCCTCAAGAATGCTTCAGGTAGGAGCATGGTTTGCTCCAGCGCCCATCTCGGTGAATTTACTGGCAGCAGCTGCAAAGAAAATTCCTGTAAATAGAAACAGATTCAAGATGTGGACAAAGTGCATGAAAGTTGCTCTATGCTTCTACTCGGGGCATTGCCTGACAAGCCAAACATGGAAAAGTGAAGAGGAAGCAGCACTACTTCTAGTTAAACTGGGTTTGGCACGAAAAGCCAACAGGCAGCCTGGATGCTGGATCCAATTCCATCCCATCACTCAGATCTTTGCTAAAAGGAAAGATGGATTAGTTGCTGCTAAAGCCAATGTTCAAGGTGCAAGGAAAATTGGAAATCCCCAAGAAGATTCTGACCATCTCTGGTCATGTGCTTTCCTTGTATTTGGTTTCAAGTCCGAACCACCAGTCATTCAGCTCAAGGCTATAGACATGGTTCTCTTCATTAGAAAAACAGCTCTTCCATTGGCAATTAGTGCCTTCACAACATTCTCAAGGTGCAACTCGGCCTTAGAACTCTTGAAGGTCTGCACAAATGTGCTTGAAGAAGCAGAGAAGTCATTTGTTTCTCAAATACAAGACTGGTGCCACGGATCTCTGTGCTGGAACAAGAAGCTGCAATCCAACCAAAGAGTAGACGAGTATGTTTGGCAAGAGGTGACATTGTTGAAAGCTACGCTGCTGGAAGCTAGAGCGAAGCTGTTACTAAGAGGAGGTCATTTTGATAGCGGAGAGGATCTATGCAGAACCTGCATTAGCATCCGAACCGTAATGCTGGGTCATAACCATGCTCAAACTTTGGCTGCTCAACAAACATTAGCTAAATTAGTAAGGATGAGAAGCAAAATATGATCCCAAACTCTCCAGAAAGCCACACTTTTTGTGGCTCAGTTTTGTTTACTGTGACCATGCAACTCACTCTGTTAGTTTATGTAACATAGAAATCATCCATTATCAAGTATTTTTCACCACATTAGGTCAAAACTTATTTCGTTTCAGCAATTTACTGATTTCGTCTAGAAAATTTAACCAATGCCACACAATCAACCTACAACATTTGCAGTATCCTTCCTGCCTGAGACAGAATAGACATGTCTAGTGTTTTTCAAGTTGGATGAATCCATGGTCCCATGTCATTTGATCACTCATTTGCGATGCATCAGTTCTGTCTCATTAAGCAATTAGGAAGACTGTCATTTTAGTTATATTCACAACTCTGGAAGAAAAAAGGCAAATCAGCCATTAAAAATAGGATATTGTTCTGCAATCATCTCAAAAAAAAAAAGGATATTGTTTAATTTTCTTAAAACAAAGAGTTCATCTTAGGAGAAAAAAAAGGCGACTGGAAGAAATAGAAATGGATAATATTGTTCATTGAGACAATCTTCAAAATAAAACACAAAACCGGAGGCAACAGATTTTCCTGTAACCCTTTGGAACCAGTAGCTACCAACACAGAAAAACTCTGCAAATTCAACAAGAACAACAAACCCAGTGTAATCTCATATAGTGGGGTTTGGGGAGTATAATGTGTACCCGGACCTTACCCTATCTCAAAGACACACACAGAAGAACCAAACAAATTTTCATCATCTCTTCCTTAAATCAGTACTGCACACCAAATGTATCTTATGAACACAACTCTCAAGTCAAAAATCAACCATGAAATCGACAAAAACACATATAATGTAAATCAATTAATGTTGGTGAGTCAGTGAAATTTGCGAGGGCAAAATCAAGTTCTTCTTTCAGCATTCGAAATCAAGCCAGTCGAAACGGCGTCATCCTCATCCACAAACAGCCCTTCTGGATTCCTCAATAATCCATGAATCACCGTCACCAAAAATCCTAACGCTACACCAATGAGCAAAGAATTTAAAATTCCTGTGAACCAAGCAGCAATTGCAGAAAAAATTACGAGACCCGAAATCACAGCTAGATCGCTAATTTGATGCCCTAGAACAACCATGGGATCCTCCCGGAAGAACAGAAGAATCAACCACATTGCAAAAACCAAACCGGCGAAAATCAACGAAAAAGGTGAGCCAATAAGTGAAGCGGCTGAGCAAGCAGAGATGACAATGGCATAGTTGACGGAGAAGTACTTGAAATTCCGGCGAATACGAATTGCAGCATCGGAGAAGGATGCCGGAAGATCGACAGCGCTTGCTCCGGCGAGGAATTCAGGCCACGGTCGACTACGAGAAAGAAATGTAAAGAGATTGTGAATAGATCGGTTAACGACGTCACCGCCGGAAATTGGGATGGTGGTGTAGGTTGCCGAGGCCGTGGTGGTCACGGCGGTAGTTGTTGCTGATGGCATATTTGTGAATTGGGTTAAAATTTTGACCAGAGAATTTTGACCAATACACAATAACTACTCATGGGTGCACTCGTGATGTGTCAGTTTAAAGACGGAAATTTCGTGACTGATTGTAGTAAAATAATCTTCTTTTCTTATAGCATTATTATTGTCCCATGAGCGGGTCAATAAATTATGTTTGAATAATCTGTCCTAACGTTTTGACTTTTTCATGCTTACTGTCAATAAAATATGCGGCGCCTTCTTGAGGAAGGGCTATATAAGGCTACGCTAGAAGATATTATAAAAAAATTAATATTAAAAGTAATTGAGAAAATAAAAAAGAGAATTAAGAATTAAAGAAATTTGATTGTATTAATAAAAATTATTATAAAAGTAATATAGTATCGAGGAGAAGAGATATCACCACAAAGAGCTATTTGTTTTGCTAGAAATTTTAATTACTTGATCCCCTAGTAATGCTTAAAAACAAAAACCAAAGTTATAAAACTTAACTTAACTAAGTTAAAGAGACATAATAAAAATTTATGGAACAAAATTACTTTATATTTATAATAAAAAGATTTAGGTTCCTACAAAGTAGAAGCAGGTTCGTTGGCAATAAATTTGTCTTTAGCATAAGAGTCTATGCGCACTGTTATTTGTATTTGCTTGCGACTAAGCGCTGGCAAGGACTATCAATGGGGCAACATAGACACATGCACACTTGTTACTTGGCGCGGCAATGACCACGGGATTGACCATAGTGCAAGGCGTTGGGAGGCTTGCCAGGACGTCATGGCGCAGCCAAGACAACGGGAATGACCGTAGCGCAAGGTGTTGGGAGGCTTGCCAGAATGTCATGGGACACATCCAAGGAGTCATGGGCAGTGGCGAAGGCAGAATCTTCATGAAAGGGGTTTAAAATTTGACATCTATTGATTTAATGTGGCTCCGCAATTAAATACGAATAAATGAAATCACCATGAATATTGTAGTTCACATTCTTCTCTCGTTCCAACCCACATGCATGCCCCTTTCTTCTTCAACTCTGAAATTCACTATTCATACGACGCTATTTGAAATATTCAAAAGAGAAGAAATAAAATTTTATTACACTTTGTTCAGATGTAAAATATTGTTAATTCCATTTTTCTTTTCCTCGGTTTGAGGTTTCAACCTAAAAATTTGGAAGATATGATCCAACTATTGGTAACTACATAATACATCATGATTAGTGGTGAATCATATTATAATTTAATTAAGTATGTTAAATGGTATTCATAATATCCTTTCGTATGAAGTATATCACGAGGTATATTGTATAACATATTATGATTGCTGTTAGATTATGATTCAATAAGTATACCTTGTTTAAATGGTATTTCTAATATTTTTAGTCTACTTTATAGTATATCATGATTATATGATATATTGTAATTACTGGTATATTAAGTGGTATCCATAATATTCTATGTATATAGTATACAATAATAGTATACAATGATTACTGTTAAATAGTATTACATTATCTGAGTATGTTAAATAGTATATGAAATATTCTTGGTATATTACATATTGGTATACTATGATTAGTATTAAATTCTAGTATTCTCAATATTCTTTGGTATACTATACACTAGTGTATCATGATTAGTGTTAAATTGTGGTATACTTTGTTAGATTACGTTAAATAGTATACCAATATTCTTGGTATACTACATGTTGATATACCAAAATTATTATTGAATCATGGCGCTCTTAATATTCTTATTATACTATACATTGGTATACTATAACAACACAGTATACCAAATTTTAGTATTCGCCCATTTAACTAGAAAGGACTAAAACAAAAAGGTAAAAAAGAGTTTAAAAAGTCATTTATAAATAAAAAATAAAAAATAAATAAGAGTGACACTGTAACTATAATAACTAGAATCAATTAATGATTGTGTAGAAAATATTTCAATACTAATTTTAGGACTAGATTATTTATCTAGAAAGGAAAAAAATAAGTGGAATAAAGTGATAAAAGAATTAACAAAAAATTTTACTCAAAAAATAATATTATAAAACAAAGATAAAAAATACTCCATCCATTTTAATTTATGTGAACTTATTTTTTTAATATGCGCCAAAAAGAATGATTTTATTTTAAATAATTTACCTTTATAAAGTAATTTATAGCCACACAAGCACAAGTTCAAAAGTCTTCTCTCTTTTGTTAAACTCTATGCTTTGTAAAAATAGAATTACACAAATTGAAACAGATGAAATAATAATGATAAGAAAAGAAGTGTCAGAAGTTTTAAAGAAATAAGTTTTACTTTAAAAAATAAATTTAAAATTTGTTTAAAATCTACAAGAAAAAATTATGTACAAATAATAGATAAAAAATTAAAAGATAAAAAATATCCCAATACAAATTTTCAAGTTGAGTAGGACCAAGACATAATACTTGGAGAGTAAGTTGAGTGCAGGACCAGTGAAGCGGGTGTTGACATGAGGCTTGATACACAAGTTATCCCTAATAAGAAAGAGAGTATCAAGTATCTTATGTCTTTTATCCAAGGAGATAGGGAGATTGACGAGGATGTTACACATCATATTGGAGTTGGTGGTGAAGTGGAGCCGTGCATCCATTTTTTTATGTGATGAGAATGTGCCTCCTAAATTTAAAGGCAAATTCTATATAGTAGTGGTTACACAAACTAAGTTGTACGGGGCTAAGTGTTGGGCCAGTAAAGAACTCGCTTGTAAAGAAGATGAAAGTAACAATGAAGATGTTGAGATGGATGTGTAGGCGTACCAAGATGGATAACAACAAGAATGAATATATTCGAGCAAAAGTGGGAGTGTCCCAATAAAGGACAAGATGCGAGAAGTTAGGCTTAAATAGTTTGGGCATATGAAGAGGAGAAATACAGATTCCCAATTATGAGGCGTGAGAGATTGACCCTGGTAGGTTTGGGGAGAGGTAGAGGTAGACCAAATAAGTATTTGAGGGAGGTGATTGTCACGATCCAAAAATCCACTAAGGTCATGGTGGCGCCGGACACCGCTGTTTGGCAAGTCAGCTAAAATACTTGATTAAATTTCAACTTTAGTACTTATTTAGATTTATTTTTTCTTTATACAATAAATAACGAATAATGAAATTTACAGGAATAACCATGAAGTCTTCTACAAACTAAATACTGAATAATTCAAAAATCATCCCAGAACCTGGTATTACAAGTGCATGAGCAATTTTTATGAAATTATAAAGTACAACAATCGTCCGGAGTACGCTATTGGATATGAATAAATAGAGAAAAACAAAAGAGACTCTGCCAGCTGCGGGTCGTCTCGAGAAGAGCAGCCACCTAAGTCTCTGTATCAACCATGTTGCTATGCTCAGTTGGCCACTGGAGATACAGGTGCCTGTGCAACAAAAATGCACAAAAGTGTAATATGAATACGGAAATAACGTGTACCTAATGAGTATCATGTCTAATCTCGAAGAAGTAGAGACGAGATGGTCGACTTCGACACATACTAGAGGTCCAATAATGATATATTATTAATGCGATGATTCACAGATTTATTAACAACAGTAAATTCAGATAATTCATGAAACAAGTAAAATTTCCTTTTTATTAAAAGCCTCCGGATTCGTTATCCATTATGCGACAATTATCTCAAGTCAGGGAGAGAAAATATCAATTTCAAATAATTTCAAGGCAAGAAATATAAGTATGCGCAAATAATCACCATAGGACGTATGATCTAATCTAACATAAAAGTAAACTGTGCACTGTCGAGGGTCGAACGACTCGAACCATAGATGCATCTATTACCCACCTCGCGAATCATCCACGCGAAGCGGTCAAATAAAAACATGTATTCAAACAGTCAATCATGACTTCATCAGGGAAAAAACTAATTACCCAAAGAAATAGCAATTCTCTTTAACGGTCAAAAAAATGATGTTTAATCCTTTTTGAAATTTATTTACTGATTCGATATAATTGAAACAATTCAACCTGTCAATAAATTTACAAATAATTCAAGTACAACATATTTTTAGGCCCTAGACTACCCAGATAATAGCATATATTATCTCGTCACCCCTTGCATATGTAGTCCCCACAAATAGGAGCACATAATCAATTAACTCACTTATGAGGATAATTCCCTCTTACAAGGTTAGAAAGGAGATTCACCTCGCTCCGAAGCCTATATTCCGATTCAAGAACGCACTCAAACCTCCACATTCGGAGCCGAATACTCCAAAACTATTCAAATAGGGTAAAAACTAGTGAATACATGCTCAAAAGTTTATATTCTAATTATTAAACTGATATTCCATCTTTAAATGCAAGGTTCCTAATATTCATCCCCGGGCCCACGCACCCGGATCCCGAAAATTTTTGAAGAAAATTGTTACCCATAACCAAAGGATCAAGAATATATGATTTTACTTTATTCCTTAACAATTTTCGTGGTTAAATCTTATTTTACCAAATTCTAGGTTTTTCATCTAAAACCCTTTTTTCTAAATTTTCACATGCTAATCTACCCATAATCTATGTATTTAACTCATGTTGTATAGAAAATACTTACTTCAAAGTACTAGGTGAAGACCCTATTCCAAAAGCTCCAAAAATTGCCTAAGAGGATGAAGAAAATGAGCTAAATGGACTAAATCTCGAAATTAATAGCTGGACACAAGCCTCTGATGTCGCATTTGCGACACCAGGTTCACAAATGCGACAAAAACCTCGCAAATGCGAAGCCTGCTCCCCTTCTGCCATCGTTGCATTTGCGACAAGAAAATCGCAAATGCGAGCTTCACAAATACAAAGACTCCATCACAGATGTGAGCCCTGACTGATTTGGCCCATTTCGCAAATGCGATAAGGATTTCACAAATGCGAACCCTTCATGCCTCGCAAAAGCGAGCCGATCGTCGCAAATGCGAAGAATCCCCAATATGCCCATGTTTGCCAATGCAAACGGAATCTCACAAATGCGATGATCGCATTTGCGATCAAAGCATCGCAATTGCGATCATACCAACACCAGTAATCCTATTTCTTAGCAAATCACTCCGAAGCTATCCTGAATCACATCGAGCCCCCATAGATCCGAACCAAGCACCTGCACAAGTCTAAAACTACAATACGGACTTGCTCGAAACCTCAAATCACATCAAGAAATGCTAGAACCATGAATCACGGCCCCAATCCAAGCTTAATGAACTTTGAAATTTCCAACTTCTACTTTCGATGTTTAAACCTATCAAATCACGTTCGATTAACTTCAAATTTTGCAGACAAGTCATATTTGACATTACGGACCTATTGCCACTTTTGGAATAGGATTCCGACCCCAATATCAAAAAGTCCACTTCCGGTCAAACTTCTCAAAAACCTTCAAATTTCTATTTTTAGCCAAATGACTCCAAATTTACCTACGGACCTCCGAATTCACTTCCGATCGCGCTCCCAACTCAAGAATCACCATACAGAACTATTCAAAAATTCGGAATCCCAAATGGACATCGATAACACTATTATACTCTTCAAGCCAAACATATGAAATTCCTATCAAAATGCTAACTTCCACAATAGGCGCCAAAACACTCCCGGGTCATCCATAACCCGATCCGGGCACACCCAAGTCCAAAATCATCATTCAAACTTGTGGAACCTTCAGATACTGATTCTGAGGTTGTTTACTCAAAAATCTAATCTTAGTTAATTCTTTCAACTTAAAACTTCCGAAATAAGAATTCTCTTTCCAAATCAACTCTGAACTTCCCGAAATTCAACTCTGACCACGCGTACAAGTCATAATACCTGAAATGAAGCTGCTCATGGCCTCTGAAATGAAGTTTCTCATGAAGTTATGCATGATAACAATAACAAAATAATACTTACACTAGAAAACTAGAAGCAACAATTAGAAATAAGGCACAATAGGAAATAACGCCATAGAGTAATCTGAATACAATTTAAGTCTGGTGAAACCAAGTAAGGTAAACAAGTGTAAACTTAATAAGAACAACCGCTTTCACACAAGGTTTATTTGAGAATTTCCCTGAGGCACCACACCTCATAAGCACAAATCACATGTCTCAATTGACGAATCCCAATCCACTAGGCATCTTGTGCCCAATAACAATCGTACATATAAGTCATGTGTTGCACGGACAACTCATATGCCAATACCATTAATTGATATGCACGAACAAGTCAAATGCTAAGGTACTGACAATATCTCAAATCCGCACAGATAACTTACGCGCCAACAATAACAATAACTCATAACCGCATGGGTTACTCACATGCCCTCAATAACAATAACTCATAATCGCATGGACAATTACGCGCTAATAGTACAACTCTCACACAGAAGGAAAGTAAATAAGAATGCATGTAAATGGATAATAAATATCAAAATTCATCTTTTTAAATCATTATGAGTGATTGATTACGTGTATGCTTGTGCGGGTATTCTACCACACTCAAGTTGACAAGTAAGAGCAGAGACAATGAATAATACATAAGAACAACACGATGAAATATAAAATGCATAACTCATACAAGGTAGGCACACCATTACAGAAATATTATCAACAATTTTACCCCCAGGCCATCACAAGTCTTCACAATTCATCACCGACATAGCCTCTTGTCTCGCCACGTGTGTAATAGTAAGGTAAATTTCCTCATTGTCTCACCGCACGTGCATAATAACATCCCGACTTGTCTCGCCATATGTGCAAACTCACATATATAACCCTCCTTGTCACGGAACATGTGCAATATCAATAATAACAATAGCACGAACAACTCACATACGAACACCCCGACAATCCTCTCAACTATATCATGTGTGCGAAAAATATAACTTTACAATATAATAACTTGCATCAAATGTACCCACATTCCACAATATTTATTCAAAACAATTCTAATATAACAACCACATATAACCCTCGACTCAACAATATTGATTAGTGAGTACAACAACAACAATAACACAAGAGTACGTCAAGTAAATCAATACAAGAATTACATAACACAAAGAAATGAAAGAATGGGATCACAATGAAAGAAATGACAAGTAACAATAGTTTAAACAAGAATAACTCAACAATGAGAGAGATAGCGTGTAATAATGATATCAAATAAGAGTAACTCAATAGCAGGAGAGATGATATGTAACAATGGTTCGCAATAAGAATGACTTAACAATAGAAGAGATAACACGTAACAATGATTCCACTTAAATACACATGTAACAGTGATTCCAAAACTCAATATAAGAGAGATAACATGTAGCAATGACTTCAAATACGGGTAATCAACTACAGAAAAGATAACAATAACTTCAATTAAATATTATCAACTACGAAAGAGATAGAAATAACTTCAATTAAGAATAATCAACTATGAGAGAGATTAACATGGCAATAATAGATGAAACAACTTCAATTTAGGCATATAAGAGTATATTTGGCAATAAAGGGTAGAGCATGATTCAATCAACTTTAAATAAGACACGTAAGTGTAAATTTAGTAATGGAGTATTTAACATGATAAGACAACTTTATTTTAATGTACTTAGTGTCACGGGGCCGATTTTGGCCACTTAAATCCTGGCCGAGGTTTCGCCTCCGTGTGGCAGTCAAGCCGTGCCTGACTCAGCCTTCCCCCAAAACTTGCCAATTGCACACAAGTTTGGCCTTAGACGAATTTAGGCAGCAAACTGAATTTAAATGAGACAAGCATATACGGGAACAACTTCCCAACCTTTATATTAATATGGAAAAGAATACAAAGGACCCTCACTCTCGCTATGAACAATGCCGCTCACAGCCCACTCTCCGACTAAGATGACCTTGTCAATCTTGGCCGAACACTCGGATTGTCCCACAACCCAAGTCCCCTTTTTCCTTGAAACACTTAGAACTCCTCACGTTTCTCTCGTGTTTCCCAGCAAGCAACTACACACGAATTACTTGACTCACTTGCTTTTCTTCCCTATAGCCTTGCCTTGGCTATTGAAAGCCTTTGCCGTCAACCCGCATTCCCGCTTTGCCTTAGCTTAGCCCGCATTTAGCTGTCCCGACCAATGTCATGCCGACTGTCTTTGGCGCGCATGCCGTGCCATGCCGCCCCATTTTGCCGATGCTGCCTTGTCAAGCCCTTTCCAAGCAAACCTTGTCCGCCCCAAGGTCTTGGCCTTGCTTGCCCGTTCCAGCCCGTCGACCCACTGATATTGGCGCGCATGCCATGCCATGCTGCCGCCCGTCCGTTGCCTTGTCAAGCCCTTCCAAGCAAACCTTGCCCATGCCAAGGTCTTGGCCTTGCTTGCACATCCGTTTGGCGCGCATGCCGTGCCATGCTGCCGCCCGTCCTTGCCAATACTGCCTTGTCAAGCCCTTCCAAGCAAACCTTTGCGCGCCAAGGTCTTGGCCTTGCTTGCACATACTAGCATATCGACTTCCCGTCCATTGACGCGCATGCCATACCATGCTGCCGCCCGTCCTTGCCGACTTTCAAAGTTAGGGTCCTAACAAACCACCCACACCCTTTGAAATCGACGTCCTCGTCGAGTCGTCTCAATTGACGTACCTCGGAGGGTCATTGACATACCCCCCTTCTGGTTCCTCATCCTCCGCCACCTTGTCCTGTCCCTGTGCCGCAAGTACTGCATTTATCTTAGCCTGCACTGGACAGTTCCTTTTCAAGTGCGGACCACCACAAGTGAAACAGCCATCAAACTTGCTGCTTCCCTCCTTGCCCTTGTGAAGTTCTCGTCTCACAGTGTCGGCAAGTTCACCACTTCCAGACGCTTGGCCCTTCCCGGTTCCCTTCCATTCCCTTGCCTTCCTTCCGTCGGCCTTTGAATGCGAAGTATCCATAGGTTCACCACCTATCTTCAGGTCTGCCAACGCATCTGCGGCCGCAATGGCAGTAGAGAGGCATTGCACATTTTGCCTTCTCAACTCCAATTGCGCCCAATTCTTCAACCCGCTCATGAAGTAATGCAGCTTGTCTTCTTCCGCCATATTACTCACATTGAGCATCAAGGATGAAAATTCCTTGACATACTCCCTCACCGTGCCACTTTGTTTCAAGTGACGCAGCCCATCGCGTGCCATCCACGATGAATTCGTTGGAAGGAATTGGGATTTTAATTCCTTCTTCATCAACTCCCAAGTTTCAATCCTTGGCAGTCCAGCACCTTCTCCATCCGCACTTCGTGTACGCCACCACACCTTTGCATCATCCGTCAAGTACATTGGTGTGATCACCACCTTATCGGCATCGGCTATACGTGCAGCCTGGAAATACTGCTCCACGTCCCAAAGGAAATTTTCCAGTTCCTTGGCACTTCTTGCACCACCATAAGGCTTCGGCTCCGGAATCCTCAACTTAGTGCGCTCATCAGTTCTAGGGGCAGAATCTTGCAATGCCCTTCGAAGATCAGCCACTTCTCGTCGCAACTCTTCCTTCTCTTGGCGTACCAAGGCCATTTCTGCCAGCGTTGTCTCGTGCCTCGCCGCATAATCTGCCTCCAACCGCGCCATTCTCGCAAGAACAGAAGAATCATCATTCTCGAGAGCTTGCCCAACTAGTGTTTTCAACTGCTCAACTCTTTGACGCAGCTCCGCATTTGTGCCTCCCGCCATGTTCTCAAAAATTTCAACGTAATCTGCCACTAATCGTTCCGTCACTGCCACAACTTGCTATGGCACGTCGTGTCTCCGCTGCACACGATCTGCCTTCAACCGCGCTCTGATACCAACTGTCACGGGGCCGATTTTGGCCACTTAAATCCTGGCCGAGGTTTCGCCTCCGTGCGGCAGTCAAGCCGTGCCTGACTCAGCCTTCCCCCAAAACTTGCCAATTGCACACAAGTTTGGCCTTAGACGAATTTAGGCAGCAAACTGAATTTAAATGAGACAAGCATATACGGGAACAACTTCCCAACCTTTATATTAATATGGAAAAGAATACAAAGGACCCTCACTCTCGCTATGAACAATGCCGCTCACAGCCCACTCTCCGACTAAGATGACCTTGTCAATCTTGGCCGAACACTCGGATTGTCCCACAACCCAAGTCCCCTTTTTCCTTGAAACACTTAGAACTCCTCACGTTTCTCTCGTGTTTCCCAGCAAGCAACTACACACGAATTACTTGACTCACTTGCTTTTCTTCCCTATAGCCTTGCCTTGGCTATTGAAAGCCTTTGCCGTCAACCCGCATTCCCGCTTTGCCTTAGCTTAGCCCGCATTTAGCTGTCCCGACCAATGTCATGCCGACTGTCTTTGGCGCGCATGCCGTGCCATGCCGCCCCATTTTGCCGATGCTGCCTTGTCAAGCCCTTTCCAAGCAAACCTTGTCCGCCCCAAGGTCTTGGCCTTGCTTGCCCGTTCCAGCCCGTCGACCCACTGATATTGGCGCGCATGCCATGCCATGCTGCCGCCCGTCCGTTGCCTTGTCAAGCCCTTCCAAGCAAACCTTGCCCATGCCAAGGTCTTGGCCTTGCTTGCACATCCGTTTGGCGCGCATGCCGTGCCATGCTGCCGCCCGTCCTTGCCAATACTGCCTTGTCAAGCCCTTCCAAGCAAACCTTTGCGCGCCAAGGTCTTGGCCTTGCTTGCACATACTAGCATATCGACTTCCCGTCCATTGACGCGCATGCCGTACCATGCTGCCGCCCGTCCTTGCCGACTTTCAAAGTTAGGGTCCTAACACTTAGGAACCTAAGAGTCTAAGCTGGTCCAATTTTCATATATAAGATGTGTACACACTCATCACCTTGTGTACGCGTCTTCTACGTAGTTCAAATAGTACAAAAACCGATCCTTATGGGGTAATTTTCCCGCACAATATTAGGCAATATACTTACCTCAAAGACCCTTAATCAATTCTCAAAAAATCTTTTCACCTACAATTCACCTTCGTTCGACTCAAATCTAATCAAAATAGACTTAATAACATCAAATGATGCAAAAGAAATCAATTCCAGTTATTAAAACTCGATCTTTACACAATTTCTCAAGAGTCAATAAAAATAAACCCGGGACTAGTCCGATCAAAATCCTGGTCCAATGGTAGATTCCAATTACCCATGACCCCACGAGTTCATATATATATATATATATATATATATATATATAAGTCTAAATCGACTCTTAAAACTCACTTTTTATTTTTCAAAAACTTGACAAAGTTTCACAAAGTTTCACTTAAGTCATATGATTTTAATTTTAAAATCTAAGATATATCGATGGAATACAATTAGAATTGCTTATTCAAAGTTTGTATATGAAAATTCCTCTTCAAAATCGTCTCCTACCAAGTTTACGGTTCCAAAGTATGAAAATAAGGCTAAAAATCCCGTCCCTTAGCCTTTTGTCCAGTCGTATGTGTAGCAAATGCAATCTGGTTATGAACCCCGCAAGTACAAGAAAATCATCACAAAATCAGTCCCACACACCCCTATTGTCATTGCAAATATGATGATTTTTTCGCAAATGCAAACATGGACGCTTCCCAAATGCAACCAAGAAGATCGCAAATGTGAACCAGCTCCCCTAGGCACCCTATCGAAATTGCGAACACTGGTTTGAAAATGCGAACCTAGCAGAATTAGCCTAACATCGCAATTGTGATCAAAAACTGCAAATGCGAGACTTAAGGCACCTATGCAAAACTAGCAGAAACTCAAACTCTATCAAGCACTCTACAACACGTCTGAAACTCACCTAAGCCCTCGGAATCAATATCAAATATCAACACAAGTCTAAAAATATAACACGAACTTGCTTGTGCGATTAAATCATCAAGATAACATCCGAAATCACGACTCGCACCTTAAAACACATGAATTCAACATGAAACTCACGAATTTCTAAAAACACAACCGCTCGTCTGATTTCTATCAAATCAACTGGGAATGACACCAAATTTTGCGGACAAGTTCCAAACGACAAAATGAACTTATTTCAAGTCCCGAAATAGAAATCTAAATATAATAACTATGAAGTAAACCTAAAGTCAAACTTATAAAAGTTCTAAGCCTTTAAATTGCCAATAACAGCTACTGGTGTCATCACCCTGCAAAGCGCTCCAGTACGATGGACCGGGGGGGGGGGGGGGGTCCGCCAGAGAAAATGCAAGACGATAGAAGAGTTCGCTATTTTCGACAAAACAATAGAAATCAACCAATAGACTTCTGAATTTGATTCCGGGTATACGCCTAAGTCCAAAATCACGATATGAATCTGTCGGAGCTATCAACATTACCGCTACAGTGTCATTTCCAAAAAATTCAAGCCTCGGTCAATATTTTCAAGTTAAGCTTCTAAAGTGAGAATCACTCATCCAAATTCATCCTGAAACATCAAATTCAAATCCGACCATGCATGCATGCAAGTCATAATACACAATATGAAGCTACTCAAATCATCAAACTACTAAATAAAACCTTAAATCTCTCAACGATCGATCGGGTCGTCACAAATACCTAGATTCTTGAATCAATTTTAATATCTACTACTGATGGATTGACCCGGCCTACAATGAGATCCTGCAGAACTGAGTAGGATTTAAAACTAGATCTATCAAATACCTCTATCAGCAAGTGCCATAAAAATAGGGAAAAATCTACTTATGTATTAAATAAAGTATATGCAAAATTCAGTTACGGGTACTGTAGATGCAACTTTAGCCGTAAATGTCTGAAATAAAGATTTATTTTTAGGTAATAATGACTGAAGTTCAGGTAAAAAATAACTAATTTTATTCATTTTTTACTGTTCAGGCCAAGAATGATTGATCACATGCTATGCTTAACTTCAAATGAGATTTTTGCAACTTTAAACCCCTATGCGTAAAGTTGTTTTAAAAGTGAGTAAATTTACAATTTTTTATACAGAGTGAGTATGACGTCAATGGAGTATATATGCACACCCCCGGTCCCAAATAAAGGTGGGCATTCGGATAGTTCAGATTGTATATAAAAATTTCGATTTGAAATTTAATTTTCGGGTTGAAGAAATGACAATTCAAATAAATTCAGATTGGATCGGATTAATCAACTTTGATATTTTGAATTTTCGATTTTGAAAGTATAAGTTGAGATATTTCTTCTTTTTATGAAAATAAAAATTCAAACGAAGAACTCATATTAAATTACCTGAAAAGTTTCTCAGTCTCCCTAGAATCATCCAAATAAAGTATTCAAGTAATAAAAATATTACCAAGGAAATGCAACAGAGAAACTAGTACGATCGATAAGAAGCAACAATAGTAAAAATATGTCCAGATAAAAAGTATTATGACAGAATCTTAGTAATTACGGCTCAAAATATGAGATAATATCTAATGGGCATGGTATTTAATTTATTACTATTGGCATATGAATTATGGCCAAAATACAAAGAAATGATTTTTTTAGATTTTTGAATATTTATAAATTCGAAGTACCAAATCCAATATTCAATTTAAAATCTAAAAATTTTAAAAATTAAATTCAAAATCTAATCCGTAATCCAAAAATATAAACCAAAAATTTTTAAAAACTCGGAATGCAATTTGGATTTCGATTTGCCCAAAGCCCCAAACTATGCCCACCCCAACCCCCAAATTTCATCATTTCACATATGGCCCAAGAATTAAATACTAGCCGCGCTTGCCTGGACAATTTTTTTGAAAAGGAAAATGAACTGCTAAAAGATGCGTTAAGATAATAAATTGATATTTTCAATTTGAGAATAAAAGTATATTAAAAGAGTTTTAAGGTTTTGAATGGTTTGCCTTCAACAAATTGGACCTATGCACGCTATTATAAGGCCGTATATAAAAGAGAAATTACATGAAATGTAGTTAGAGGAAGCACTTTTCACCCGTCTAACTCACAAATATTTTTTCATTCAATAACCCAAAAATATTAATCAATTTTTGAAAACAAATCAAATTCGCAAATCTTGTCGGACTTTGTTAACCATTTACTCATTTTGATACTTTTTCCTTTTACTAGTCTTTTGTAAAAATAGCACGACTTATCCAGTTTTGATTTGTAACTGAAAAATAGTTAGTGTTTGTAAAATCATTGAGAAATAGTCATTATTTTATTGCAACACAAAATTTCCAGCATAATATACTGGAGTTTGGAGTACATGTGTATGAACTTCCAACATATTATGCTGGAACTTCATCATACAGAAAGTTCCAGCATAATATAGTGGAGATTGAAGCACCTGTGTATGAACTTCCAGCATATTATGTTGGAACTTCAATATGTTATGTTGGAACTCCAATATATTATGCTAAAAGTTCAGTATATTATGCTGGAACTCTAGTATATTATGCTGGAACTCCAATATATTATGTTGGAACTCTACATAAAATTTGAACTCCGTTATATTATGCTGGAATATTTTTTGGATTGCGAATAATATTTTTCATTAAATTTATTTTTACATGAAAAATACGCTAAATTTCGATTACTTTTGAAATTGTAGCTATTTTTCGATTACCACTAGTAAATTTGGCTATTTTTGAATTTCATCCGTATTTTCACACCTAAATCAAATTCCTCTTTTTTATATCTTCTCTTTTTTTCCACATTTACTCTCTTTTTTTTTCTTTTACTTCCTCTTTATATATTTCCTAAAATTCTCAGGAAGTGAAAATATATTCATCCTTAAAGTCTATAATTTTTGTTATAAATAGAATTTTATTTAAGATGAATGTCTATATTTTAGAGAGATTATAGGGATTTTACTTGGTGGCTAAGTCACTCTTCCCCTATAACTAGTATAACTAGAAGGGTCATATTTCATTGTAACTTATTCCAAATCAATAAGAATTCTCCCTCTCTTTCTTCTTCTTCTTCTTCTTCTTCTTCTTCTTCTTCTTCTTCTTATTATTATTATTATTATTATTATTATTATTACCTTCTTATGGATTGAAGGTAAGTATTTTACCTTATTTTCTATTTGAAATTTTATAATTTGATTTTAAATACAAACAAAGACACTAAATTTTGATTAAAACTCTAATAGAGTTTGTAAGAAATTATAATTACACGAAGTGGTGGAATTTTTTTTTATCTTGTCGATCGTGAGCACAAGAAGTGAAAACTCGTCCTATTGAATTTGCTTCATTTTCATTCCCTTAAGAGAATGTGGTGGCAATATGTAATAAGTATGAAAGAAGACAAAGTTATTATGTCATGACCCAAAATTCACTAAGGGTCGTGGTGGCACCGGACACCGCTGTCAGGCAAGCCAGCTGAAAAACTTAATTAAATTCTAGTTTTAATAATTTAGAAAACACTTCTTTTATATGATTAAAACAATACTCAGCATATTCCTCCGAATGAATAATGAAGTATTTAAATAACTTTTAAAATTCTGAATCCAAATACATCCCCGTACCTGGTGTCATAAGTACATGAGCAATTTCTAAGAAAAAAAAGGCACAACAGCTGTCCGGAATACAATTGGACAAAAAAGTAAGCAGGATCCTGAGAGAGACTATACTAGCTGTGGGTCTCCTCGAGGAAATACAGCTCACCTAGTCTATGTGCCAACCATGATGCTATGCCAATAAGTCTCAAGCCATGTATAAACCTGTGCAACAAAAATGCACAAAAGTGTAGTATGAGTACGAAAATAACATGTAGTTAATGAGTATCTCATCTAATCTCGAAGACGTAGAGACGAGATGGTTGACTTCGACACTTACTAGTGGTCCAATAATGATGTCAATAATACATTGAATCGTAGATTTCTATGAGCATGATTTTAATCCAATAAAAAGAAACGAGTAAACAATTAATTCGTTTATATGAAATTTCCTTAATTTCCCTTTTCATTATTTATCCAAATATTTTCAAGCCATGAAGAGGCAATAATAACTTTAAGTTCAAGGCAATACTATCAGCATGCGCAAACAATCACCGAGGTCGATGACACGCTCTAACAGAAAATAAAATGTGCACTGTCGAGGGTTGAACGAAGCAAACCATAGAGCATCTATTTCATCCGTCGAGGCATTCAGCCCGCTCCCATTTAATCTGCGGAGGCGTTCGGCCCGCTCCAACAGGAAATAAACACACATAGACAGTCAATCAAGACATCATCATGCAAAAATTTTCAGAAGAAAATCCAATTCTCATTTAATAATTAAAGAAAGTGAAGTTCAAATCCTATTAAAAATTTGTTTACTAATTTTATGTGAATTAAGCAAGTTAAGGTGTCAATAAGTTTACAATTAATCCAAGTATAGCATGCTTCTGGGTCCTAACTACCCCGACAATGGCATAATAGTAGCTAGGCATGAACTCTCATCACCTCATGTGTACTTAGCCCCCCCACAATTAGGAGCACATAATCGATTATTCCACATATGGGGACAATTCCCTCATACAAGGTTAGAAAGGAGACTCACCTCGCTCAGAAGATCCATCGCCGGCATTCCATGCCCTTCCGAAGACTCTAATTGATGAATCAAAGCTCCAAAGCTACCTAATAATTATATAAACCCATTAATATATACTCAATTATTCATTACAACCCAATTTACAATAATTCCTAACCTCGATCGAAAAGTTAACGACTCCAAACCACGTGCTCGGATTTCCAAAATTTTTGAAGAATAAGTTTACCCATAACCTCACGAACTCAAATATATGATTTACTCTCAATTTCATACCTAAAATCATGGTCAAATTCCAAGAACTTCAAATTTCTAGGTTTTTATCTAAACCCCTTGAATTTACCTAGTTTTGATGTTTAATCTACCTATATACATGTATTTAAACTAAGGATGAATGGAAATAACTTACCTCACAATGGTATTTTGAAATCTTCTCTTTGGAAGCTCTCAAATCGCCCAAGTGTAGAGTAGAAATGAAATAAATTCCCTAACTCCCGTTTTTAAAAGCTCTGACCAGTCCTCTGATGTCGTATTTGTGACACCAGGCTCGCAAATACGAGGCTGTAATTGCGTCAAAAGGTTCGCAAATGCTAACTGAGCCCTAGTCTGCCTCGATCACAAATGCGATGCATGGGCTGCAAATGCGGAACCTGTTGGGTTCGCAAATGCGAAGAAATGGTTTGCAAATGCGAACACTGTCCACCCCGACCAATATCGCAAATGCGAAGAATTTCTCGCAATTGCGATGGCCATCTCGCAATTGCGAAACCTGTAGGAACAACAAAAATACCAGTAAAACTGTTGTGTTTTCTTACCTCCAACCATGCCCGGATGTCACCCGAGCCCTCGGGGCTCTAGTCCATACACTCATGCAAGTCCTACAACAATGTGCAAACTTGCTCAAGAAATCAAATTGCCTAATTAACACCTAAAACCACGGATTTAACACCAAAATGCATGAAATCCCCAAGAACACCCAAATTCCTATCTTTCCAACCGAACATCTGAATCACGTCAAATCAATCCCGTTTCTTGACAAATTTCACAGAAAAGACTAAAATATTATGCCGAACATGTACCGAGCTTTGGAACCAACATACGGGCCTGATATCAATGTGATCAAACTTTTCCTTTTTATTAAACTCTTAGGATTTCAATTTAACAATTTTCAATAAAAATTCATTACTCGGGCTAGGGACCTCTGAATTCGATTCTGAGCATACCCCAGGTCTCATATTTTTCCACGGACCTTTCGGGACCATCAAATCATGAGTCGTGGTCCGTTTTCCAAAAAAGTTGACCAAAGTCAAACTTGGTCTTTTAAGAGAATCTTTAAGAAACAATTGGACATATTTCACTCAAAATTCTTCCAACTCCCGAACCAATCGTCCCCACAAGTTATTAATTAGCTAAAGCAAGTACGAGAGGTTTTATTTAGGGGAACGGGTTTCTCAAAGGAAAAAACGATCGGTCGGGTCGATACATTCTCTCTCACTTAAACATACGTTCGTCCTCGAACATGCTGAGAACCACACTGAAGTATTCTAAAATCACTGTTTAACACCTCATGCACCTTACCGTGCTACCACAACTCAGTTGAGCACATTGGCTTGATCAATTTTAAAGATATTCCCTTTTTATTCAAGAAAAAAGCCTTAGATCCCAATTTCAACATCCGGAATTCTATGCCCGACCAGGTCATCATAAGATCACCATATAAATCACTACATGCTGTACCCAAACATGGTTGCATAACTTTGTTGAATTCACACCGAGCATCCCTTTACTCACCGAACCATAATAACATTTTCTGATCAACTTAGTCACAATTCCACGAATCTGATGCTCCCATTGCACCTCACGACACACATAGGTCTTACTATAACTCTTATAATGCCGCCACAACGGAAGTGATATGCAGAAATTCATAATCAACTACCGAGTCAACCAATCATTGAGTCTATACTTCTAACAAGAAACATTACCTTATGCGGAACAAAATAATGACCTTTGCTCCTTAATATATTTCACGTAATCAGATTGCACTAATCCTAAATCCAACAATCTTGTCTCATCCTGTACGAAACTGCTCAGGCAATAAGCCACCCTAAAATGTCCAAAAGTCTTTATGATGCCACAATGTGTCAATAGGCTACCAATTCGAATGCAATACAAAAAGGAAAATGAACTCTGAAAAGGAATTTCAATTACCCCGCTAGTGAATCATACATGCGATGCGGGCACAAAGCTAATATAAGCTTACTCCAAAAAATAGGAAACAGAACACAATAAACAGATATGGGGAACTGTACTGAACATCACACTGCTGCGGCGCGCAACCCGATCCAAGCAATCATAACCATGGTGGCATGCCAATCGATCCACACAACATATCGTAGCAGCATGCCACCCGATCCAAATAACATACCCATGGCAGTGTGCCACCTGATCCACACGTGGAACTCTCATAAGGATATGTACATCGAGCTAATTTTCTCATTACAACAAAATACTGAATATCAGTCATAAAGACGCTAAGTGTATAATACCATTTTGTGGGGAGACATATAACGCTATAATCCACAACTTGAGCACAAGTGAAGTGTGATATATGATCAGAATCTAAAGAGCCATCCTTTTCATATAACCTCATCTCTATGCGGAGCCTTAATACATAAGAAATTCACCAAGCCGTCTCTCAACTTGCATGATGCAATGCATCATCACATGAAATAGCTGACAACGAAATAACACCCCCTCTCCCTTCCATAAGGAGTGTATTACTGAGATGAACACATCTGGCCTGATATAAAGCCCCTGTTCACCTTTAAATCAATCCACTGATCTCAAGCCGATTTTGAATTGCACCAACTAGGCTAATAACCTTTCAAAGGTTCATAATAACTCCCCTTTTCTCATAGCACATAAGAATAACTCTCATAACCAGAGCGAACCTCCATAGTCCATAACCCAATAAATAGAGTTCCCTCCAGGCATAAATTCTCAAATTAATGATATTACCACAATCCTCGTACTTCGTTTAAATCTTTAATCAATCAAGTGACTACATGTCACACTTATACAATCTTCCTATGGGACACACTCCCACAACCTTCCGAGATGAATAACAGGTCCGCACATCCAAACCACCTGCCGCACTAACGCTGAAAAGTGATCAAGAATCCTTAACCAGGATGCAAAGCCTTTTTCACAAGACACCGATCTCAGGCGACACTGAGCACAATACCAACTTACTTCAAATATCAAAACTCCTTTCCTGCTCATCCGAGCTCGTGGCATCCTTGTCAACACTGAACCGCCACCTTGATTCTCACTTTCAAATTCCATACCACTGACTGCACCTAATACGCCAACATATGATAGAACATGCTTTTCATCATAGCTTCGGAACCACTACTAGGCTAATACTTCATTATATAAAAGCTTTTCACTTAACTCGCTTAAGGAGAACCATAACAACACACAAGTAAATTCTCACAGCCGAGGAAATATGTAAATCTCTAAGTAGTGGTCTACCCCACCATAACCCTTCCGGGGTCCACCTCCACATAACATGCCACAACAGTAGAATACTTCCTGAATAACACTAACTACGGCAGCCGACAAGCCTCGCATGTCCTAATTCACTTGCGTATGTTGATCATGCTGAAAGAACTAATCATTACCTGCAACATGCCAATTCGACTACGACTAACTAATCCCTCTTCTTCCAATTTGCCTTTGATTCCCATAGAAACAATGACAACCCCATTCAACACTTAACACTCGCCATCTACACTCATCCCAAGTCACCCTGAATCACGAAACCATGCTGTCTCAAATAACATCAACTATTTCGTACCTCCCAATTGCTACATTGCAAGACGAAATATCACAGAATATTTTGTGCCTCTTCTTATAGTCTTCTATCAAGCTTGATTCTTAATCTTACCCATAGGCTCGAAATCATTAGGCACCACACTTTACCTTTTTGAAGCCATTAGGACCGCCGTTGAGAGCCACCCACTCTGACTTGGCCTTGAATATAATCAACTTCATGAATCTTCTAGTACATAAATACCTTCCCAAAAAAACACTAGGAAGAATCACTTCCCTTGAAACCCGCATCTATACCAGGCATATATCCTGAATCCTTCCCCAAGTCTGAACATGAGCCAATAAGGCCAACCATAGCACCCATTAACAGTTCCTTTGCTCAAATCACCACTTATGTTATTTTCCCGTTGCTAAAACAACTTAGTAATAAATTGATAACCCAAAACCTCACAAGAAGATAACCATACAACCCAATCGTAGGCAGTGGGACTCTCTCACTTGGCTTGAAGCCATTTATTACACGACTCTGGAATTCGCCAGGATTCTTAATCTTTTATTGACACAACCTTGCGCAATCAACCGCCTAAATTCTCAAAATCTTTCTGTAAAACCTTTTTTTATATTCTGAATCATCAAACACATTTTCACAACTGATCTCTTTGCTGTATAACCAATAGAACCTTTTCACGAAAGCTTTACCAACCACGCGACCGCTCACCTCCTCACAGGAATAACCTACATGTAAAAATCATTCTCTGACATCTTCCAACACTGCTACACGGGGTACAATAACTAAGAAATCAATAAACCATCCTGAGCCCGAGCTCGCTCTCCAGCTGCACAAGTCCATTCACCCCTGCAGACATCAATTATTGGTGCGACAACATTCTTCTAGTTCAATGTTATATTTCATCCTTTTTCATTCAAGCAGCTCCTTCCTATTATATCGAATCTCCTGCCACATAATAGGCCATACTTCAAATTAATTTATAGGCCCCAATCACCATTCACTAAAATTCTCAAATCGATCCAAACTCTCCTTAAGGCACGTAGTCATCCTACCACCAAGCCCCTATGCAGCTCCGCCACTCTCCCACTTTGGGCAAATTCACTTCTTTAATCAACTACTCGACTTGGGCTTCTTATACCTAGCTTTATAGAAGTTTTAAACATTGCCTGACACTTCCTACATGTCCTTCCTCATACTTTGCTGCTCAATTGCTGCCTTAAATAAATCCATCTTTGTAGCACTTGAACCCATGAATCATTACTAGCCTTAAACCTTTCCGAAGATCATGTTTCTTGAGCCGTCAACACTAGGAACACTGATTCAATTCTGCATCACTGCACCCCACGATATCTAACAGTCATTTCTTCAATACTTACCTGCAATATCCTGCTCCAGAGGCGAATTGTAGAAGATCATAACACCACCGAACTTAGTACGTTAAATAAGGACAACAACACCTCATCATAGAAGAAAATTCTACCACACTTGAAAATACACAGTCTCGTTCCCCTATCAACCCAACTTGAACATTCTCAGCCTGATTGCCTTTCCTCTACCGGGAATAAAATACCAAATCTCTAGATCATGCACTGATTAGACCTCCCCTCAAGTCGTTCACTACCCTGACACGTAGGCAAATGTCCTACCATCATACTAATACTGCGAAACGATTGTTCATTAGTTTCATGGCAACCTGTGCCTAGCCTCAAAGCTCTCAGAAGTACTGCTACTTAGCTGACACAACATAATATCCTTCCACAAGGCAATGATAACAACTCAAATAACCCCGCAGGGAGAAACGCCCTCACCACCTTCGTAGTTCCATTACAATTCTTCATTTCTTGATTTATAACAAGCGCTTCATGTTGCATAAGATTAAGTAGGTAAGAAACAAAGGCATAAGCTTCTCAAGAATCAAATCGTACGATAAGGAATCAAGAAGGGAGGTACTCCTAACAGCCTTGTAGCCTGTCAAGGATAAGTACAGATATCGATCCGTGAGACTCTACTAGACTTGATCATGACTCGTGAGACCTAAGGGAACATAGTGCTCTGATACCATGTTGTCACGACCAAAAATCCACTAAGGGTCATGGTTGCATCCGACACCGCTGTCAGGCGAGCCAACTGAAAAACTTAATTAAATTCTTGTTTTAATAATTTAGAAAACACTTATTTTATACGATTAAAACAATACTCAGTATATTCCTTCGAATGAATAATTAAGTATTTAAACAGGTTTTAAAATTTTGAATAAATCCAAATACATCCCCGAACCTGGTGCCATAAGTACATGAGCAATTTTAAGAGTAAAATAAAAAGAAAACAAATAAAGTACTATAACTGTCCGAAATACAATTGGACAGAAAAGAAAGTAGGATCCTGAGAGAGACTATACTAGTTGTGGGTCGTCTAGAGGAAATACAGCTCACCTAGTCTCCGTACAAACCATGACGCTATGCCAATAAGTCTCTAGCCATGTATAAACCTGTGCAACAAAAATGCACAGAAGTATAGTATGAGTACGAAAAACAACATGTAGTCAATGAGTATCCTGTCTAATCTGGAAGAAGTAGAGACGAGATGGTCGACTTTGACACTTACTAGTGGTCCAATAATGATGCAATAATACATTGGATAGTGGAATTCTATGAGCATGATTTTAATCCAATAAAAGGAAACGAGTAAACTATTCATTCATTTATAGGAAATTTCCTAAATTTCCCGTTTCATTATTTATCTAAATATTTTCAAGTCATGAAGAGGCAATAACAACTTTAATAAGTTCAAGGAAACAATATGAGCATGCGCAAACAATCACCGAGGTCGATGACGCGCTCCAATAGAAAATAAACTGTGCATTGCCGAGGGTCAAATGACGTGAACCATAGATGAATCTGTTTAATCTGTGAAGGCATTCAGCCCGCTCCCATTTAATCTGTCGAGGTGTTCGACCCGCTCCAACAGGAAATAAACACACACTGACAGTCAATTAAGAAGTTATCATGAAACAATTTTCCGAAGAAAAGCCAATTCTCATTTAATAATTAAAGAAAGTGAAGTTCAAAGCTTGTTAGAAATTTGTTTTCTAATTTAATGTGAATTAAGCAAGTCAAGCTGTCGATAATTTTATAACTAATCCAAGTATAACATGCTTCTGGGTCCTAACTACCCGGACAATGACATAATAGTAGCTATGCATGGACTCTCGTCACCTCATGCGTTCGTAGCCCCCACAATTAGGAGCACATAATCGATTATTTCACCTATGGGGACAATTTCCTCTTACAAGATTGGAAAGGAGACTCACCTCGCTCTGAATATCCATAGACGACATTCCACGCCCTTCCGAAGACTCTAATTGATGAATCAAAGCTCCAAATCTAGCTAATAATTATATAAACTCATTAATATGTACTCAATTATTCATTACAACCCAATTTACAACAATTCCTAACCTCGATTGAAAAGTTAACGAAAATGCACTCCGACCCACGTGCCCGGATTTTCAAAATTTTTGAAGAATAAGTTTATCCATAACCTCACGAACTCAAATATATGATTTACTCTCAATTTCATACCCAAAATCGTGGTCAAATTCCAAGAACATCAATTTTTTAGGTTTTTATCTAAACCCCTTGAATTTACCTAGTTTTTGGTGTTTAATCTACCTAATATACATGTATTTAAACTAAGGATGAATAGAAATAAATTACCTCACAATGCTCTGTTGAAATCCCCTATTTAGAAGCTCTTAAATTGCCCAAGTTTAGAGTAGAAATTAAATAAATGGCCTAATTCCCATTTTTAAAAGCTCTGACCAGTCCTCTGATGTCGCATTTGCGACACCAGGCTCGCAAATGCAAGGTCGCAATTGCGACAAAAGGTTCGCAAAATGAGAACTGAGCCCTAGCCTTCATCGATCGCAAATGTGATGCATGGGCCGCAAATGCGGACCCTGCTGGGTTCGCAAATGTGAAGAAATGGTTCGCAAATGCGAACACTGTCCAGCCCGACCAATATCGCAAATGCGAAGAATTTATCGCAATTTCGAACCTTGCAGCAACATCAAAATACCAGCAAATTTGCTGTGTTTTCTTACCTTCAACCACACCTGAATCTCACCCGAGCCCTCGGGGCTCCACTCCAAACACTCACGCTAGTTCTACAACAATGTGCAAACTTTCTCGAGAAATCGAATCACCTAATTAACACTTAAAACCACGGATTTAACACCAAAATGCATGAAATCCTCAAGAATACTCAAATTCCTATCTTTCCAACCGAACGTCCGAATTACGTCAAATCAGTCTCGTTTCTCGCCAAATTTCACAGACAAGACTAAAATATTATAGGGAACCTGTACCAGGCTTTGAAACCAACATACGAGCCTGATGTCAATGTGATCAAGCATTATTTCTCTTTATTAAACTCTTAGGATTTCAATTGAACAATTTTTAATAAAAATTCATTACTCGGGCTAGGGACCTCTGAATTCGATTCCGGGCATGCGTCCAGGTCCCATATTTTTCCACGAACCTTTTGAGACCATCAAATAATGAGTCCAGGTCCGTTTCCCAAAAAGTTGACCGAAGTCAAACTTGGTCTTTTAAGAGAATCTTTAAGTAACAATTGGATATATTTCACTCAAAATTCTTCCAATTCCCGAACCAACCATCTCCGCAAATCGTAAATTAGCTAAAGCAAGTACAAGAGGTTTTATTTAGGGGAATGTGGTTCTAATAGAAAAATGACCAGTCGGGTCGTTGCATATTACCTTGAAGGTATCAATGGATGTGGACGTGGCAATAAATGAAATTATTATCGTCATCATTGCGGTAGTGAAAATAATAAGGATTCTCAAAATAATCCTTCACTTTGTAAAAGTAATATTTTTCATCAATTTGACATGAGATTTTATTAAGTAGATATATATGATTATGGTCCATTCATGATGTGAATGTGAAAACATGTGTTTATGAATACATATTCATTCTTGAAAGAATAAAACGTGGTAGTGGTAGTTAATATACCACACCCATCTCTAGAAGGAGGTTTGAGATGAAATAAGAAAATAATATAATTATTATGGGATGAATGGTTACTGGTTAACTGTGACGACCCGTCCAGTTGTCTTAAGAATTAATACCCTAATCCCCTATTAACTGCTTTTTTCATATTTGTTTTTGCTATTGTGAGTTGCCAGGAGGGTTTATTTAGAGTTTCGGAGAGTTTTGGGACACTTAGTCCGTAAATGAGAGCTTAAGTTTTGAAAATTTGACCATAGTCAGAAGAATGAGAAGACGACCATTTTGGGTGATTTCAAATTTAGGAGCGTATTCGGATTGTGTTTTGGAGGTACGTAGCTAATTTAGTCTTGAAATGCCGAAAGTTGAATTTATGAAGTTTTCAGTTCAATAGTGAGATTTTGATCCGAGGGCCGTAATGGAATTCCAAAAATGGAGTAGCTTTGTAGTGTTGAATGTGACGTGTGTGCAAAATTTTAGGTCATTCGAACGAGGTTTGGTAGACGTTTTGATCGAAAGCATATTTTGAGAGATTTTGAAGTTCTTAGGCTTGAATCCTATGCTAAATTGGTGTTTTGATGTTGTTTTGAGCGTTCCGAAGGTTGGAACAAGTTTGAATGATATTTTAGGATTGGTTGACATGTTTGGTTGAGGTCTTGAAGGCCTCGAGTGTGTTTTGATGGGCCAAGGGTCGTTTTCTCTTTGTTTGAACTGCTGTTCTACTATTTGGTGTTTCCTTCTATGCGATCGCATAGGCATAGCCACGATTGCATACTACAATGTCAACCTGCCATATTTTCCTTCTATGTTATTGTATTGATTTATTTGTAATCGCGTAGCACAAAATTTAGGTAGTAGTATTTTCCTTCTATGCGACTGCATCGATTTGTTCGCAATCGTATAGCACCAAATTTGGACAATAGCATTTTCCTTCTATGCGACTGTATTGATTTGTTTGCATCGCGTAGAATTTTTTTTGGATAATTGCATTTTCCTTCGATGAGATAGCATTGATTTTTTCGAGATCGCATAGTACACTTTGGGCCAACAACTATTTATTTTATACAATCGCATCTCTTCTCCCGCGATCGCGATATACAAATGCATGGACAGTATTTAAATAGCCTATCCGCAACCTTCTTCATTTTTCCATCATTTTTGAACGGGATTGACGCTTTTGAGGGAGACTTTTGAGGAAACCAAAAGGGAATCACTTAAAGGTAATATTTTTAAATTCATATCTCATTTATATGTGATTAAGGGTGTAATTAATGGTGAAAAATTAGGAAAAATCAGTGCAAAATGGGTAATTAGGGCTTGAGATTAAGAGGCCTTAAAATGGCTATTTGAGGGATCAATTAAACTACGATTTCAGTGTTCTTGATATGTATAAACCCGTGAGAGTGTGAGAATTCTGAAAATATAAATTTCACCCAATTCCGAGACATGGGACTGAGGGGCATTTTGGTTATTTTACCTAATTTTGCGTATTAACTTAGAATTTAATTATAGAATCAGTTACTTGAAGTGTGGTATACATTATGCAATTAAAATTGAATAGATTTGAGATATTTAGAGTTGAGTACTCATGGCAAAGACGTGGTTGAGGTTGATTTTGAGCTGGTTTGAGGTAAGTTGCTTGCCTAACCTTGTGTGAGGGACATTTCCCTTAGGATTTTGGTATTGTGGCAGTTGAAATACCTTGTACATGAGGTGACGAGTGCGTACTTGTGCTAATTATTGAAAATCCTGTTTTCACTAAAGTAACTTTAATTGTGTTTTCCTTTCCTGCTTATTATACTTGAAATTAAGCTTGCTGTTAGTTTAGGAAGCATGTTTAATTGACTTAATTGCGTTATTGCTTAAACTGTCTTATTTGTATTGTGTGAATCATGTTAAATCAGAACTACCTATTTTACTTTGGAATGAAATTGAATTTAATTGGGTATTCTTGTGTTGTTGCTGTGTGTTTTAATTTGGGACTACGGGACGACATCCCGGTATATCCTCCGTACCTATTTATGATTTGAGCTGAGGTGTGGGATACCAAGAGATCCCTAGCATATATTGAGGATACCAAGAGATCCATAGCATATATTGGGGATATCAAGAGATCCTCGGGATGCCGAGAAATTCCTGGCATATATTAAGGGTACTAAGAGGTCCTTGGGATACTGAGAGATCCCTAATTAGTATCTTGTGAAGAGTGGTATACCTTGTGATTGCTTTGCCTCTGTTTCAGTTGTTGTTGACCTTGTTATCCTATATTTATTTCTTATTATTATTATTATTATTATCTTTCAATTGTATTGCTTTATCTTCTGCTGTCTTACCTTATATTTTATTTAATCTCAGTAGGGCCCTAACCTTCCTCATTACTATCCGACTGAGGTTTGGCTTGGCACTTACTCTGTACCACATCTCATGCCCTTTCTGTACATATTTTTCATGTGCAGATCCAGGTACCTCCACTAAGACTTATCACGGTTGAGACGAGGCTCTTGTAGAGATTCCAAGGTATATGTGCCGCATCCCCAAACCGAAGAGTCGCTTTCTACTCTCTCTTTTAAGTATTAGCCCTTCTGTATGTTCCTTCTTTTATTAGATATTCTGGAGTTAGATAGTTGTAGACATTCAAAGGTGATGATAAGCTATAATTACGTATTTTAGTCGATTATTACACTCAAATTTACTGTACTTAGTTGAGTTTACATTTTAGTAGTTAGTGTTTTGCACTAACGATGTGTTTTATGTCTTGTAGGAGTGATTTAGAGCTACATAGATATTATAGAATGAGTTCAAGTGATTTGGAGCTTTGAAGTCAGAGTAAAATCCCAAGGAATTAAGCCGAGATCATATTCGGGGATCGTAGGATGATAGAGCAACAAAACAAAGAAACGTGTAGACATATTGCATACTGTATAGTAAAATACACATAATCTTTTTCTCAAAACTCTATTTGAGATCCACAATATATGGTTGGAAACCTAACTCTAAGGGCTACAACTTTCATTTTTTACGTTTTTCCAAATTCCAAATGAAACAGGGTGAAAAAGATGGTCAAAACTGCGACTGCGGACTTGAGGCGGGCTAAGCCAGTACTCTTGCAATGTACCATACCCGTGCTGCGGCCGCAACATCCAGGCCTGAAAAAATTGTCCTTTTTTGCATAGGAGAAGGTATAATTATTTGGGCCCGACCCTATTTGGTATATATAAATGAAAAATAGTATTTTTGAGAGGCGGGACATACTTTTGACATAATTTAGACCTAAGGAGGCAGAGGAGATAAATATTTAACACTAATTCGACCTAAGGAGGCATAGACACAATATGAGCAAGGAGGAGAATTCTTCAACGAGTTTTTCCTTCATCTTCCTATTTTTTTCATTATTGGTTATGATTTTTTGTGTTGTAGTTTTACATACTATTATGAATAACTAATTTATTATCTAGGTTTTTGATGGAACCTTTTGTAGGATAAATTATTATTCTGTTTTTATATAATTAAGCTGTTGGATTTATCTACTTGTTCAACTACGTATTTATTATTTTTGATTGGACGGACATTGATTGACTTTGCCTATGTATTATGTGTTGCTTGAGAAAGGATACATATTTAGGTGGTTGTTAAACAACGTCACTCCTAATATATGTGAGAAATCAATACAGCTGGTTTAAAGGTAAGTTTAGAAATAACAAAGTCTTGACATGGTCATAATGAGCGGTTAGACAAATCCAACTCGCATAGTTTGAGAGAATATATATATTAAATTGTTGTGGTTGCTCAAGAGAGGATTACGACACCTATAGTGCTCATGATCAGTAGAGAATACATAGGCAAATTTGCAGGGAACATAGCGGGAATGATTCTGACAATTGGGAAAAGCATTACTCTAGACCTCCTTAATCTTGTTTCCAACCTTTAGTATCTTTGTTGCTAATTTATATTTTAATTTATTTTTTATTAGTTAGATATAAAAATAATTATATTATAACTTAGAAATGGTTCAAACTTGTCTTCTTCGCGATATTGAATAATTATAGCGCACCTTAGTTCTATGTGAGATTTGACTCCAAACTTTTAGACTGGATTATATTTGCATCGACCACTTATCCTTTTTAAGGCTAGAGTTGGGCGTGACCAAATTTTGGCATTGTTGCTGGGGAACTAATGGTGTAGTTGTAGTTGTATATATTGCTAGGGTTCAGGTTTGAACTTTTATTTTATTTTTTTTTGTATTTTTTTATAACCATTGATTTGAGAAACATGACATCTTGGAATTATGGAAAATTTAGGTGTAGATAATTCTACTATTGTCCTCATACATATTCTGAAGGAAACCACCCGTATCAAAATTATCAAAATATTTCTGAGTGCGAGTTATGTGCACCAATTTAATCTTATTTGTGGAATGTGTGTGGTGGTAAAAATGGTCACTTTAATGGTTGTGCTTATATTTCTTATCTTTCCCCAACCTCTTACTATGATTGTTATACCTTTACTTGTGAAATTAATAGGAACAAAGAACATGAGGATGCAGACCTCAAGGAGATCAAGGATATGTAAAAGTACCTTCTGAAACAAAATGATGAAAAACAATTGCAAATACAAAGGCAAGAGGCAACTATTCGCAAGTTGGAGGCTCAATTGAGTCAAGTGGTTGGAGCTGTTAATACTCAACAAGCCAATATTTGGGATAATAGCCATGAAGTGCGTGAATTTGAGGTGTCAATTGGGGAGGTCAGAGTAGAACATCAACAACCTATCTAACTACAATTTGAGGATGTCAATGTTGAAGATGTGAGACCAGAGTCAGCCAAAGACATTGAGGATACAAATTTTGATAACTCCGGTATCATTGATGTTGAGGATGCCGAAAGTCCTGAAATTAATGTGTGTGAGTGCATTGGTCCTCACTCCAAACATTTTTCTACATTGTGCTTGGACGATAATATGGAAATAGAGCCATCTGAGCCGATTGCCAAGTTAAGAAATGAGGAACAAGGTGCCTACATTCTAGAAATTTTCTTGCTAGAAAGACAGGACTACATACTTCATCTAAAAGCCAAGAAGTGTAGAATAGTAAAATGGTTTCTTGGTCCTATTAGATCCACCCCTGGAGCATATCCAAAAACTTGATGCCACATTGGGGGTTCAATTCATAAGCTCGAGGTGGAGGCAAAAAGTGATTCGCATCGTGCCGCGACGTTAAATCAAACGCTTGTTAGGAGGTAACCCAACTTTATTGCTTTATTTTATTTATTTATTTATTATTTTTTAGTGTCAATTTTTTATTTTCTAGGAGCATCTAAAGCAAAGGTATTGGAAGGATACAACAGCAAACCAAATGGTTGAAACTAAGTATGAGGTACCCACACGAAGGACCAAGCTTGGGAGAAGTCTGAGTATCCCATGAGCTATTAGTGCTTTGGCCTTTGGCCAACCAGGGAGTCTTTTTTACCCTTTTATTAGTTATGGTGTGCATTGGGGACAATGTATAATTTTAAGTGTGGGGTTAGGTGAACTTGCCTCGTGTGTTTGCAAAGCGAAATAGTAGTTTTGTTCAGTCTTAGAAGTGATATAGGCATTTCTTTGTTGAGCCAGATATGTATATTTTACCTGCCTAATTGTTATGTATCATAACCATTTTGAGCCTATAATCCTGTTTCTTTGGCAACCACATTACAAGCCTTACCCATTTGTTTTAATTAACCATCTATTTGAACCATTGTAACCTCTCATGAGAACTTGAATTATTTTTGAACTTTGTAAAGGTTAAAGTGTGGGGTGGTTGGTTTGGCTTTGAGCGAAACTAATTAAATAAGGGGAAAGGTGCCCTATTTTGAAAAAGTAAGAGCCACTTGAATTGAAAAAGAAAAAAATTGTTGGATTGTTGTGAAAAAAAATTTTCCTTGATAAGTGGTGGCTCTTGTTGAAAGTGTGCTTAAAGAAGAATGGGGTAATATACACTGATATGAAGGTGGAGTTTTTGTTTGGCATAAGTATGGAGTTTAAATATTAAATTATATGTATTAAAGTTCTTAGGGAGGTGTAGTCACTCTTATATCTAAATGTATCCTACCCATCCCGTAGACTATATTACAACCAAATAAAGCCCTAATTGATCCTAGTTTCAATGAGCTCGATTAGTAGAGTAGTACACTACGGGCAAGTTTATGGTACATCTTTTGTGGCATATGAATATTACTTTTGAGAGTGAATGAACTCTTTTTATCTTGAGTTTCTAAGTGTTTTTAAATTTTATTGTTTGGAACTACTCTGTTTTGTAGTGCGGGGGAACTTGATTCATGAAGGAAATATAATGTCATTGACCTCAGTGTTAGAGTAAGTGGTTGAGTTATGAATAATGCGTGGTACTTGTGAGTCAAATCTTGAGGTGAAGATGTTATGCTTTTGTGCTTAGTCTATTTTAAATATTCTTGGTGTGATGAATTAGGAAAATTGTTTAAAAAGGTCGTGTCTATAAAAACATATAGTTTGATTGCTCGAGGACGAGCAATGGTTTAAGTGTGAGGTATTAATTATAGGCTACAATTATGTATTTTAGTCGATTATTACACTCAAATTTACCTCACTAAGTTGATCTTGCGTTTTAATCGTTAGTGTTTTGCATTAACAGTGTGTTTTATGCCTTGTAGGAGTTATTTTGAGCTATATAGATGTTATAGAATGAATTCAAGTGATATGGAGCTTTGAAGACTGAGTAAAAGCCCAATGAACTAAGCCGGGATCGTATTCGGGGATCAACAGATGATAGAGCAACAAAACGAAGAATCGAGTAGGCATATTGCATACTATCTAATAAAATGCACATTACCATTTGCTTAGAACTTGATTTGGGCTCCACAATATATGATTGGAAAGCTAAATCAAAAGGGCTACAATTTTCATGTTTTTCCAAATTCCAAACGAAACAGGGTGAAAAATGCGGTCGAAACTGCGACCGCGGACTGTGAACCTGAGGCGGGCTGAGGCAGTACACTTGCAACGTACCACGCTCGTACTGCGGCCGCAATGTCCAGACCTGAAAAAATTGTCCTTTTTTGCGTAGGAAAATGTATAATTATTTGGGCCAGACCCTACTTGGTATATATACATGAAAAATGGTATTTTGAGAGGTGGGACACACTTTTGACATAATTTAGACCTAAGGAGGTAGAGGAGATCAATTTTTAGCACATATTTGACCTAAGGAGGCAAAGACAAAGAGCAAGGCGAAACATTCTTCAACAAGTTTTTCCTCCTCTTCCTATTTTTTTCATTGTTTTTTTGATTTTTAGTATTGTAGTTTTACATACTATTATGAATAGCTATTTTATTATCTAGGGTTTTGATGGTTTTATATAATTGTGCCGTTGGATTTCAGTACTTTTTCATCTACGTGTTTATTGTTGTTGATTTAATGACCATCAATTGACTTTGCCTATTTATTATGTGTTTCTTGAGAAAGGATACAATTTATGTGGTTGTTGAACAACGTTACTCCTAACGTATGTGAGAAATCAATACAACGGGTTTAAAGGTAGGTTTATAAATAACAAAGCCTTGACGTGGTCTTAATGAGCAGTTAGACAAAGCCAACTAGTGTAGTTCGAGAGAATATGTATAGTAAATTGTTGTGGTTGATCGAGAGAGACTTACGATACTTAAAGTGCTTATGATCATTAGAGAATACATATGCAAAATTGTAGGGAACATAGCGGGAAAGATTCCAACAATTGGGAAATCATTATTCTAGACCTCCTTAATCTTGTCTCTAACCTTTAGTATCTTTGTTGCTAATATTTTAGTTTAATTTATTTGTTAATTAGTTAGATATAAAAATATTTATATTATAATTTAGAAATAGTTCCAACTTGTCTTCTTTGCGATATTGAACAATTATAGAGAAACCTTAGTTCTCTATGGGATTCGACTCCGGACTTTTAGATTGGATTATATTTGCGACGAACGCTTATACTTTTTAGGACTAGGGTTGGGCGTGACCACAAGGCTTGATCATGAGACTCCGAGTTTTGGGAAATTTTATTTAGTTTGGAGAGTTGATATTGTGTATGCCGAGTGACACTTTTAAATGTTGTTTTATTTCACTATTTCAGTTTTTGATTATCTCTTCTAATTGCTTTATTTTTTGCATTGTTAGGCTTTCCTAGTCGTAGAGACTCGGTGACATCATGATGGTTCACGGAGGGTGAACCGGGACCGTGACGAGTTGGTATCAGAGCTCTAGGTTCATAGGAGTCATGAATCACAAGCCGGTTTATTAGAGTCTCACTGATCGGTGCGAAGACGTCTGTACTTATCTACGGGAGGCTGTGTGACTGTTAGGAAAATTCCACTTCATTTGATTTTCTTGTCGTGCGATATTTTGATATCACAACTTTAAATTTCTATCTTCTATTCTCTCACAGATGGTGATGACTCGCTCTATCCATGATGATCAGGTACCTACGCCTTCTACTAACAACTGTCATAGGCTGATACCGGGGTAGAGGCCGAGGACGTGCACGTGGTGTAGCCAGAGAACCCGCAGAAGCTGCTACCGAGGTACCACCAACAGTTTCACTCGGAGTCCATGCACCTGATACGCCTACTGCTACCACTACTCTAGCCCTTCAGGAGACTCTTGCATAGTTCATGAGCATGTACACCACTTTGGCTCAGGAAGAGTTGCTTCCCCTTGTTTCAGCTACATCTCAGGCCGGGGGAGCACATACTCCAGCCGTCCGCAATTCTGAGCAGTGAGTGCATGTTGAGCAGGTCGGTGAGATTATTCCTTTACAACCTACAGTCCGAGGTGAGCCCGAGGATAGGTCAGCGGTTTCCGAGGATGAGCAGCCAAGGCTTGAGAGGTTCAAGAAGTACAAGCCTCCTGTATTCAGTGGTCTAGTTTTAGATGATGCTCTAGGATTCCTAGATAAGTGTTACCATATTCTCCGTACCATGGGTATATCAGGATCGAGCGATGTTTCCTTCACTACCTTCCAGCTTCGAGGAGCCGCTTGTGAGTGGTGGTGCACCTATTATCTAGACAGTATAGATAAGACTGCTTCACTAACTTGGACCCAGTTTTCAGATCTTTTCCTAAGAGAGTATGTTCCTCAGAGCCTCAAGGACGCATGGCGTGTAGAGTTTGAGCATTTGCGCCAGGGTGCTATGACTGTCTTAGAGTATGTTGTCCATTACACTTACTTGGCTAGGCGTGCCCCAGCCTTGGTTTCTACTGTTCACGAGAGAGTTCACATGTTTATTGAGGAGCTTATTCACAACATCAGATCTAGCAGGGCTCATGAGTTAGATATTGATATTTCTTATAAACAGATGGTGAGCATTGCTAGGAGGAGTAAGGGTATGCATGGTAGGGAGAGAAGGAGAGGGAGGCTAAGAGGTCTCTAGAGTAGGGCCATTATTCTGGTACCCGTGCTCCAACTGCAGGTCATCATGGTAGGGGTTATTTGAGTCAACCTTTTTATTTAGCTCTTCTAGCAGCTAATGGTATTCCAGCTCCTTCTAGGCCTCAAGAGCCTTATTATACACCCCGGTTATTAGCACGCCTCCTGCGCGGGGTGCTTTCAAAAGTCACTCCAGCAGACCTGGCCCGAGCCAGTCACAACCGCCATGTCCTCCCAGAGCTTGTGTGTTGTGACACATGCCATGTGGTGAGGGATTACCCTAGACTTGGGAGGAGTGCGCCTCCATAGACTTCTCAGCCACAACGTGCCTCGAAGAGTTCTCAAGCTGTGGTTACAGCTCTGGTTGCTACTCTACCTGCTCAACCAGCTAGAGGTAGAGGTCGAGAAGGTAAAAGTCGCCCTAGAGGGGGAGGCGAGGCACGATATTATGCCTTTCTTGCCCGTACCGAGGCTGTTGCCTCTGATTCTGTCATCACATGTATTATACTGGTTTGTCACAGAGATGCATAGGTTCTATTCGATCCAGGGTCCACTTACTCTTATGCATCTTCTTATTTTTCTCTGAATTTGGGTGTACCTAGGGATTCTTTGACTTCCCCTGTTTATGTTTCTACTCTTGTGGGAGATTCTCTTGTTATGACTGTATATATTGGTTGTGTGTGGTTGCTCTTTGTGGTTTTGAGACCAGAGCTGATTTATTGTTGCTCAAAATGGTAGATTTTGATATTATCTTAGGCATGGACTGGATGTTGCCCTATTATGCTATTCTTTATTGCCACACCAAAACTGTAATGCTGGCTATGCCAGGTGTATCGCGTGTTGAGTGGAGAGGTACTTTAGATCAAACTCCGAGTAGAGTTATTTCTTTCCTTAAGGCTCAGCGTATTGTTGAGAAGGGGTGTGACACGTATCTAGCTTATGTGAGATACGTCAGTGTTGATACCCCTTCTGTTGATTCAGTCCCAAAGTATGGGATTTTCCTGATGTATTACCAGTAGATCTTCGGGGCATGCCACCCGATAGAGACAATGATTTTGGAATTGATCTATTGCTAGGCACTTAGACCATTTATGTTCCTCCATATCGTATGGATCCTCCTTAGTTGAATAAGTTGAAGGAGCAGTTACAGGAATTGCTTGATAAAGGCTTTATTCGGTCTAGTAAATCACCTTGGGGTGGTCCTATCTCATTTTTGAAGAAAAAGGATGGTTCTATGCGTATGTGTATTGATTATTGCTAGTTGAACAAAGATACAGTGAAGAACCGTTATCCTTTACCTCGTATTGATGAGATTTTTGACCAGCTTCAGGGCGCACGAGTGTTTTCTAAGATTGACTTGTGCTCAAGTTACCATCAACTGAAGATTCAGGAGCCAGATATCCTGAAGACTACTTTCAGAACTCGGTGTGGTCATTACGAGTTCCTTGTTATGTCATTTGGGCTGACCAATGCCTGCATTTGATGCACAGTGTGTTTCCGTCGTTTCTTGACTCATTCTTCATTATCTTTCTTGATGATATTCTGGTGTATTCTCTAAGTCGGGAAGATCATCAGCAACACCTGAGGATAGTGCTTCAGATCTCGAGAGAAAAGAAGATATATGCTAATTTCTCGAAATATGAGTTTTGGTTGGATTCCAAGGCATTCTTAGGCCATGTGGTGTCGAGTAAGGGTATTCAGGTGGATCCAAAGAAAGTAGAGGTAGTGTAGAGTTGGCCCAGACCATCCTCAGCTACAAAGATTCGTAGTTTTCTTGGCTTGGCAGGATATTACCCTCCTTTTGTTGAGTGGTTTTCATTGATAGCAGCCCCTATTACCAGGTTGACCCAAAAGGTTACTCCGTTCCAATGGACGGAAGAGTGTGAGGCGAGATTTCAAAATCTCAAGACAGCTTTAACTACTGCATCAATTTTGATATTACCTACATGTTTAGGGTCTTATACAGTCTACTATGATTTCTCAAGGATTGGCCTTGGAGCTGTATTGATGCAGGACGGTAGGGTGATTGCCTATGCGTCCAAAAAGTTGAAGGTACACGAGAAGAATTACTCGGTCCATGACCTTGTGTTAGCTGCCATTGTTCACACCTTGAAGATCTGGCATCATTATTTGTACGGTGTGCCTTATGAGATTTATGCTCATCATCGAAGCTTGCAGCACCTGTTCAAGAAAAAGGATCTAACTTTGTGCCAGAGGAGGTGGTTAGAGTTGCTGAAGGACTATGAAATCACTATTTTGAGTCACCCGGGTAAGGCCAATGTGGTGGCCGATGCCTTAAGTCTCCAGGCAGATAGTTTGGGGAGCTTTGCTTATTTACCAGCATCAGAGAGGCCTATGGCGATGGATGTTCAAGACTTAGCCAGCCAGTTTGTGAGATTGGATCTTTCGGATCCTAGTCGAGTTCTAGCTTGCATGGTTTTTCGGTCTTCCTTATTTGATTGTATCAGGGAGCGTCAATATGATGACCCTCATTTGCTTATCCTCAAGGACAAGGTTCAGCACGGTGATGCCAGAGATGTGACTATTCATGATGATGGGGTATTGAGGATACAACATCAGATATGTGTACCCAATGTTGATGGCTTCGGGAGTTGATTCTAGAGGAGGACTATAGTTTGCAGTATTATATTCATCTAGGTGTCGTGAAGATGTACCAGGATTTGAGGCAGTACTATTGGTGGAGGCGAATGAAGAAAGATATAGTTGGGTTTGTAGCTCGGTGTCTCAACTGTCAATAGGAGAAGTATGAGCACCAAAGACTGGGTGGGTTTCTTCAGCAGAAAGAGATTCCAGAGTAGAAATGGGAGTTGATCACCATGGACTTTGTAGTTGGGATCCCACAGACTTTGAGAATGTTCGATGCTATTTGGGTGATAGTGGGTCGCCTGACCAAGTTCGCTCACTTTATTCCTGTGTGTATTACCTATTCTTTAAAGTGGTTGGCAGAGATTTATATTCGGGAGATTGTTCGTCTGCATGGTATTCCGATTTCCATCATTTCATATAGAGGTGCTTATTTCCCTTCACGATTCTGGAGGGCCGTTCAGCATGAGTTGGCCACTCGACTGGAGTTGAGTACAACATTTTACCATCAGACGGACGGACAATCCGAGCGCAGTACTCAGATTCTCGAGGATATGCTTCATGTGTATATAATTGAGTTTGGAGGGTCTTGGGATCAGTTCTTGCCATTGACAGAATTTGCTCACAATAACAACTATCAGTCCATCATTCAGATGGCACCGTACGAGGATTTATATGGTAGGCAGTGTAGATCTCCGATAGGTTGGTCTGAGCCGGGTAAGGCTAGTTTATTAGGCACAGAATTGGTTTAGGATTTCAGTTCAACCCAGTTGGACAAGGATCTATCCTATGTCGAGGAGCTAGTGGCAATATTGGACATGCATGTTAGAAAGCTGAGGTCAAAGAACATTGCATCCGTGAAGGTTTAGTGGTGGGGTCAACTAATCGAGCAAGCGACCTGGGAGACTGAGCAGGATATGCAGCCATTACCCTCATCTTTCACTACTTTAGGTATGTCTCTATGATCGTTTGAGGACGAACGAATGTTTAAGTGTAGGTGGATGTGACGATCCGGCCGGTCATCTTAAGAATTAAATGGCCCGATCCCCTATTAACTGCTTTTTCTGTGTTTGTTTCTGCTATTGTGAGTTGCCGGGATGATTTATTTGGAGTTTTAGGCTACTTAGTCCCTAAATGAGAGCATAAGTTTTGGAAATTTAACCGTAGTAGGTACAGTATGAAGACGGCCTAGGAATGGTATTCCTATAGTTCTGTTAGCTCTGTTGGGGTGATTTCGGGTTTAGGAGCGTGTTCGCAATGTGTTTTGGAAGTCCATAGCTAATTTAGTCTTGAAATCCTGAAATTTGAATTTTTGACGTTTTCGGTTCGATAGTGAGATTTTGATACAAGGGTCGAAATGGAATTCTAAAAGTTTGAGTAGCTCGTATCGTTGAATGTGACGTATGTGGAAAATTTCAGGTCATTCGGACGAGGTTTTATAGACTTTTTGATCGAAAGCGTATTTTGTGAGTTTTGAAGTTCTTACGATAAAATCCTATGCTAAATTGGTGTTTTGATGTTGTTTTGAGCATTTCTAAAGTTGGAACAAGTTCGAATGATGTTTTAGGATTGGTTGGAATATTTGGTTGATGTCCCGGGGGCTTAGGAGTGTTTCGAGTGGGCCACGTGTCATTTTTCCTTAGTTTGAACTGTTGTTATGCTATCTTGTGTTTCCTTTTATGCGATCAAATAGGCACAATTTCGTAGTACAATGTTGACTTGCCATATTTTCCTTCTATGCGATTGCATTGATTTGGTCGCAATCGCGTAGCACACAATTTGGACTGTAGTATTTTTCTTCTATGCGATTGCATTGATTTGTTTGCAATCGTGTAGCACAAAATTTGGACAGTAGCATTTTCCTTCTATGCGATTGTATTGATTTTTTCGTCGCGTAGCACAAAAATTGGACAGTACCATTTTTCTTCTTTGTGATTACATTGATTTGTTCGCAATCGCATAACACAAAATTTGGACAGTAGCATTTTCTTTCTATGTGATTGCATTGATTTGTTTGCGATCGCGTAGCTCACTTTGGGCCAAGAGCTATTTCTTCTATATGATCGCGTCTTTTCTCCTATGATCGCGATGTACAAATTCCTGGGCAGTATTTAAATAGCCCATCTGCGTCCCTTCTTCATTTTTCCGCCATTTTTGAATGAAATTGAAGCTTTTGAGGGAGATTTTTGAGGAAACCAAATTGGAATCACTTGGAGGTAACATTTTTAACTTCATAACTCATTTATATGTGACTAAAATTCTAATTAGTAGTGATAAATTAGGGAAATTCAGTGCAAAATGGGTAATTAGGGCTTGAGCTTAAGAGGCCTTAAAATGTATATTTGAGGGGTTAATTGAACTCCAAATTCAGTGTTCTTGATATGTATAGACTCGTGAGTGTGGGGGAATTCTGAAAACGTAAATTTCACCCAATTATGAGATGTGGCACCAAGGAGCATTTTGGTCATTTTTACCTAATTTTGGCTTAGACATTATAGAATCAGTTATTTGAAGTGTTATTTAAATTATGCAATTGAATTGAATAGATTTGGGCCATTTGAAGTTGAGTACTCATGGCAAAGACATGGTTTCGGTTGATTTTGAGCTGGTTCGAGGTAAATGATTTGCCTAACCTTGTGTAGGGGACACTCCCCTTAGGATTTTGGTATTGTAGCTATTGAAATGACTTGTACATGAGGTGACGAGTGCGTACTTATGCTAATTATTGAAAATCCTATTTTCACTAAAGTAACTTTAATTGTTTTTTCGTTTCCTGCTTAAACTACTTGAAATTTAAGCCTGGTGTTTGTTTAGGGAAGCATGTTTAATTGACTTAATTGCCTTATTTCTTAAAGTGGTACGACCCAAATTTACTAAGGGTCATGGTGGCGCCGGGCACCACTGTCAGGCAAGCTAACTAAAATACTTAATAAAAGTCTTGTTTTAATAATTTTGAAAACACTTCTTTTATATGATTAAAACAATACTCAGTATATTCCTCCGAAAATATTTAAATAACTTTTAAAATTTCTGAATAAACCCAAATACATCCCAGAACCCGGTGTCACAAGTACATGAGCAAGCTAAGGAATCGAATAAAGTACAATAACTGTCCGAAATACAAGTGGATAGAAATGGAAATACAGTACAATACTCTAAAGGAGACTCTAGTGACCGCGATCGTCTCAATAAATGCGACTCAGCTAAGTCTCTGTATCAACCATGCCACTGTACCACTAGTCAGACATAAATCTATGTAACAAAAATGCACAACAAGTGTAGTCTGAGTATGAAAACAACGTCTATTCAGCAAGTATCCCGTCTAATCTCGAAGAAGTATAGACGAAAGGTCGACTTCAACACTTGTTAGTGGTCAAATAATAATATGGTGAAGATGTGTGGAAAAATGGATTTATCTAGCAATTTTAACTCATAAATCAGGAACCAGGTAAACACCTTCTTAAATAATATGGAAACTTCCAAATAATATGAATTCTCTTATGTTGCTTCTCAAATATATGATTTTTTCTAAATTCCATAACCAAAATCGTGGTCAAAATCCAAGAATACTTGTTTTCTAGGTTTTCCCTCAAACCCCAAATTTTCTACAATTTTCCATGTCTAAATCCATATATAAACCTTGTATATACTCAAAACTTGTAGAGATCACTTATCTCATGCTTGGTGATGAAAATGGCACTCCAAAGTTGCTCCAAAATCGGTTCCCATGGAAGAAATAAAGTTAAAATGAGGAAAATTTCGATTTTTAAAAGAACCCCACTACCTCCAGCACTTTCCGCATCTGCAGAAAAATGACAGCATCTCCGGTCCCGCATCTGCAAAGAAATGACAGCATATGCGGAAAATTAACCGCCTCTGCAGTTATGAAAGCAACTAGAAAATTTTCCTGACATGAAAATGAGCATAACTTCCTCATTCGATGTCCAAATTTGACGATTCCTTTTGCTATGGCTCTATTATTATGATATGAATCTAATGGTTTAATAAAAACTTAATTTGGAGCTTAGTTTCTTAATATGATACTCTTTATGTCAA